>CM055900.1:76862730-77462730 GCA_029582155.1 Panopea generosa
CATAGAATATGCATGCACTAAGCAAGAAGCACCCGGATGTCCAGTTCTTTTTAATGACGCAGTATGGTCAATGCGTCAATGGTGTGGCCGAACACATTATAAACAAACAAGGCTTTTATTTCACCAACACATTTAAGTACATGCTAAATACTAAAAAAACTTAAATCTATAAATTCAGGCGATATCATGATTTAGACTGGTTCCAGAAAATCTGCAGTTGGTTGAACTTACATTAATGAAACAATGTTGACAGAACCAGTTAAATTTAAGTTTGTTTTAAGTTTTTAAGCAAAACTTAAGAAAATGGTGGTCAAGCAGAAGCCAGATCCTATAACCTGGTCCGACTGATTGATTGGTTGAATATTTCGCGTCACTTTCATGCCATCGAGGGCTTACAGACGATCAGTTAACCTAACTACTGTTTCTGGGGTCCTGGAAGTTTAACCATTACTCGAACACACCCCATCTCCACAAGAAACTGATAACTTTCCCACTTAAATCAGCGGTGATAGGTGATAATTAGACGCAATATCGTATATCAATCATCACGGAAATTGTGGCCGGGCGGGGATTCGAACTCAAGACCCTTGAATTGATAGTCAGACGCGCTAAAGACTGAGCTAATCGGGCCCGGCTGGTCGGACTGACCAGAAGTTGAGTTCAAGAACAGCATTCCGCCATACCATGTGTTTTTCCAGCTCACGACAGAGGTTGCGGGTTTGATCACCAGTTCAACCAGATACCTCTAAAAATCTCACTTCGTACTGGTTATACCCAAGAAACGGACTCGAGAGCTCGGCAAATAGACCCCCCCCCCCCCCCCCCGACACACACACCACCACCACCACCACCACCACCACCACACACACACACACACACACACACCCTCTCAGTCTCGTTCATGTTGTAATAACAATTTGAATATCCGACCACTCCGAACATAACCGCGCACACTGACATAATACATTTAATATCTGCTACAACAGGGCATTAAACAAAACAACGAATAAATGAAGATTATAATCAGACCTTTTCATGCGTCACAAAAAAACATTTCTATAGTCCTTTGTTTCAACAGCGTTTAAGCGCCAATACTACGTAAACTCCACTTTTACAATAACGCAGTTTTCAATAGAACATTATCTGGGGTATAAATGTGACTTATATGTATTTATAATTATTCTTTATAAAATATAATCATTGATTATAGCCATATAAATTCGATGGCAATTGTTGTGCAGATATACACCAGCTTTCTGCACGTCTGACGTGTTCGTTGTTGTTGTTTTTTGGCACTCCGCAATAACTTATTCTATACGGAGTTCTTTTAGACTCATAATTCTAAGAATATATCAATATTCTATACGTTAAACCTAATACCTTATAATTAAATGAACTCAGTACTGGTGTATAATGAATGGACATTCGTATGTGAGTAATTGTAAAGAAGCCTCTGTTAGAGATGAGGATGTGTTTCTGTAACGGACACACCTTCTTACTCAAAATCTTAGAACGAAATTGAGGTTTGAACCCATAACTGCAGAGGTGGGGTGGGGTGGGAGTGGGGTGGGGTTGGGGTTTGGGGCATACCATTTCTTCTGACAACGTCAATAACTGGTATGCCATCTGGATACAGCAATCCTTTATCTCGAATGAACGGGAAATGCTTTTATACACGTTTAGGAGACGTATATGCCCGTCCGCCATTATATCTTGTATTAATGTGTAAGATTTAAAATGACATTACAGCAAATCCATTTATCTAAAACATGTTTAAAACTTAACATTTAATAAAATACACTTTAATTTGTTTAAGTATTAGGTTGCCAAAATTGAAATTAAATGTCCCATTTACTTGTAGAATACGTACCTACTTTCCTTTGATAACTAGTGACTCGAAACAGCGACCGTGTTGACAATGTACAATAGTCTTCGATACCGCGGCACAGTCGTTCGTTTTGCAAATTGTGTTTAGATACAAACACATATGGGCTGTTAAGGAATTTCACTTCAAATGGTGTCTATGGTGTTGTTATTCAAAGGGACATGATTATTCTGATATATATTGGATACATGAGTGCCCAAACATGTCCGTACGGGACAACGATTCGGAAATTGGAGAAACTTTTAAATTAACGGAGACGCGCGTTCGTCCACGAAAAGCTTTAAGCGCTTTCTCTGACGATTTATTGAACTGCCAACTGTGTCACAGTCGTTTTAAGAATCCGAAAAGTCTCACGTGTCTTCATTCCTTCTGTGAGAATTGTCTTGAGGTTTACATCGCAAAATTACCCGGTTCTAACAACAAACGTTTCATTCCTTGTCCAACTTGCCGGGAGTTGAACCCACCACCGAAACCCGACACAGATAGTCGAACTGAAGGGTGGGCCGGACATTCGCCCACTATGTCGTTGCCGATATTATCAAGTCGACGTTCGTCTGTTTCGGATCCTTCAGAGAGAGCTGATAGGAGCATGGCACTGCAAATTCGAAATGAGCGTCGCTGCGACCCATGTATGGAAAATGAGGAAAACTGTCCAGCCATGTATTGGTGTCCTACATGTCGCGAAGCGATGTGCGACATGTGCACCAGAAGTCACCGAGGCATGAAAATCACGCGCAATCATGCGTTGATGGATATCGATGACGTCAAAGAGCGACCGATACGTATGCTGCAGACGCACGAGATATGTCCTGACCACAGGGGTAAACTGATGGACATGTATTGCCAGGATCATCAATGCTCCGTCTGCAGCACGTGCATAGCAGTGGGACATCGTCGTTGTGATACAGTCATTGGCGTAGATAAGATGGCGCGAAACATCCGGTCTAAAAGAACAAACAAAACCTTAGCCCAACGTTTACGACATTGCATCAGCATTGTCGAGAGTGTCTTGATGACAAAGGAAAGTAGCAAAAGTCGTTTGATGTCGCGAAAGGAATATATATTGGATGAGGTTGCAAAATTAAAGCTCTCCATAGTACAGCTTCTAGAAGAACTGGAAGAAAAGATGAAGGATGAATTAGACAGCGTTTCTCGCGACTACGAGGACATTCTACAGTCCAAGATTGACCGCAGCATTGGTCTCCGTGACTCAATCCAGAGTTCCTTGTCTATTATGGAAACTACTCTCGACAGTGGATCCGATTACCAACAAGTAGTAGCAACACAGACCATGAAAGAGGAAGTCGAAAAATACGAATCGATGGCTGACGACGAACGGATCGACTACAAAGAGGTTGACCTTGTGTTTACACCTGATGAAAATCTCGTACGTATGGCAAAGATGGTGGATCGAATGGGATACGTCGAGGTAGCCGAGAAACGCGAAATAACCAAGGCATTCCGCAATTGTTCAGCTCAAAAGAATGGCATTATAAATGCAAAAATCAAGGGAGATCGAAATGGCTGTATCTTTAATTCCGTGGACATTTCGGACTCTGGAGAAATTATCCTATCTGATTTCAACAACTGTTCCATAAAGCTGTTCGACCACCTTGGAATGTTTCGATCTCAAGCAAAGTTAAATTCACCACCACGTGGAGTTTGCATGCTTCCGGATAAAACAGCGGCCATTGCACTTCCGGAAGAATGTGTCATCAAATTAATGTCGGTCGAAGGGAAATTCTTGTCTCATCTCCGGGAACTTCATACTGCTTTCAAAGCATACAGGATCACTAGCTTCCGGGGCAAGATAATGGGCATATGTTACTCTAAGGCTTGCCGCAGTTTGTCCATAGTTGAAAAAAATGGCCGCGTTGAAAGAACAATAACTCGCAAGCGCGATTACAAGGGGCTTGGTGGCGTCGCTTTCGATCCAGTTAAGAATTACATGTACATGTCCGATCGCGACGCAATCACATGTTATAACAGCGCTGGAAAGCAGGTTTTCCGGAATACGTATAGGCGGACAGATTTACGCGGGATGGCTCTGGATTGTCAAGGAAATCTTTACGTCTGCTCGCACGACTCTGGGCAGGTTCTTCAGATCTCGCCTGACGGGAATCTCGTCAAGTCCATCCTTGTTCCTTTGTCACCGCAAGATGTCGCAATCGAGCCATTGGGGAACAAAATGGTCGTCGTTGGACTGGGGGAAATTGTTCACATTTACAACCTTGTCTAAATTTTATTAGATAATCAGCAGAGATTTATAGGGAAAAAATGACTCATTTAAAATATTTTTATTTTTACCGACACACGAGTTTTAATTTAGAATAGCAACACAGGTGCGAGTGGAAAAAAAAAACTGAACGACAGAACGATGGAGATTTTAGTTTAGTTCATAGAAAATTCAGTTTTGAAATGTCATAAGGGTGACTGTTCCGAAACGAAGTACATAAGGAATTGACACTTGTGCATTGTTTGGCTGCCATACAAATATCTGTAATATTTTATATTCCAGACATGCGAACTTTTATGACTTTAAATAGCAGCTGAAAATAGAACAGACACGTTGATAATCGGATATGTAATTATTGTATATTCACACATCAACGTGACTGCTGGTGGGAATTTTCATCGCCTAAATATTGTGCAAACAATGTAAACGATGGAATAACAACATATCTTCAACAGATGGTGCACGGCTGTGCATTCTCGGCAACAGTATCGACGGCTGAACATTACGTGTTTTACTCGAATTGTTTGATATCGCCGGTATGGTAATATAGTCTATATCGTCATATCGCCGATATCATGATACGTTTTGTGATATCGTCATTGATGATATCGTGACATCGTCAGTGTCGTGATATCGTCGGTATCGTCAGTTATATGATATCATCGGTATTATGTTACCACTGTGTTGTAATATGATATCGTCGATATCACGATATCGCCAGCGTCGTGATATCGTTGGTATCGTGAGTTTTGTGATATCATTGGTATTATGGTATCGCTAATGCTGTAATATCGTCGATATCATGATGTTGCCAATGATGTGCTATCGTCGATATTGCGATATCACCGTTATTGTGTCTGTGATATTGTCTGTAACATGATATCATTGGAACAATCGCCGGTTGTGGTTGGTTACCTCGGTTGCTTCATTTTGGTCTATTTGTTATTTCAACTTATTTTTGGTCAATGTATTTGACTATTCTAGTGAGAGTAAAACCTGCAGTGGTGACAGTTGCACCGGCACCAGTCTAAAATCATGATCACCTGGCTGTTTTTTATGTTAAAGATTTGTGTATTTACGTTCACATTTGTGTCGGTGAAACAACAATCAGACCTAGCAGTCACTGATTTTATTCATAATATAAAATGATATAGAACAAGACTGCAAATACGCATTCCTGTGTGCTCCTTCGGAATTTAACCAGCAGAAAAAAACAAGCATAATTGGATATCATAGCAAAATATATATTTACAAGTATTTGCCTTATCAATAAAGACGAGTTTAAATAATTGTAAAAACTAAATCGGTAGTTTAAATCGTGTATATAATTAAGTTTCTACATTTGTTAAAAATGTATAAATATAACAAGCGGTGTCAAAATGGTTTGACATTTGTTTGAAAAGTGTGAGTATATATATATATACCATATGTACCGTTTGTTATGTGAAAAAAAGAAATATGATACAACTTGAAAAGTAATCACTGGTCCGTGCCGCTGCGCTCGCTCAAGAACACAACCGCCGTTAATTAATCCGTTTTAATCGACTTCTCGTTCTGTATCATGGCGTTACGGTTTAATATTTAACCGTTTTATATTTAGATTCCGTTGTTTGTAATGCCACAGATACAAGACGGTAATAACCGTTACATCTTATTTTAACGACGACCTCTATCGAACAACCATGTGTCTTTTTTTCAGTCGATCTTTTTTTGCAATGTTCAAGGTTTTAACAACCAAATAGGTATAATGTCCATTGTGTCTTTTGTGTATGATATCGTGGTTAAAATTATTAACACCTATGTAGTTCCCCAATGTGCCAAATGAATGATGACAAAAGTAGGATCACTGTAGCTCAAGTTTGTCGTAATAAGCGAAAAATTGAACATTGGATATAATTTGGTGAAACTCTGTAGTTCAATCAAAATTCTAGGTTCATTATGTATATTGATTTGTTAATGTTTAACATGTATATTTATTTGGTAATGTTTTGTTGTTTTAATGTGTATGTTTGTTTGCAATTTTGTACATAGAGAGTGAGTATTGAATCTTCTTTCTGTTAATATCACATAACCTTTGTATGCTGCCGCAAAACTGCAGTTCATTAATTCAGGATAGACCAATCTGTCTTTACCGTCCACCTGTTTTAAATTCACAATGTACGACAAGTTACACATTATACAAATAAAATATGCAAACTCCAGGGTTAGGGTTTCACGAAAAAAAATAACGACAACAATCTTCGTACAGGTAAACCAATAATTATTCATAACATCCAAATGAACCCAAAGTTGGCTCAAATCAGTCTGAAAACTTGCGATGATGATTCAGTTTCTGTTAATGAAATCATTTTAAACGTTGATCAAAATTTGAACATACAACGAAGAAATTGGCATACAAGTGTACAGTAAGTTACGGTATGATACGCGCTCCAGTCGTATGTATACATTAATGCATACAGACAAAAAACAGAAAACAGAAAAATAAAACTTAAACAAATCTCCATATATTCATTAATTAAATATAATTACAATTAAAAAAGAAGCAGTATGTCTTATATAGATATCTACGTTCGTGAATGACGTAAACAGCAGTTTGTCTTATATAGATATCTACGTTCGTGAATGACGTAAACAGCAGTTTGTCTTATATAGATATCTACGTTCGTGAATGACGTAAATGCTGTTTTAATACCGTGACTGAAATTTACAATTTATGTGTTTCTTAAACTGGTTTGAGCGCAATCGGGCCATCTTTATGATTCATTTTTCATATCATTAAAAATATGGTTTTAATTTAACAATACATCATTAAGATTTCAATACATGTGTTTTTGTTTAATTAATGTCAAAGCCGACGTATGTTTGACGAATATTAGTTCAACATTTAACGAAGGACTTCTATGTGGCATTTTACTAAATTCAATGGTAATAAAACAAAAGAAAACACGTAAATACAATTACCGCTAGTTCACAATTTAATTATCGTATTTTTGTTGTATCCAGACGCGCGTATTATGTATATCTTTGTATCTGTAATCGGTATGATGAAAACACAAACTGCTTCAAATCACTCAATTGCGCGGGGTTGGGTGGGAGGATGCTATTGGCAATTCACTATCCATTTCAGACTGGTTCTTTGTAGATTATATAAATATATTGAGTGAATGTTACAGTTATTTGATGACACGTTCACAGACGCACGTAATCATACATGCACGTATGCATGTATGTACATACACACGCACGCACACGCACGCACGCACACGCACGCACGCACGCACATACACACATACACGTGCACACTTATATTTATGCTGATCGTTGTGAACAGTACTGACTACCAAACAAAAGTCGTCGTGTAGACAGTTTATGTCCGAGTCAAATTTCTGAGTATTGGTTTAATTGTTATCGTCCCTTGTAACAGTATTTTGAATGCCGTGTTGTTTTGTGCATTGTTTTATTTGTCCGTTATAAATGTACATATAATAACACGTAAATGTGATAATGATCTATATTGACTGATTAATCATACTTTGCCGATTTTTTTGGATTTCCTGGGTATATATTATTTGTATTACAACACTTGTGGTGATTCCTCACATACAATTATATATTATTTGTATTACAACAATTGTGGTGATTCCTCACATACAATTATATATTATTTGTATTACAACACTTGTGGTGATTCCTCACATACAATTATATATTATTAAATTTGAAGTTAGATATATAGTTTAATTAAAGTTTTCCTATATTTTACAGTGTGTGTCTGAGTTTTACATGCATCCATTATTATGTACAACATGAACGAACAGATTTACAAAAATACAACAACAACAACAACAACAAAAAAAAAACAAAAAAACTCTGTGTTCATCTCTATTGTACAAAAAGTAAAACCACATTTCCAATTCATTTTCATGTTTTCATCTAAAATTTAGCGACAGTTACAATTTCCATTTCCATGGCTATCTTGAACAACTCTAGTTTTATTGACAGAATAATTACAAACCTACCCGTACTGACTTACGATACCACGTGACCGTTGTATGACCGATGAAGACTTTTTCAATTTTGGAAAAGGACATTGCTTTTGTATATATAGTTGAAAGGTATCTGATTTAGTAAACTGGAACCAGGTGTAAAACCGTTTTATGACAAACCAAAATTTGTTCCGATGTGTTTAAAATGTCTTCCCTAATTGGTATTAAACTGCAACAAATATCGGCGCACACCACAACATCTCAGGCACCAAATATCGGCGCACACCACAACATCTCAGGCACCAAATATCGGCGCCCACCACAACATCTCAGGCACCAAATCACATGTGACGCTGATGGTGAAAGTATTTAGATTAAATTCAAAAATATAAATGTTCGTCTATAGAAAATCAAAGTCTTCCCGATTAAATAGATTTGGGAGAAAGCAGATTCACAGGGATTTGGACATTTGATACCGTCAAGTAACAAATAAACTGTCTGGGGTCGGCGATACGAAAATGTTTTATTTCCCATTTAAATCGCTTCTCTTTGCTTTCTTTTTTATTTAATTCCTACAAAAAAACGCCTGTCGGATTTGACATTTTTAGTGTATTTTCAAGTTACGATCACAATGCCTACAATAGGCCGGCGCATTAATGCAAGATAATGTTAAATGCAAGTAAATTGTTCACGTTTATGTGATTTTGTTGTTGCTAGGTTACACGATATAGTGTGTTTCAGAATATCTAAATAATTGTTTAACAAAATTATTGTTTATACGCTTTTATATTGCTGCGATGTAAACGCTCACATTACGTGAGAATGTAAGATACACTGTTCCATCCTGTCCAATATCAGACAATCCGAACTTAAGTTCATGGGAGTTTCTATAGATACTTGACATCAGATGGCTAAACGAATAGAATGGGATTGTTTATTTATGATTCGATTTTTTTTTTATTATTCATGGATTACAGTCAGCTGTTCTTAAGTTATATGATGGGCTAGGTAGAGAGAGAGAGAGAGAGAGAGAGAGAGAGAGAGAGAGAGAGAGAGAGAGAGAGAGACAGACAGACAGACAGACAGACAGACAGACAGACAGACTGACTGACTGACTGACTGACTGACTGACTTGACTGACTGACTGACTGACTGACTGACTGACTGACTGACTGACTGACTGACTGACTGACTGACTGACTGACTGGACTGACTGACTGACTGACTGGACTGACTGACTGACTGACTGACTGACTGACTGACTGACTGACTGACTGACTGACTGACTGACTGACTGACTGACTGACTGACTGACTGACTGACTGACTGACTGACTGACTGACTGACTGACTGACTGACTGACTGACTGACTGACTGACTGACTGACTGACTGACTGACTGACTGACTGACTGACTGACTGACTGACTGACTGACTGACTGACTGACTGACTGACTGACCTGACTGACTGACTGACTGACTGACTGACTGACTGACTGACTGACTGACTGACTGACTGACTGACTGACTGACTGACTGACTGACTGACTGACTGACTGACTGACTGACTGACTGACTGACTGACTGACTGACTGACTGACTGACTGACTGACTGACTGACTGACTGACTGACTGACTGACTGACTGACTGACTGACTGACTGACTGACTGACTGACTGACTGACTGACTGACTGACTGACTGACTGACTGACTGACTGACTGACAGACAGACACATATCTTCTCCTCATAACCCACTTAACGTAGAGTAGCTCTGTTGTTTATGGCATCTCGGTAAATGGCCATTTATCAACCCAATTCTTTACTATTAGGCGCTGGGTGAATTTGTATAAGTATAAGCATGTTTCAAATGCCTTGTTATAATTGGCGACCTACCTTTGCCAACTATATGTTAACAGCATCACAAACGCTCCAAGATCAATTTTGCGACAATTGGCAATTGGCACAGACGGCCCATTCGCTTTGTATTCCATCGCAAACGAAGGTGGAGAAATGGTCTTAGTTTTGTTTAAACATATTTTATTGCATTTGATACATACATATACAGTCAAACATGTCTTAAGCAGCCAGTCAAGGGAAGGAGCAAAAGTGGCCTTTCAAGACAGTTTGTTGCTTAATACAGGTTAATTTACTCTGAAAACATAGATATGGGAAACAGAAAGTATGATTGCCTAAGACAGGTGCTGCTTAATAGAGATGTAACAATATATACAAATAGACACCACATGATGACAAATATATAATACATGCAAATCGAGAGAAAGCGACATATATTTTACAAACAATATATAACTGTAACAAAAACTGTAAGCCACAAAAAGGGACCTCTATGTGCAACGCACTGCATACTTCTAGTTAAATACGAAATTTTTTAAGTTTAATTTGTGAAAAACTTTTTATAAGATGATGATGGCCGTGTTTCGCATATTAAACAGTTCAATCTGTAGTGAAACTGGTACTATACTTGTACATATCAAATTCAAGATATTTACAGTTAAACACCACTGTAATTGAAAGTGTTTGCAATTGCATGCAATTATGTGTAGTAAATTGGTTGTTAATCGAATTTTAAAATGGATCAACTTTGAGATTAAAATTCAGGTCAAAGATCTAATGTATTTTGACCCAGGAATTTGGGCAAACGGAAGTTTATTTGATATTTCGTATTCAACATGAAATTACCACTAACATTGACCTTTGCAATCTAAAAAATATGCCAAGCTAGACACTGGCGCATTACCATTTACTTAATATAGAGCGTTCAACACATTCAATTTTAAGTTGATCGTCATGTTCAACATATTACGTATGTGTTAAATATGACATACCTAATAAGACAGACTTTATTACCTTGACCTGAGTAGAATCACCCTCCTTCAAACCTCTTTCTACCGCGTCCAATCTCCCACCCTCCTTACAACCGCCTTCTATACCCCGCTCCTAGCTTCCTTCTACCTGTCTTCAAACCTCCTTCCATCCTCATTCCAGCCTCTGTCCAACCTCCTATCAACCGCCTTCTGTTCCCTCCTAACTTTCTTCTACCTGTCTCTCAACCTCCTTCCACCCTCATTCCGACCTCCGTCCACCCTCTTATCAACCTCCTTCTGTACCCTCCTAACTTCCTTCTACCTGTCTTCCACCCTCATTCCGACCTTCTTCCACCCTCCTTCCCACCTCCTTCTATACCCTCATATACCCTCCGTCTAGCCTCCTTCTATGTCCGTTCCAACCTTCTTCTATATCCTGATATACCCTTCGTCAAGCCTCCTTCTATGCCCGTTCCAACCTTCTTCTATATCCTTATATA
The DNA here is from genome assembly GCA_029582155.1 of Panopea generosa. NCBI lineage: Eukaryota > Metazoa > Mollusca > Bivalvia > Adapedonta > Hiatellidae > Panopea > Panopea generosa. Next base: position 76,874,164 of record CM055900.1, read on the forward strand.
CCCTTCGTCAAGCCTCCTTCTATGCCCGTTCCAACCTCCTTGTATATCCTTATATACCCTTCGTCTAGCCTCCTTCTATGTCCGTTCCAACCTCCTTCTATATCCTTATATACCCTTCGTCAAGCCTCCTTCTATGCCCGTTCCAACCTCCTTCTATATCTTTATATACCCTTCGTCAAACCTCCTTCTATGCCCGTTCCAACCTCCTTCTATATCCTTATATACCCTTCGTCTAGCCTCCTTCTATGTCCGTTCCAACCTCAGTCTATATCCTTATATACCCTCCGTCTAGCCTCCTTCTATCCTTCTTCCAACCTACATCTATACCGTCCTTCGAATCATCCCTTCTACCCCACTTTAAATCCCCGTCCAACCTCCTTCTATACCGGCCGTCTAACCTCCTTCTATCCTCCTTCCAACCTCATTCTATACACACTTTCCAACCTCCTTTTATACTCCTTCTAACTTCCCTCTATCCTCCGTACAATCTCCTTCTACCCTTTCTCCAATAGCCTTCTACCCTCTGTCCGACCTCATTACATCCTCCTTTCAACCTCCTTCTATCCTCCTTTCAACCTCAGTTTACCCTCTTTCCAACTTTCTTCCACAGTGTCCACATTTCCATATTAACATATTATCACCTCACTCAGAGCATCAATGCACTATATGTACACACGAAACATGAAAGCACATAGCATAAGGGGTCGATATAATGTCGCCATGGGTGACAGCAGGTTCAATTATATTGAGCATATTGGAGTTAACCCATACAAGCATTCCACATCTGGGAGAGGAACACACTAGCAGACAAAGACCGATGGACCGGGGTAACAACATGCTCCATTCCTGGCTTGATGGCACCAGCAAGTATTAAACATGTCTATATTCGCGGTATACTTCTCGTTTCTCAACTTATTCGCCTTGCGTGGTACAGAGTACATGTCATAGTTTGTACGTAACCTGTAAGGAGACAAATGTACTATACTGTAAGTAGTCCTGCTTGCTCAGTCAGCAGAGCATTTGCTTGCTGCACGTAATCTGTAAACCAGTCAGGGACTCGAACCCGGGGCCTTTCTGTTACACGGTGAATGCTCTACCAAATGAGCTAGTAAGACTGCATTAATGCGATTCTCTCCTTACAGGTTACGTACGCACGTACACATATACATAATGTCAGTCTGTGCGTGTGGTGGTGTCGGGGTGGGGCAATGATTGCGAAAAAGAGCGATATATATTTAACTTGTAAAACAGTAATCAATTAATTTTGTTTACTAGTCAACATCGTAAAATGTTCCAAACTATCTAATACGAAAGTTTAAACTGTAGAATACAGGGCGTGGTCGGTTATGTGCTATATTTAGAAGACCGCAACTTTACAATGACACTCACTATCCAGTGCAGTTTGCACGTTTCAGCGGTCTGCACGTTCCTTGAGCGAGGACTTGCCAGTAATTAGACCTTTATTTATAATCCACTTCCATTTCTTCACGCCTATAAGAGGAAAAAATCTCTTGAAAAACTACACTCAGGTTTGGCACCAATTAAAGAAAAGCGAAATGAAGTGTTTCCTCTACCACCACATCCGAAAAAGACATTCATTCATGAACCATTTGACGTATACCATTCATTCATAAAACTACATGTACGGTATAAAGATGTCAACAAATCGTAGTAGTATATTCCGGAAGTAGTAACCGTTTTAATTGGATTTCCTGTTTTTGTTATTACGTTGTTTTTTTTTTGCTATTTAAAGATTTTTGGTGATATTTAGTCTGCGTTATATTGAAGCAGTAAGCAATTTTCTGGTACCAGCAGTGGAAGAGGCACGCGACCACATAAGTGGATTGTTAACTTTTTTTAATGTCATATCTGTGACCAACGGTAACGAGAGAGCTGCGTTCAATAATTCTGACTATCACTTGTTGATAGCCATTGTTACTAAATGGCAACATCCGCCGTACGTTCCTCATCGCCTTGATGGCGAAATGAACGGTGCAGTTTCAGTTGACACTATCCAAGAGAATGTTTCTTGTTTCAGTTACAGTAATGGATGCTACATAGCAGTGCTACAATGCCAACCCCCACCCCCACCCCACCCCCATATACGACAACTTTGATAAAGTATTTACCTTATTTGTGATATTAAATGAAAACAAAATGGCTGAACATTTTTTTCCCCTATATATCATGCCTATATAATATATTCACTGACCCCGTATTGCAAAATGGAATCCTATTTAAACATGCCAAAATGGTACATTGAAAAGGGACTTCCTTAATTTGACTACACTTCTAAGTTACACAAATATATATTTCCCGCTTAGAATTGCAGCAAATTTTGTGACGTATTATATGAGTCGTGTGATTTCAATTTGATCAGTTATACAGGTTTTCACGTAATATAAATTGTTTTATCTTAGAAAGAGTTCGAATGACGATGTAAAGGTCGTCAAACAGTATTTCAGCGATATCTATTTTTAGAATAGGATTTCGTTTTGAGTTTACCACTCAAACTTAAACGTCGATATCGATTTTGTCACGTTTTGGTGGATTTGACATATCAAACCATCCGAATTGTATTTATTAATGATGATGAGATGCTTTTTATCCATTTTAATAATTATTTTATTTTTTTAAGACATTTTAAATATGTTTCGAATGCCTTATATGATGGGGAAAGTTTTCCTATTCTTCCAAACAAGTAAACATGTTCAGAATATCATATGATGGGGAAAGTTTTCCTATTCTTCCATACAAGTAAACATGTTCAGAATATCATATGATGGGGAAAGTTTTCCTATTCTTCCATACAAGTAAACATGATCAGAATGTCTTATATGATGGCGACAGTTTTCCTATTCTTCCATACAAGTAAACATGTTCCGAACAGCTATTTTATGATAGAAACATTAAAATTATTTTTATTTTTTATTTTCCTGTCTGATGTTTCACGTCAGCATGCTGCCACAACATAGACGTCTTATATTATGTTAAAAAGTTTCACAAACAAATATGATACTTCTTCTGGCTGATTAATAAAAAATACTGTAAAACCTGTCTTAAGCAGCCAGTCGAGGGATTTAACAAGTGTGGCCTTTTTAACACAGGTTATTGCTAACTACTGGTTAATTTGCTTTATGAGCATAGAAATCGGAAATAGCAAATGTGGCTGCTCAAGACAAGTGTTTGCTTAACAGGGGTGACCTCTTACACAGGTTTGACTGTGTTGACACAATATTTGGATAGTTTCAGTTTTTAAATAAATTGAGTCCAACGTCTACGTTACATTTTTCAAGCGGACATGTGTTTTTAAATGGGAACATTTGAGAAAAGTGACGGATTGAACCATTTTCAGATTGAAAACAACTCAGTTTATTATATCGGAAGCATTTATGGGACTACTTTATATTTTTATGTATCAATATACAAAATTATATCAGTAAAATTACAAATTGATGTTATAAGGTTGCTGAACGCCAACATTTGCTGCTTAGCACGTAGCATAAGAAGGTGCTTTGAATATTGTACACTACATAAGTCGGTGTATTCAGTGTGTCATTTAGAGGTATTCTAATAACATGAAAGAATACTACTATCCAACTTTTTCAGGGTTGTTTTTAAGTTGTATCGTTGTTTACACGCACAAATAAACTACGTATTTTTTCCGCTTTAAAACATCGTCCATCTCACTATCTTGTGTGCCATATCGCAGCAGTTTCAGACTCGTATACCATTACCTGTTCTTCGTGTAATACATGTACAATATTTACATTGTACTATTAGCCCTCGATGGCATAAACTGACGCTAAATATCCAAACAAAATATTGTTCTAAATATCTTTCTTTTAGCTGTTAAGAGTCGAAGATTATAATTAACTATTAGCCAAACTGAGGTAAACGGGTTTACTTGCCTCCGGTAGAATTGTGGAGTTTCACATGTTTATTAGTGTTTTTATGAAAATGATTAAGTTATTCCCAAAATATTAATTACTTTTGCAAAAATATGACATACCCTTCACATATAATATATGCAGTATACATGTATCATAATACTCAGCAAATACTTGTCTTACAGTATATTACTAAGAATTGATATGTGCTGTTATGTCGGGTCTAAAAAGCCACCAATGTGTATTCAAGATACCAGTTTAAAAATGGGCAGTTGTATAAAATGTAGTTTATGTTATAGATTTGAACGGTTAAAAATGTCTGAAATGTCAGAAAAATGTAGCAAATGCATGCCACGAGCTTAATATATTTTCGTGGCAGCATGCCCCCGGACACCACTAACAAAGTTGTGATTGCGCCTCCTGTAAAATCAAACAGGACAATATAATAGAATAACTACTTCAACATGTCCGATACCTCAGCATAATAATATCGCTTTTCATACAAACACAACATGCAAACTTCTACATCACAGGATTGCGAGAGAGATTGTGATTTTGTCGTTGCTTTAAGTTGACATATTTTTCAAATGTGTTAGTCGAATACCTGTAAAAGTTTCAATAAAAAAGATAAAAACGAATAAAATAAATGTATTATCATTTTTGTATTTTATTAGCCTTAACTGCTGTTTGAACATACGACATCCTGAGTGAAAGTCAAAGGCGTACACCATTAGACCACTTCGAAGTCTGATATAAGTGTAAGAGTGAACACCTTTTTAAAACTCCTAGATCTTGAAAAGGGCGTCATTCTAGTTGACCGGAACTAGAATTAATTGATACGTTTGATATACTTTTTATGTTATGCAAATCGTTGTAACCGACTAAAAGTTTTTGCTGGTGAATATAAAATACCTCGAAATGTGTATGGTGTATCCATATGTTTCGGCGGTTTGCTAGAATGCGAATAGCGTAATTTTTAAATCCTCATTGATTTGAGGTCAACCCATCCAGTGTGATGTGGTTGTCTTACAATTGCTACAATCACCGGCCGTGGAGGATTGAGCGTCTTTTACTGTTTTCTTTCTATCTTTTTTATGTCTAATATCATAACTTTCTTTTCTTGTGTTTGAATAAAACGATTCGAGTCCTTAGTTAATACGGATATCATATTACTTAACTGTTTTTTCAAACACTATTAGTACTCCGTTCCATTCTGGTTTCAGATTTGCCTGATAAAGCCTTCGTTATTCATCTTAACGCTTCTTATTCTGCACATTCTCGTATTAGTCTGTTTCTCTAAATTTAATATCTTTCATTCTGGAGTGTGCTTACTCATGTTCTATATACTTGCTCCTATGCAAAACCGTCAATATTTCTTACATTTCGCTTGTTTTCGGTACAGTACCCTCACTTATTAAAACGCTCCTACAACCTTGTATATATGATCACAATGAGTGCTGTATTAAACAAGCACTGTTGCTAGGGTAAATCACTCTGTGGTAACGTTAATTGTCGCACCGACGATAAATGTCAGATGAAGAAGGTAGAAATTATTTTTTTTTTATTCTTTTATTCGTTTTTTTTATTGCAGTGATTTATTTTTTCCTACCATGTGTTTAATGCTTAGTGTTTTAGAAATCACCACTGAAAATTTTATGCTGATACCGGATTTATAGGCAATTCTGTGTCATTTTAGAATTGTTGGCTCGAACTGCATCGTGGGCGAAGAGTTGACAAATCTTTTTTTCTGCAAATTGATAGATATCACAAATTCATTGAATTACAAAAAACACCTAGTCAAGGTATTTTTTTTCTTTATGGTTACAGATCTTGAACTAATGAAGAAATTGAGCCAGACACATGCTGCAATTTTTTTCCGCTGTGTTTTGGACATTAATGTTGCAAATGAACCCTATGGGAAATGTTGCAAACCCATCTGCCGCCAAATATCGCACGTTTATCACGCTATGGCATAGCACCACATTGGGAATAGGATGCACTTCCGTGGGGTAGTCGCATAATGACGTTTATGATTAATTAAAAACTGAATAACAACCCTTAAATAGTTGGGTAGAAGTAATATTACGTGTAATTAGAATACCGCTGAATGACACAATGCCTCAATTTATGTAGCGTACAATATACAACGCACCTACTTATGCTACGTACTAAGCAAATTTTTACGTTTAGCAGCTTTATAACATCAACTTATATATTTTAACGATATAACTTGGTGTATTGATATATAAAACAAATATAAAACACATAAAGTTGTCCCAGAATTGCTTCCGAAGTGATAGTTGTTGTATGGTGTATAGCGTCGCTTTCAACAATTTTTCAGTCATATCGCGACGGTGTCTACTTGAGACAGTATTCTGAGCGCTGTCTCACTGGAGTACCACGCCGCAGACACATAGTATGATACCCTACCCAGTCACATTATACTGACACCGGGCCGACCAGACCTAGAACTTTCCTCTAAATGATGAGCGTCAAGTGAGGAAGCTTCTAGTACCAGTTTTAAAGTATTTGGTATGACCCGGTTGGGGATCGAACCCACGACCTTCCGCATGCAAGGCGGACGCTCTACCACTAGACCACGATGCGGTCTTCCGAACTGGTAAATAGATCTGTAAATTACGTGTTTTCAATCTGAAAGTGGTTCATTTCATCATTTTCCCGAATGTTTGAGGAAACGGTCATGTTCCCATTTAAAAACACACGCTCGCTTGAAACTTAAATATAATGCCGCTCGTATCGGCTATATCTTTGATATAAAAACGAAATGATAATACGAAAATAATGGGGTTTTCCCACCTCACTGCTCACTTTTTTTAGGGGATTTTTTCTGACATTAGGGGATGGGGAATGGGGTCGAATTTCACTGAATATTTAGGGTAAAAAAAACACTGGCTTTGCAATGATGATTTTTCTTCATTTATTTCTGTTGATTTAAACCTGTCATTGGTATTTGGAAATGGTCAAAGAGGACAAGAAGCGCCAAGAAGGTTTCATATATCCTTTTCTTCAATTCTAGTGGTCCTGTTGTACAAATTCATTGCAAACAGTGTAGAACAATTACAGGCAAGTTTTACAAAGATAAAGTACTTAAATCTGTCGAAATAAACGCCCAAGTAAAGGTTTGGTAGGCATACAGTTTATTCATGACAATGATTCTGTCCATAAAAATAAGTGTACAATCTTTCTTAGAACAAGAAAAGGTAATTCAGGTTGAACATCCCCCTTATTCCCCTAACTTAAGCCCCTGTGACTTTTTCCTATTTTCCATGCTAAAAAAATGCTTGCAGGTAAACGCTATGCTACTAGAAGTGACCTTGGGTCTGCAATTTTTCAGTGTCTGAACAGTATACCAAGGCATTTAGGTCGTGGACAGCAAGACTTCAAAAGTGTGAATCTGTGCAGGGGAACTTTGAAAGGTTGGCCTGGTAAACAAATCTGGTTTCTGTGAAAATCTTAAGTATCCGAACACCAGTGACAGAATACATTGAATGCCCCTCGTATAAGTCCTTGATAAATGCTATTATAAACACGTTAAAAGAACAATATAATGTCCACAGTGAAGATGGGATAGAAAGTCTTCTGTCTAGTAACACCTAAACATTAGAAGACATGAAACAATTAAACTAATAAAAATGTCAGACATAATATTTACTGATACTTCTAACGGCAGCGTTTAATCTATGTAAGCTTTGACGCAATTTACAGTATGTGGTGGCCTCCCCGGGGATGCGGTTAGATAAGTACAAGGTCTCCATATATTATGTTCGGTTGTCAAATTCATTGCCGTGCTGTAACAAGCATAGGTGGCAGAACACATGTGTCTATTTATTTGCTTGTAATATTAATATTTATCATCAGTAAAATTGTAAAGCTTAAAACTAGGCCCCACTCCACAATTGGATGTTGCTTTATAAAATTATGGTGATTTTTATTTTCATTGAATGATTTATCTGTTTATAAAATGCACAATAACAGGTAGATTGACCAGCTTTCTTTCTCAAGACAGTCCAGTGTCACTCATTTTTTTTTTAGGAATAACAGCCCATATCAATAGTACGAACTTAATTAAATACAGAAGAATCGTGTGACCGTCACTGAAAGGGTAGTGTGACATCTGCAGATTATTACAAACTTATAAACTCTGATGTTATATGTTATGTATGTAGGCTATTTCGTAAGTATGTGCACGCTGGTGCACGACCACGTTTCGTCATGTTAGTGTTTACAAATACATGTAAATAGGTTATCGATTAATAATCGCAACTGCTTTGTGTGTGTGTGTGTGTGGGGGGGGGGGGGGGGGGGGGGGGGGAGGGAGGGGGGGGGGGGCATCGCGGCATATTTATTATTTTAAATGAAGTCGAAACAACGAAACCACATCGTTGTTTCGACTTTTTACTGTCGTAGTTTCGTTGTTTCGATTATTCTTAATTTGTAAAATATATCGCGATGACCTCTAATGGTACACCATAGTGTATAACTAACAATGCGCGTAAGGTGATTTCGACATTGTCCGTGTCTGTTTTTTGTCAGTGTCTGTATTCAAGACACGCACTTGAGCTGAATGCTGGCTATAGTTATCTGCATATAACATGTCAACAACTGTTCGATGTGTGTATTTTATCTATTCCTATCAGTTTTGATGACCTTATTAGTTGTTTACGTCAGGGAAAGTTATTAGTTCACGTAGACTACCATCAAACTGGACGGTAATGCAGTGGATATAGCGTTGGCCGCTAACTCCAGAGTGTGTGGGTGCGATCCCATCTCGACGCGATTCATCTAAAATTGGGGATTAGAACTCACGACCACTTGATTAATAATCAGACGTGCTACCGACTGAGCTAACCGGGTCCAGTTTTATACAAAAAAATATCATTCTAGTCAAACTGTTTATAACGACAGAAATAAACAGTTGACTTTTTAAACAGAGTTCAGCAGTGTTGTATTGATATTTTTTTTCTAAATATAAACTTTTCCGATTATTTACTCAATATTAAAATTTTCAAATCATCGTGGAAAGAAAGATTCGCCTATGGGTGTGGTTTAATCATAATTATATAAATTATGTAAGGGAAGCTTTGTCCTGTATTTAACAAACATACTTCAAATGTAATTCAATTGAGTCAATATGGTTAGAAATTAAGCAACCTGATAACAAGAAATTATATATTGGCTATACATAGGCCACCTTTTTGAAAAGTAGATTGACTAAAAAGATATACACTATCTTTGGAGAGATCATTTTCAGAAAGGAAAGAAGCGTGTTATACTGGGTGATTTTAACTTTGATTTGTTGAAATCAGATGGAAACTCCAAATCTTGCTTAGATCTCATGAACTGCCACCATGCGTTATCGAATATGCACAAATATATCCGATGTGAACATTCCAGTATATTTAGTTAGTGATCACGGTCCTGTGTTTTTAACTAGTAAATTTTAAAGGGAATATATAAGGATTTTGCAAAATTTTAAGTTTGGCTAAAAACATTATTCACAATATAGCATGCCTATATATACTCATTGACCGTGTATTGATAAAAGGATATGTATTTAAACATGTCACATTAATATATTGAAAAGTGATTTCCCAACTTGGGCTACGCACTAAGGTTAAACTAAAATAGATTTTCCGCTAAAAATTGCAACCTATTTTGTGAGTGTTATGTGAGTCACGTGGTATTTTGATGCATTATATGGGTTTACACATATTAAAAAATATTTCATCTTGGATATAGTCTGAATGTCGACGTGAAGGTCGTCAAGCAATATTCAAGAGTTGTCTATTTTTAGAATGTTATTTCCTTTCAAGTTTATCACCACAATTTAAATATCGATTTTGTCACGTTTTGGTTGATTTGATAAACTGAAACATCCGGATTATTTGTTAATGATAATGAGTAACATTTTATCTATTTTAAAAATAGCACCTTTTAAGACATTAAAGCGTTATATTTCCTGATATACTCCCTTCAAAGGTCCACTACGTTAATATATCACTTTCAGGTCTTTTAAACGATCTAATGAAAAGTTTTTACTTCTAGACTTATTTTCATTATTATGCTTGTACTGCTGTGGTGACTGTGTCTGTGGTGACTGTGTCTGTCTGTGGTGACTGTGTCTGTGGTGACTGTGACTGTGGTGACTGTGTCTGTGGTGACTGTGACTATGGTGACTGTGTCTGTGGTGACTGTGTCTGTCTTTGGTGACTGTGTCTGTCTTTGGTGACTGTGTCTGTGGTGACTGTGTCTGTCTTTGGTGACTGTGTCTGTGGTGACTGTGTCTGTCTTTGGTAAATGTGTCTGTGGTGACTGTGTGTGTGGTGTGTGTGGGGACTATGTCTGTGGCGTCTTTGGTGACTGTGACTGTATCTGTCTGTGGTGACTGTGACAGTATCTGTCTGTGGTGTCTGTGGTGACTTCGTCTGTGGTGACTTCGTCTGTGGTGACTGTGTCTGTGGTGACTGTGTCTGTGGTGTCTTAGGTGCCTGTGTTTGTTATGACTGTGTCTGTGGTGTCTGTGGTGACTGTGTCTGTGGTGTCTGTAGTGACTGTGAATGAATCTGTCTGTGGTGTCTGTGGTGACATCGTCTGTGGTGACTGTATCTGTTGTGACTGTGTCTGTGGTGTCTTTAGTGACTGTGAATGAATCTGTATGTGGTGACTTCGTTTGTGGTGACTGTGTCTTTGGTGACTGTGTCTGTGGTGTCTGTAGTGACTGTGAATGAATCTGTCTGTGTCGACTGTGACTGTGACTGTGTCTGTGGTAACTTTGTCTGTGGTGACAGTGTCTGTGGTGTCTGTGGTGACTGTGACTGTATCTGTCTGTGGTATATGTGGTGACTTCGTCTGTGGTGATTGTGTATTTGGTGACTGTGACTGTGTCTGTATGTGGTGACTGTGTATGTGGTGACTGTGACTGTGACTGTCTTTATTGACTGTGTCTGTAGTGACTGTGACTGTATCTGCCTGTGGTGTCTGTGGTGACTTCGTCTGTGGTGACTGTGTCTTTGGTGACTGTGTCTGTGGTGACTGTGACTGTGTCTGTCTGTGGTAACTGTGTCTGTGGTGACTGTGACTGTGTCTGTGGTAACTTTGTCTGTGGTGACAGTGACTGTGGTGTCTGTGGTGACTTTGACTGTATCTGTCTGTGGTGTCTGTGGTGACTTCGTCTGTGGTGACTGTGTATTTGGTGACTGTGTATGTGGTGGATGTGAATGCGTCTGTCTAAGTTGACTGTGTCTGTGTTGACTGTGTCTGTGGTGACTGTGTCTGTGGTGACTTTGTCTGTGGTGACAGTGTCAATGGTGGCTGTGTATGTGGTTACTATGTCTGTCTGTGGTGACTGTGTCTCTCTTTGGTAACTGTGTTTGTGGTGACAGTTCCTGTCGGGACTGTGTCTGTGGTGTATGTGGTGACTGTGTCTCTGGTGTATGTGGTGACTGTGTCTATGGTGTCAGTGGTGACTGTGTCTGTCTGTGGTGACTGTGTATGATGTGACTGTGTCTGTTGTGTCCGTGATGACTGTCTGTGGTGACTGTGTCTGTCTGTGGTGACTGTGTCTGTGGTGACTGTGTCTGTGGTGACTGTGTATGTTGTGACTGTGTCTGTTTGTGGTGACTGTGACTGTGGTGACTTCGTCTGTGGTGACTGTGTCTTTGGTAACTGTGTATGTGGTGACTGTGTCTGTGTCTGTCTGTGGTGACTGTGTCTTTGGTGACTATGTATGTGGTGACTGTGACTGTGCCTGTCTGTGGTGACTGTGTCTGTGTTGACTGTGTCTGTCTGTGGTGACTGTGTCTGTGGTGACTGTGTATGTGGTGACTGTGACTGTGTCTGTCTTTAGCCGGTGACTGTGTCTTTGGTGACTGTGTATGTAGTGACTGTGTCTGTGGTGACTGTGTCTGTCTGTGGTGACTGTGTCTGTTGTGACTGTGTCTAAGGTGACTTTGTATGTGGTGACTGTGTATGTGTCTTTAGAACCTTGCGGCTTCTGTTTGACATAGTTTTCTTATTGTTTGGTGTACGTGAGCATTGTAAATATTATTATTCCGCCTCATGCATGTATTATAGAACCCGGACCGTGAATGGCACTGGCCCACTCTCTACTATAGTGTTGGTATTAATGTTGACGGTTCATATACACGTGTGAGTTTTGTTTAATAAGTGGCGAGTGAGCCTGGAATATGTTAGAGTGTGATGCAACATAACGTTTGTACTGCCACTTAACGTTTGTACTGCAACATAACGTTTGTACTGCCACTTAACGTTTGTACTGCAACATAACGTTTGTACTGCCACTTAACGTTTGTACTGCCACTTAACGTTTGTACTGCAACATAACGTTTGTACTGCAACATAACGTTTGTACTGCCACGTAATTGGTTGTAACTTTTGTATATGACACTTTAACAAATATGTCAAAGTGAAAATTATTGTTACACATTCATTGTTTCAGGTAGTGTATTCTGTATATACACTTGTTGAAGGTGCGTGCGTGCGTGTTTTCAAATCTGTACATGGAGAATGGGCCTGCAATCTTCCTTCCGACAACATAAATTTCTCATTCATTCATTAATTCATTTAATCGTTTATTCATTCGTTCTACTCTTTTTCAAAAATTTTCTTTTCTATGTGATTAAACAAAAAAGATAATAATTAGGTCGTTTTTTAAAAGATGCAAAATTATAAGAACATTATCAACAAACGAACAGCTCAAAATACTGAGCATCAAAGACAACAACGAGAGACTGTAAAGTCATGTTTATTTTAATTCAAATCAAATAACCTTTTTATGTACATATATAGAAAAATAAATATATAAGTAACGACTATGTACACAGTAATATTGACTTATGTTAAACTTTATAAAATTAGCATTGTGATAATGTACACATCATTTACATTAATTACATATATATATATATATATATATATATAAATAATTAGGAAGACAAAAAAACAGCAGTGTTTCAAGTTTTGCACGTTGTTATCCAACAGCTTATGGTATATAGGGGACACCTTTTCCCCTCACGCTGATACCAATTTCTCCATACTAAGGTACACAACATATCTTGTATTAACACGTGTTTTTTTCGATTCTTCGTAGAAATGATAATAGATGGCAGCTCTAAAACACGGCTATATTTTTGTTTACCTTACTTAATAAATATATTGTACACAACAGAGTGGTGTTACATAAATGGTTATATCATCCTACGTAACAATAGAGTGGTGATACATAAATTGTTATCACATCCTACATAATAATAAAGTGGTGATACATAAATGGTTATATCATCCTACATAATAATAAAGTGGTGATACATTAATGGTTATATCATCCTACACAACAATGGAGTGGTGATACAGTAATGGTTATATCATCCTACACAACAATAGAGTGGTGATACAGTAATGGTTATATCATCCTACACAACAATGGAGTGGTGATACAGTAATGGTTATATCATCCTACACAACAATAGAGTGGTGATACAGTAATGGTTATATCATCCTACACAACAATGGAGTGGTGATACATTAATGGTTATATCATCCTACACAACAATGGAGTGGTGATACAGTAATGGTTATATCATCCTACACAACAATAGAGTGGTGATACAGTAATGGTTATATCATCCTACACAACAATGGAGTGGTGATACATTAATGGTTATATCATCCTACACAACAATGGAGTGGTGATACAGTAATGGTTATGTTATCCTACACAACAATAGAGTGGTGATACATTAATGGTTGTATCATCCTACACAACAATAGAGTGGTGATACATTAATGGTTATATCATCCTACACAACAATGGAGTGGTGATACATGAATGGTTATATCATCCTACACAACAATGGAGTGGTGATACATTAATGGTTATATCATCCTACACAACAATGGAGTGGTGATACATTAATGGTTATGTTATCATACACAACAATAGACTGGTGATACAATGGACGGAGAATACTTTAACATGACAACTTAAACAAACATGAAGAAATGTATGACTTGGAAGTAGGTTATATCCTGCTGGCTGGCTGCTTACTTGTATACGACTGAATCATTGTACAAGCACACTAAGGTGTATACACAAACGGCGCAGATTCTATCTAGGTAAATATTAATTAAACATCAGACCGAATTAATCCAAATAAATATGTATAGTGGCCCAGATAAGGTGATTTAGGTGGCGTTTTACCCTCATACCCCTTAGTTTTCAAAAATAGAGGTAAATTTACTCGCTGCCTTTAAAAATTTAGGATAAAATTACTCCTCCCAAAGAAAATGTTTATATTAAAATATGAAAAAGCTTGTTAAACGTATATGACTTTATATCTTGTAGACCGGTATGTCTAAATGCATACGCTGAGCATTTTAATAAGTAAGATTTCTCGACTTTATAACTTCTTTACCCACATCTCTGAAAGTCTTGGAGCTAAAATAACCCCCCCCCCCCCCCCCCCCCCGCCCCAACCCCTCACCTCATCTTTTCAATTTTGAGGATACATACATTGCCATCTTACTGTCAAACTTATCTTGGACATTGTATATATCATACATTGTATATATCAGATATTGTATATATCATACATTGTATATATCAGATATTGTATATATCATACATTGTATATATATCAGACATTGTATATATCAGATATTGTATATATCATACATTGTATATATCAGATATTGTATATATCAGTTATTGTATATATCAGACATTGTATATATCAGTTATTGTATATATCAGATATTGTATATATCAGATATTGTATATATCAGACATTGTATATATCAGACATTGTATATATATCAGACATTGTATATATCAGATATTGTATATATCAGACATTGTATATATCAGTTATTGTATATATCAGACATTGTATATATATCAGACATTGTATATATCAGATATTGTATATATCAGACATTGTATATATCAGACATTGTATATATTAGACATTGTATATATCAGATTATGTATATATTAGATATTGTATATATCAGACATTGTATATATCAGATATTGTATATATTAGACATTGTATATATCAGACATTGTATATATCAGACATTGTATATATCAGATATTGTATATATATATAATATATTGTATATATATATCAGATATTGTATATATCAGATATTTTATATATTGTATATATCAGACATTGTATATATCGGATATTGTATATATATCAGACATTATATATATCAGACATTGTATATATCAGACATTGTATATATCAGATATTGTATATATCAGATATTGTATATATCAGACATTGTATATATCAGACATTGTATATATCAGATATTGTATATATCAGATATTGTATATATCAGCATACGGAAACGTTTCCACGTTTACTAATGTTCACATTTTGTAATAATTAGCCGGCTTCTCAGGTTAGCTATAAGTAAACAAAAAACATTTGACATAACCAAATTTGTCCTTGGTAATAAATTTATATGAATAAAAAATCACAATGTTAGGATGAATCACAAGTATTCATTCATAAAATAAAAACACATGCGCAAAGAGGTGCGTGCCGCATACAAGGTTGCGCACCATTTCGTATGAGTGGTATGACTAATAAATGCAATTCATGCGTTTAAAAGAAGTGGTGAACAATTTTACAAGCGAAGTTTTGATGTGGTTCATCTTTTTTTATAACAATTACTTCAACCATCATTATTATTTCAACTTCTGTCAAAATCAAGTTTGATCATACAATCATTAACTAATACAGACGATGCATTTCACTTAGGTGTGTATGTATTATAATCGATTAGTTGATAATTGGGCAAGTTCATCATTGTGCGGTATGGAAAAAGCGAGCAGTTACTGTTTCTTATTCATAATTGAGTACCTATATACCTGTCTTACCTGTATCGAATAAATGAAGTTTATACCATGTTTACAACCGTTCTCCATTAAACAAAAAAATGGACTGTAATAATATCACATATTTTGATTTATGGAAATGAGTTTTGTTCCGTGCATTTGTTTTTGGCTTTTGTGCCACTAGCATTTACAAATTTAATTCTATGATGCCACAAATTTACATTTAATGCAAAAATATTTCCAATATATTCTCTTGCGTGTCCTACACCGTGAACCGCAGACAGTGCAAGCAGGACATTGTCACACAAACTATAAATATCACTATAGGACGTTATCCTCTAGACGAATTAACTAACTATTATAATTTCTCAAACAGTTCTCATTGCCAGGTATTAACCTCATGTCCCAGACATACAATTATGTTCCATGCATTTCATTTCACGTTTCGCCAAGCTTGGAATGCCACGCTGGTTAAATTCGACTAATTTTGCTGTTTGATCCTCTGCAAATGTCTTCGCTGCTAAATCTTCAAAACATTGCTCTCTTTAGAGTCAGACACCAGACGTGAAATAAGTCTTTGAGACTTTTCAGTTTTGTCATAAACACGTGATCTTTTGTCCATTCGGCTTTTCCAGCATTTATCCATGCCTTTTTGATGCACAACAACGTTTGTGTTAACAAATATATACTCGGAAGTTTTACGGTTTCTTGACGTTTCATGAATTAAATAACGATATTGCCTTGGTACTTGAGTTTTGATCAATCTCACACTTGTATTTGATATAGCCGCTGACGATTGAGAAGTTCCGCGATTGGCTGGTTAAATGTTTGGTGTGGTATAATACGGTTGTCTCCCCGTGTTTCACAAACCGGAAGATCATGTATTGTTCCTCTATTGAAATACTGTTTGATTCTGAATATATCACTTTCTGTCTCTTTAAAGTTACATCAATTGTTTTTCCATTTCTGCCCAGGTCATAACCTGAAATTAGAAAATAAGCAAACAATATAATAATAATAATTAATGCAGTCCGTGGACAAAGAAATAGTAGATTTGAAGAAAGTCAAATAAGTACAGTATAATAAAAAGAATCTGTAAATAACAGTATGTATTTATACAAGGACTTTATAGAATATCTATATAACCCCTTGATACATATGAGGGATCCGCCTTGTCTGAGGGGGTGGGGGGGAGGGGGGGGGGTTAAGAGGGTGGGCTAAAATTTAGAGCACTGCATTGCGCATGTCCCTTTTATATACTGATTTGTAAAACGGACACGTGCAGTGAAGACAGACATCAGAGACGGGCAGAAACACCTGTTATACAACACGTGCTTTCGATACGGTAACAAAGTTGATACTAAGTTACTAATAGCAACTTCTTTAAATGACTTAGAGCGTGATTTGTCTAAGTTGTAGTAACTTGTTTCACAATCGAAGTAAAATAAATAAGTTTCAGATAACTAATGATTCTTTAAATTTCCCATTTTTTTAGAGAGAAATTGTGGCCAGATCATTTTGTGTAAAATTGTATATGATTTATAATGGATTATATGCTTGCACGACAACACAATATCTTCAAACTTTTGTATAAAAATGACGCTAAATATTCAAACACATTTCTGAATATCTCTAAATGTTTACTTACACATTAAATGACAACACATACTTGAAGTCATAGCAAATCTTGACTAATTGGTAAATGATAACAAAATAATAATGTAAATAAAGTCAAAGCTTTTAAAATACAGTGACGATGACGAAAATCTTAACTGAATTCACGAATGTGATAAGATCGACTATTTTAGAGTTGAACGGATTATTTATTGTCGCAAAGTTTGTATTTTTCTTAGGCGGTCGTGTCAATAGACTCTTGAATCAGTTTGAAAAAAGGTCAACACTAACTAAGATTTACACACACACAAATATACCTAACAATAAATCTTTCATCTCCGCAATTGATTTTAACATGCAAACTCGTCGTTCATTCGCCCGCTAAAGAGCTGGGTCCCTTCCTGACCCGATCTGATCTTTAGTACAAATATTTACAGACATAATACTACGATTGCTTGTGATGGGCAGATACGAAGCGTTAAAGTTGGTTCGATTTGTCAATGTCAGTTTAATACAAAACGGGAAATCTAATTCAAAATCTGATATATTTTTGCACCACGACCGACCCACTACAATTTATGACAATTCAAATTAATGTAAGTCCCTATTGTTAACAGTTTAAAAATGCCATCATACACAATGTTATTGTCAAACTTGTGCGCTCGTGACACCTGCAAAACATTTCATGAGATAAAAACTCCCGATGATATAAGTGTATCATACAGACTGGTATAAAAATAAATATGTAAAAATGAAGGCGTTTCTCGTGTAATCTCGTTGGAACCGTTCGAGTTGGAGATTAATGGCGCTGGTTTACGGTTACATAAACAATATATTTATGATGGATATCAAACAAGATTTATGTTATATTTGTTTATAATACACCCAGTGCTTAAACTCGTAACAGTTTTTTTTCTCCAAAAGAACAAGGTCACCATGTCCCATTTTGATACTAATGTGTTGATATTTATGTTTCATTGGTGACCTTGACCCTTCCCAAAGCAAGTACAGTGGAGCACTAGTCTAGTGGTACTGCGTCAGACTAAATATCTGTCAGCAAATAGCTTTACTGCTAGTGTTTTATATGTGTACATCCGACACAAAATAAAGATTCTTGTATCTTGTAAGATCGGTGAATCTAACCCTAATCTCCCCGATACCGTGTGGTTTGTCATTGAGCAAGGAAACTTAATATATATGGGCGCTGCATTATATCAGTTGGTAAGACGATGAAAACGTGGTTTGTATAAACTGAACGTACGTGTGTGTAATGCATGTTAAAAATTTAAGTTAATACACCAGATAGGGAAAATATTTACAGGGAATGGGAAGAGAACAGAGTGCAAAGTAGGAGTGCGGGGACTATAGTTTCTACTATTACGTATAACATCCCGGGAATATAGCTTCTACTATTACGTATAACATCCCGGGAATATAGCTTCTACTATTAAGTATAACATCCCGGGAATATAGCTTCTACTATTACGTATAAACGTGACATCGCGGGAATATAGCTTCTACTATAACGTTAAACATCCCGGGAATATAGCTTCTACTATTATGTATAACATCCCGGGAATATAGCTTCTACTATAACGTATAACATCCCGGGAATATAGTTTCTACTTTAACGTATAAACGTGACATCGCGGGAATATAGCTTCTACTATAACGTATAAACGTGACATCGCGGGAATATACTTCTACTATAACGTTTAACATCCCGGGAATATGGCTCCTACTATAACGTATAAACGTATGACATCGCGGGAATATAGTTTCTACTATAACGTATAACATCACGGGAATATAGCTTAACGTATAACATCACGGGAATATAGCTTCTACTATAACGTTTAACATCCCGGGAATATAGTTTCTACTATAACGTATGACATCGCGGAATATAGCTTCTACTAAAACGTATAACATCGCGGGAATATAGCTTCTACTATAACATATAACATTGCGAGAATATAGCTTCTACAATAACGTATAACATCACGGGAATATAGCTTCTACTATAACGTATAACATTGCGAGAATATAGCTTCTTATATAACGTATAACATTCCGTCAGGTGTTGGCTCAACTTTTGTATTATGGAGAACATTTGTCTAACAAATGAGCATGTTTTGAGGACGGAGAACGTTGTAAAATGTTAATGCTGTAATAAAAAATGTAAAATTGAATTTGTCAGTGCTACGTAACTGGTAACCGGTGATAGCTCTCAATGTGCAGTCGTTTAGATAACCAAACAACGGTATAAAGTGTCGTCAATTCAAAATACACCTAGGCTATCTATATGACAAATGTGCCTAGCTTTACATGTAAAAACTATACGGCCTGTATTTTGCTTAAATGCATTCGCTTTCTGCCCCCGCGTTAACTACCCTTACTGTCTGTCCGTCTGTCTGTCTATCTGTTTTTTTTCTCTTTCTCTGTCTGTCTCCCTCCTTCACTCCCTCTCTCTCTCTCTCCCTCTTTCTATCTCCATATATCTCTGTATAACTAAGAGTCCCTTTAATAACCTGCCTTGTTGTAGATCTGTGTGAGAGTTTTTACATTAACTAATTACTGACAATAATTCATTCTTCAGTCTATAACGTAATTAAACATGGGTTTTGTTTTATACTGCCCAAGTTAATTTGTTTAACAATTACTCTTGTGTTGTTAGATTTGTTAATTAATAAAACACGAGAAGATGTGATATATCATGCAGTTAGCGGTGAACAAGTAACAATAACTTCCGAAGAGAAGTACAAGGTTATTTCTAATTTGAATCACTCTCTCACTCAATCACTCATTCGCTCATTGAATCATTCATCCATCGATTATTCAATCACTTACTAACTCAGTCAGTCAATAACACAGAAAGAGAAATGATAAGAAGAGGAAGAGAGCCTGAAAGAAAAGTATATAAACATGGAAATAGCGGGAAATAGAGAGAAAAGTATAAGAAGACAGAAGAAGGAAAGAGAGAAAGAAAGAACAAAAGAAAGAAGAAACAAGACCTTTGAGGTACAGGTGTGAGTCTTGCTCGCAACACGTCGTCATGTTATGTTGATCATTTGTAGCAAGTATTTATAAAATCCATCCATGCATGACAAAGTTACAGGCCGGACACGAAATCTCACACAGATTCAAAGTGTATTCAAACAAACTCAAATTGTGACCATGACCTTTGAGGTGCGGGTGTGGGTCTTACTCGCGACACGTCGTCATGTTATGTTGATCATTTGTACCAAGTATAAAGAAAGAAAAAAAGAGTTTTAGAAAGAAAGAAAACAAGACAGAACAAAAGAAAGAAAGAAGGAAAGACAGAAAGAGGCGCTGTCCAAAATGTAAGCCAATTTTACAATTGAGCGTACCACGTCGTCGTGTAGAAAACGTAAAATACGATTAAACTTGTACCAGGCCTACAAATCTAGAGTTCTAGTGTCAGACTCGTTAACTATAATGGCACACGTTTGCCAACTTATTCGCTAATCCTGGATTTATAAAAAACATGTCATATATAGCAAACGCCTCATATTGGAACGTCACGAATATTGGCAACAGCGATATTTAAATATAAATATGTAGTAATACAGAACGAACGGATGCCCATTTTGTCATTACTGCTATAATGAAACCAGAACGCTGTCTGTAAAATTGTCACTATATAATGACTTAAAATGTTTCTATCATATTGTACTAGTATCTGGAAATATCGTAATTATGGTTTGATCGTATCTAAGATATGCTGTTCATTTTGCCATGGCAACCAATCAATGTCAACGTTCTTTTCAGAGTAATTTTCTACTGAACTTCCGCATCATTTTAACTGCTACGGCCGCTCATGTTAGATAATGTCTAAACATTTTAGTATTTTAAATATTAAGTCTATTAAAATGATTCACGTGATGTAAATAACTTGTACACATAACATTCATGTATGCACTTAATCGAGTTAAATGACATTCGTATTTTTCTCATTGCACATAATTTGTATTATATCGATTCGAACCTACAACCACAAGGGTAAGAGACCACCGTTACAGTTTCGCATTGTACAGCCACGGTGGACGCAAAGAACGTTTTACTTTGGAAATTTAACCAAGTCACGCGCACAAAAGTGGCCACAGAACCGGATATCTCCTAGTTTATCCCAGAACCGGATATCTCCTAGTCTATCCCAGAACCAGATATCTTCTAGTCTATCCCAGAACCGAATATCTCCTAGTCTATCCCAGAACCTGATATCTCCTAGTCTATCCCAGAACCGGACATCTCCTAGTCTATCCCAGAACCAGATATCTCCTAGTCTATCCCAGAACCGGATATCTCCTAGTCTATCCCAGAACCTGATATCTCCTAGTCTATCCCAGAACCTGATATCTCCTAGTCTATCCCAGAACCGGATATCTCCTAGTCTATCCCAGAACCTGATATCTCCTAGTCTATCCCAGAACCGGACATCTCCTAGTCTATCCCAGAACCGGACATCTCCTAGTCTATCCCAGAACCGGATATCTCCTAGTCTATCCCAGAACCGGATATCTCCTAGTCTATCCCAGAACCTGATATCTCCTAGTCTATCCCAGAACCGGATATCTCCTAGTCTATCCCAGAACCGGATATCTCCTAGTCTATCCCAGAACCGGACATCTCCTAGTCTATCCCAGAACCGGACATCTCCTAGTCTATCCCAGAACCGGATATCTCCTAGTCTATCCCAGAACCGGATATCTCCTAGTCTATCCCAGAACCTGATATCTCCTAGTCTATCCCAGAACCGGACATCTCCTAGTCTATCCCAGAACCGGACATCTCCTAGTCTATCCCAGAACCGGACATCTCCTAGTCTATCCCAGAACCGGACATCTCCTAGTCTATCCCAGAACCGGACATCTCCTAGTCTATCCCAGAACCGGACATCTCCTAGTCTATCCCAGAACCGGATATCTCCTAGTCTATCCCAGAACCGGATATCTCCTAGTCTATCCCAGAACCGGATATCTCCTAGTCTATCCCAGAACCGGATATCTCCTAGTCTATCTCAGAACCTGATATCTCCTAGTCTATCCCAGAACCTGATATCTCCTAGTCTATCCCAGAACCGGACATCTCCTAGTCTATCCCAGAACCGGACATCTCCTAGTCTATCCCAGAACCGGATATCTCCTAGTCTATCCCAGAACCGGATATCTCCTAGTCTATCCCAGAACCTGATATCTCCTAGTCTATCCCAGAACCGGACATCTCCTAGTCTATCCCAGAACCGGATATCTCCTAGTCTATCCCAGAACCGGATATCTCCTAGTCTATCCCAGAACCGGATATCTCCTAGTCTATCCCAGAACCGGATATCTACCGAATCAGGTCTGTTTAATCACGATGAAAAAGCGGCATCAGATACCCAATTTTATGCAGCCATTCAATGCACCGGAACGTTATTATGACAGCACTTAAAAACATGTTATGTCTTTTCTCTCTTTTTTTCTCACCTAATTTATTCATTTTTCTTTATTTATCTCTTCATTTATATTGTTGGTTTACACCTTATTGATTGTTAAAATTGCCATCTTGATTCTAATGTTATTTGTATATTGAAAATGGAGGGCCGTAACTAATGTTGCTAGAACTTGTGGCCCAACCCGTTTGCTGTGTAAAATATGTTTAAACCATGAAAAAGCAGGGAATTCTATGCCTGTCCCATAATTCATAGCAAGTTAATGCTTACTAAACTGTGACATCATTCAAACTTTCAGTTGAAACAACTGACCAATCAGCATGCTCAAATGTGGCTTTCCCAACATTGCTAATTAACGGACCCAATCTGGAGAGCGG
The DNA here is from genome assembly GCA_029582155.1 of Panopea generosa. Taxonomy (NCBI): domain Eukaryota; kingdom Metazoa; phylum Mollusca; class Bivalvia; order Adapedonta; family Hiatellidae; genus Panopea; species Panopea generosa. Next base: position 76,897,393 of record CM055900.1, read on the forward strand.
GGTCTGTACTATAGACTAGGTACCAAAATATTTGGAGTACTCACTTCTAAATTCACCTCCGAGTATCACGTGGTCCGATTTTCCACCGCTGCATTTTTCGAGGTCAGTAGTCATTCGGATCATCTTTCCTTTTTGTAATGAAGACCGAAGATGTCCAAACTTAGACACGGCCGCAACATCGCGATAAGGGTCCAGGTAAAATTTGACATCGCCCTTTCTGAAAAATCGAAAGAAATATACTTTTAAATTTATGTGTATTGTGTAACTGTTTATGTAATAATAACAACCAACATGATGCATTTTAAGGAATAAGCTTTTGTATAAAACCGTTTTATTTTCAAAGGCGAACCTTCACGTACCAACTGGCAGCTCTGGTGTTACTAAAGGAAATCTCAAATATCGTTGTCATCATCATTTATTACCTATCTAGTTGATAATATGACATCATGTGACGTTTAGATTTTCTTTTTATTCTCATTACTTGGTAATTATACTGAACGAAAAAGCTAACCCGCCAACTGACATTTTGGAATTATCTTTACCTGATATTTTAAGTATTTTCTTAAAAAAACAACAACATCGGAGCTATATTCTTGAAATTTGGACTTAATTAAGAAAGAACATTAAGGAAAACAATGACCAAATCTGCATGATTTATTTTGACAGTAATTGGAATAATTTTATAATTATTGGAATGGGTAGACAAATCAGTTTTCACACGACAGTCAAAAGTGGCGGGTTAGCTGTTCCGTACTGTATATAACCGCTAGCTGCATACTTACACGTTGTCTTGGTCAAACAGGGTACAAACGGTGAAAGCATGACGGTCTATTTCCCCTTCTTCGTTCAGGTAAACAGTTGCTATGTGAACAGAACCGTTTCTATGGACTGTGATTTCCTTCACAACATCGTGAAAACCTAGAAATAACAATGGGATTAGTGACTACAATCATTGATATAGATACAACTACGCGGGAGTTCGTTTAGTTTGTAATATTTTAAACTCAATTGAAGACAGCTCAAAGATTATATGATCTGCTTTCGGGTCCGCTTCCTGGGAAGAACAAGTTCTGGGTGTTGTTTTTGAGGGTCATCGGGTCCGGCGAGCTGGGGCTCTAACCCATAATATCTTGCGAGAGCAACCAACATTTTATCCACCACACGACTGCCCATCATTCTATTTGGATAAAGATAATAGGATCTGTTTTCGAATCGAAAAAAAAAGTATAGTTGAAATTTTATGTATTTTAATAACATTATATTTAAATGGCCAATCTGTTAGAAAATATACATTCCTTTGTAAAATGTTAAATTTGATGAATGGGTGGGTTAAGGGGTCATTCAGGCTGTTATTGCACGAACTGTAAAAAGTAGACTCACCTGTCTTTGTGTGCTGTAATCGTTTGAATGAGAAAGTCAGATGTGTGTATGGCTGCTTAATAGAGGAGTCCTTTCCTATCTCGAACACTTCCACGTAGTCACCGAACATTGTTCTTTCGCGCACGGGTACTCTGTCGTGATGACACCTTTTCGTTCTTGCGGTGAAATACAGTTTGTGTCCATTTATCAATGCGTCAATAACACCGCTGTACGTTTGCACATTCCATGTAGTTTTCTGTTTATCACGTGGATTCTTTTTCTTATTCGAAGACGTGTGTGCACCGCTGTGCCTCGTTTTGGAATTAATTTCTGGCGTGTCAGTGCGCTTGAATCCAGCTCTGAGAATTGCAGTGTTTAGAATTTTCTCCTCATTGGTGGGATATTTATTGTGGTTAGAATGGTCCGACTTCAAGCCTACGGGTACAGTGTTTGATGCATATTGATGTTTTCTATTAGGTCTTCCTCTCCTCAAGATTTCAGAAAGACCTTTGCTGCGTTTTACTTCCGGTATAGCGTTTCCGTTGTTTTGTTTGTTACGTTTAACCCGCCCATCTTGTTGAGGCAGCAATGGCATTTTTCCTGCTTTTTTGACACTTCCACTGTGAGCTGCAGGCGACGGTTCTTCGTACCTGCAGGAAAGAGATGATTAATTAATTAATAATAATAATAATAATAATAAAGCTTTTTATAAATAAGAGAACTCATTTGAATAAATTCAATCTTCCATGAAGTGCTTCTTTAAATCTCCCTTCTGTCCTCACTTAACTCTCGTCGTTGATGTCGTAGGTTTGAGCCTAGCTCGGTACAAAAACTTTATGTGAGAACGTTTGCCAGTTACTTGCGAAGGATTGTGATTCTGCTTAGATTTAATCTAAAACAGGACATATCACATATAACCTGCAATGTTCTGAAAATGGCGTTAACACGAAACAACATTATAACCAGACACCGACATAAATACTTCGAAAACAATTGATGGAAACAAATAATGCAAAATAAATAACTTACGGTGTATCTGTGTCCACTATGGTTTCTACTTTCGTCATAAAGATGGGTCCCTCTAGTTCAATAAGCTTGCTCCCGTCATCAACGTTGTACCATCCTTCGTCTATCTGAAGACTTGCCGACGTCAGGGTGGTCATAACTGATATCCGAACCTGGAACGAACAGACGACACGTTGAAAGGTGTGTAAAACTTATAAATACGATAATTGTACGTTACCTTATAATACCAATCGTACATACTCGGCCAATTCCGCCATCCTTCGGTATTATTAAAATTTAATTTGGATAATCGACGAGGTGGTCCGAATGCTTATAATACGTCATATCCAACCAGTTACGTAATTAGAGGTTTAACTATAAGACATTTTGTTTTGTTTTGAATAAATCAAGAACAAGGTTTTCACGAACAACAAATAAGCAAAACAACAACAGCGTAAACATCCACAGTAGCAGAAGTAGCAGTGTTAAAAACATGTAGCAGCAATAAAAGAAGATCATTAAAAACAGCAAAAATAGCAATGAAATAATATCAGCAACAACAACACCGGTAGCAGCAGGAACACCATCAACAACAACATTAACTATTTAAGCATGATAATGATTTGTTTTTTTTTAACATGTTTTAGTATTCTCTTTAAAAACAATGAGATGCCATTAATTAACAATTGCTTATTATATTAACGAGCCAAATTACTGCACAGATCAGAGAGCGGTGAAGCTACCGACTTTTAAACAATTGCCAATTACTGACTTAGACCTGTCTATATTGGCTGCACGTGACGGATATCCCGGCTCCGCTGCCAACATTACGTACACCTGGCTCTACAAAGATGTTACACGAGATAATGTCTCATCGCCTTGAAACAATAGTCAGATAATTGAACGTGGATAATCTCAGGTCACCATTACTGCCACACCTGCCAGACGTCTCAGTAGCGAACTACCTTAATCGTGTTAATCATGAAATACACGTCAGTCGTAATTGGATTTAGATTAAGAAACGTAGGGGTGGAAAGGGGGGAGGTTGTTGCGTCGGGGTGCTGGATATTGGGATCAAAATGTTGGTCTTAAATGAGTGGATGCTTAAGACGGGCTTGTCTGCATATATGTATTAAACGGGTGTTGATCTGGGAGTTTACGTAAATGTTTTTGCGGTGGGACTCAACACCTGTGAAACGCACGAGGAGTTTGGGGAATCGTGCAAACCCCTGTGTTACTCTCTGAGGTGTATTACGAGATTGGGTAAAGCGATTGGGTACAGAGTATAGTACGTAATTATTCCTGAAGTAAGAAATAAACGTATTAAACTGAATTTAATGAAAAAATCTCTGATAACATCTAGTTGGCAGAGTAAGTCATTATTAATTGTAGAAAAAAGAGAACAAAAACCATTTATGTTTGGCGATTGGTACTGTATTTTTAATTGGTAATTTGTTTACTAGCAGTGCTGGGGGTGAACGAGGACTGTAGTTAGATGCTGTGAAGGGCCGTACCCACGATGACAACTTTTTTTAAATAAGAAAAGATATATTAAATTTTTAAAATGTTACTAATTAATTAAAACTTGTTTATTTTACTTCGATTGTGAAACAAGTTATTACAACTTAGACAAATCATCCTCGAAATCCTTCTGGGTAGAACCCGTACTAAGAACATGTGGATAAAGTGTCTTGCCCGAGGGCACAACACTTAGCCGTGACGCAGGATCAAACCCACGACCCTTCGATCCTGGATCCGAAGCTCTACACATAGACCACACACTCAGCAATTCATAACTAAATATAATGACAGAGATGGGAATTTAACCATAATTTAACTTAAACAAACCATCTAAAAACAATCAAAAATAATATAACAATAAAATGCTTCAAAACAACCTCAACATGGGTCAACATAACTCACCCACATACAAATTGATTACACTTAAAACTCAATTCACCCAACTGGACAAACAGGCAGGCAAGATGGAACCCAGTAGTAGTCAGGTAGGCAGAGAGACAGACAGGCAGGCAGGATGGAACCCAGGAGCAGTCAGGCAGGCAGAGAGACAGACAGGCAAGCAGACATGGCAGCCCCAGTGAATATCGTGCCAAAGCATGTGTGCCTTAGTTCAATACTACAATTAACTTACTCTGTATCCAAACAGTTTAAGTCGGCCTACTATCATTTAAATAGACATCTCCTTAGTTCCTAATGTTGGAAAATCTGGTTGAATTGTAGACAGAAGAAAATCAGGTCAAGTGTCTAGTATGGTTTAGAAAAACACAGAAACCAGTATTGTACCCACAAAACCCCAGCAAACCCATCGCTGTAGATGTCAAAAATCATAAACTTCATTTCACGACATTTCAATGAACCACATGTTTAACTGCTTTCAATTTTGTCGATTTGTTCTCGTTATGTCAGCGCACGATATCGCAGTGTTGTCATTGAGGTGGCTTTTGTGATAGACGCCCGAGTCAATTAGTTTGTAAGTTTATCAACATTTTGTTCCTTTGAAACTACATTTGTCTCTTTTCGAACTTTACTTTCAAAGGGATTAACTATATCTGATTACAGTTCGAAAACATCGCATTGCGTTTTATGAATGGATTAAGGACCGTATTCAGTTTCGTTTTTTGCTCATCCGTTATACGACACAATGCACATATAGGTTAAATGTGTCTCATATCTTTTCAATCGTGCACATTTTATGATTTTATGTCATTTTAAAGGTCGTGTGAATCACTCTAATTTTCCATTCAATAGGTATACCTATCCCGGATCCTATATAACACGCTACGCAGCTTGATTTACGTGCACTTTAAGACGAAATTTTAAACAAACGTTTGATTCGTTTAGTACCCATATTTCATGCTATGATGTAAATATATATACACACACGCGTATTAAGGACACTCGAAAGCTAATAAATGTCTTAAATACAGTTACACTGTTTCGTGTCTTGGCGCCTGTGTACGTCAGAAGTGGCAGGGCATATAATAAAAAAATACGTTTTTAAGGGCCAGCGTTTTACTGAAACCATTAAAAGCACATACAAAAAAAACAGCCAGTGTCAATTGTATCATGTTTTACAACAAATAGACTTATGAACTACAGGTATGTTACATTACGGGTTATCATGTACAGTACAGTGCGTACTTCTCATAGGCGTAGAAGCCGGATGACCAATGCACCCCTCCCCCCCCCCTCCCCACACCCCAATTATTCAGGTTGTGGGGGCCAGCATGTACTTTTGCCGGCCCTAGAAGAACATATCCGCATACTCTCTTTCCTCAGGTCACCCTCCCCCAATAACTGAAACGCCGCTACGCCCATGCGCTGTTGGTGCTACCATATTGAAACGTCACGAACACGTGACAAAAATCATTGCGCCATTGGGCGGTCGCCATTGCTTTTCAAAATAGTACTTCACTCTAACAAGGAACGCATCTTTTTTTCATTTATAAAACATGTTTTAAAATTATTTTTTTTAAGAACTGAAACATATTTATTTATCTAAAGTTCAATATTCAACCTCATTGTTTTTGTAAAGTGAAATCTGCAAAAGGGAAATACTCCAAAATGTCGTTTTATTTGAGCATACAAACAGTAATTAATCTGGTAGCCTGTGCGCCATTGCTACATCCAATATACCCATGTTGAACCATTATATAGAGTATTTTGCTCAAACTCAAACGTTCATCTTTATTGACTCTACTTGCCACTTTCTAACCATTTGGTGCTTTATTAATCGCATACAAGTTGTTTCTCATTGTAAATATGTTACATAAACACACAAAAACATTTTCATAGCCTATATATATATATATATACTCTCCTCCCATCCTAAATCATCGCCACCCCACCAGCATACGCCTCTCGTTGAGCCTTTATTTAATGAATTGAGAATGACGAATGGGCATAAAAGAAATTGATTATACTGTATTCCTTCGTAGCTCTCTCTCTCTCTCTCACTCTCCGAAAGCTTGCGACCTTAAAATGAAAAAAGTAAATTGACTAACGAAAGTCGTAAAATTCTCTGCAAACGTATTTAACAGTTTGACTTATGGCACTAATAACAATCCACGTAAATATCATCCGGGCCAAATGTCCCGTGTAATGACGCCATTTACTGTAATTACGGGCAATAAGTATTTTGTATATCTACATTAGAACTAAGTCAGATCTACATCCATAAAATTCCCAAAATTACGTTATAAATGGGGCATGCTCTGAATATCAACTGTCATATCTTATGAAGCAAGTTTCCAATATACATGCTTGCAACTATTACCGCCATTTTATAATTTAACGATATGTAAAACCTCAATCGGAGCACTTAAAATTATTGTAGATATACGACCTGTTCTGGGTGCTTGTTTATTCTCATACTTAGACATAATTTATATGTCTGAAATCAAAGAATTATTGTCTGAGAGGATTAAGAATAGCTTGTGAAGTGCGCGTATGCTGACGTTAATTTGCAATTGTCTATGCTGTATATTAGTCAAAGTACTGACTGCACTGTTGTGCGGGATTAACAATATTGCCGTTGGCGGCAGCACAAGTTTCTGAACGTATAGTTTACATATGCAATTAAGGGCATAAATAACCATGCTATGGTAATACTAGTATGCGTTATTTGTTCTAAGTTTAAAGTACGCCTACATACGTATTGAATGGTAAAATATACACTATATTTCATTTAACCAGGCTCGGTTAGCTCAATCGGTAGCTCGTCTGACTATCAATCCAGAGAATCCAGTAAAGAGAAAGGTTTCGTAATTCAACATATTAAAATTATAGTGTACTAACTTAAACTTATTATCTTTGTTTGTTTGTTTATGTTTTTCTTTGTTTATATTGTTTTTTGCTTGACATTTAATACAATTTCAATTTCATCCCTCTAAAAAATGGATAGAGACTTCAGTGGTCTTCAAAAAACAAAATTGGTCCTTCAGATCAACATTAAAGTCTGCATACGTCGTCATCGAAACTAATTAGCCGCGGCAAATATATACACAACTATCAAAATGTTTACCACAATCGTACAAAAAACAACACAAACGAGCTTAGTTTTCTGTGAATTGTCGTAATTTAAAAACTCCAGACCTCATAGTATATCAAGGGTGAGAAAGGTGTTGTTTATGTGGTTCGTTGCTTATTGATCAATTAGTTGTTTCAACTGTAAACAGCATTAAATGTCGTTTGAGGAAGGAGTGTGGACCTGTGATGTGTGCATATACGTCTAGACGACAGGCAATATTAAAAATACGGCCCGCATCCGTGTAACACCTGGCAACTGTATTCACACGGATACTACTTAATAATAAACAGTTATTATTAATAATGCGCATCTGTGTTACATGTTCATGTATACTCTCGTATTATAACCAAAATTGGTACATGAATGTGTTCACATACGCACACATTTACACTAGCAAGTGCACACGCCCCCGTACATATACACGTACATACGCACCGACACCAGTAGAGCACGCCGAACAGTTAGTGGTAGAGCATCGGACCTAAGCTCATGAGTTCGTGAGTTCGATCCTCCGCCACAGCTATGTGTGTTGTCCAATACACTTTATTCGAATATGCATAAATAGTTCAGCTCCTACACAGGAAAGCGTGATATTTTCGACGTTGTAAGAAAGTAAGAGTGTCACAATCGATGTAAAATAAATAAATTTAAAAAATACACCAACAACAAAACAGAACTTTTCCCTTTACTTTATACTTAGTTATTTTATCTCCGCTGCGAAGAAAGTTCAGTGTCTATATGAACTGCTCTCAAGTCCGCTTCCCGGGTAGAACCAGTTCTGAGTTGTTGTTGTTTCAGAAGCATCGGCTCGAGCTGGGGATCGAACCTGCAGTTTCTGGCATGAGCGGCCAACACTGTATTTACTACACCAACCGCCCTGCTAACGGCCCTGTAACTTTACAGCGGCTACTTTTGTAATTATCTTAAAATGTCTGTCAGATGCAGGTGAGTGCATTGTTAATGGCATTCGTGTATATTTGATATTTCGTTATACCACGAGTCAGAGAAAAAAACACGCGCACCCCACTAGCTAAAAACATAAAGTTCCCTCGTAAAACGTGAATATCGGTTACTTCACAAGTAGACCAAACAACCAATCAATAAAACATATCATTTTGATATTTAATGTAAACGGAACATTTTATGATATATCATTTCGAAACGTTTATTTCTTTTTAAGTAGGAAACCTCACTGTGCAACAATTTATTAGATCACGTTGAATTTTAGACCAGTCACTTTAAGGGAAAAATACACTTGTCATGTTCAGGAAATTAGAAAACACATAAAACAAGAAGACTTTAAAAAGAATCTGATCGTTCAATTTAATAATCAATCAATAAACAATTAGTATGTAATCGATATTACAAAAAATATATCGCCATCGTTGTTTGTAAAGTTAATACACACGGTGAGCCAGCGTTTATTTATGAATACGTCTAAGTGCTTACCAAATGTACCTCACTGTTCTAATATATTTTTGACTTCAGATGAGATGAGAGTAGGTAACAATGAGGCAATAAATCTTATCTTGCTGTTGGTCTGTTTATTTAGTATTTAATGTAAGATATTCACCTATATTGTCTGAAGAAACAAGCAATATTGGAGCTAGAGATAGATTGCTTTTGACCAATTTTTATTTTTGCTGCGATGTCTCGAATTAATACTATGGTTTAGTGTTTTGGCTATTGACTCGTCAGCAATCTTAAGATTGGCTGATTCTGCATGCTAGAGGTGCATAAAAATGCATGCTCATTGCATGACATTGTTAAATGTATGCGGGATTGAATCCAAGTTTCTAAGAACATTCATGTGTGCTCAGCAGTTATATTGTGATTTCCAAGGTTATACAATGCTCTAACTGAGTTTATAAATGAAGCATTCTGTGTGGTGTTGTTTGGTACTTTTGGCTGTTCTGGGTTTTGACAATGTGCTTTGATGGTGATCTTTATAATAATAATAATAATAATAATAATAATAATAATAATAATAATAATAATAATAATAATAATAATAATAATAGTATTTTGTTTAAAGTTTATTTAACTCCATGTTGTATATGTGACACAGGACCCAGTACCATTCAGTTCAAGTTCTGATACTTTTTTATCGTTTACTGTTAAAGTGAAACAGCTACAGAATATATAAATTCACTCTTGATGGCACGGTGAAAGCAGTATAATTATATGGCCATGCCGAACTGGTGTAGTCTTGAGAAACACGCCTATCCGATTCAAAGCTACCGTGCCTGATATGAAAACCTTTGCCCTTAGGTTAAAGACTTTCACCCCTAGGGTTTTTAAGCTTCAAAACCCAACTCGAGAGTTCATACTCAATCAAAAAACGAATGGAAATAAGTGTAAAAATAAGTTGTTGCGCTTTAATTTGTATTTTATATGAATCCTTAAACTTGGCTTGGGTTTGAGAACGCATTTGAGTTGAGCATGAAATAGTTTTATTGCCTCGACACCTGGGTCATAGATCGGCGTGTATTGAGCGTATACATGAATGGAAGGGCGAGGGGAAATAGTACGGGCGGAGGGACACTGCTCCGGAATGAAACACATGTGGATTGTATTGGATTTGAACTATATTCTTTATATAAGTACGTTGAGCTTTCTCAAATGTTCTCGAGTCTGTTTCTTGGTTTGAACCAATATTGGGGGTTATTGATGATCATCCGGTCGATTCTGAGATCGAACCTGAAACCTATAATGTGAGCGACTAACACCCATCGACTATAGCACCGCCCCCAAATTTGATTTGACTGCGTGTGTGTTGATCAATTACGAGTTAAGATACAGTCTGTGTTTTAATTTTATTCCCGCTCAATTTACCATTTCCGGCCTGGCGAATACGATTGCAAAAATAATAAAGCATATCTTACTACTATATAAGGTATATACGACCTGTTGACCCCTGTAATCAATGTATATATCTATATATCCCTTCATTAAAACCTTCAAGTATAAAGTTGATTATAAATTGTTAGCACGTGGCGAGATACTTCATTGAGGGCATGTTGCACGGATATGTTATATTTTTTGGGCGGATGTATTTGCTAAAACTTGCTAGTTTCTTGGTAGCTAATCCCCGCGTAAGACCACACTGTCAATGGCTGATTACAGGGCGCCCTCACCCCGCGACCTGAATATGCAGATTTAAGATTTAAACGCAGTATTGCTCACATAGATCTATCTTTTTTACATAATAATAAAGAATACACCATGAAAACACATACGTCGTATCACTTAGTGTTACCCCGAGCTCATCAACGATCACTTTTAATTATCACGTTAAAAATCAAAAGTTGAATAAAAAAAAGAACAATCTATTGAATTGGAATTAATTTCAACTTTAATTCGCCCAACGGGTATAAAAACATTAATACTAAATGCTTTCTTAGCAAATAAAGTTAAATAATGTAATGTTTATGCTATAAAAAACTATTATAAGCGCGTTCTATATCCAGATATGGAGATTATGTGTTTTGTATTGAAATTAAACTGCCTGTTCAATTAAAAACGAATGTAAAAGCTGATAGACCCGTTTTGCTGTGTTTGGGATTGCTTAAGTTGAATAAGTCACTCTTGATAGCATGAATGCAAACGCCTTACTGCGGCCACAATTATCCCGGTACATGTGTGTATGTGTGAAGACACAGATAGGGGGGAAGGTTACTAAGCTGTCCGATGTGGGTGAGTATTTTTTCAATGGGAGTTAAGCATTTTCCAACACATTTCAGGCTATACATGGCATATCTAAGTTTCTTGGTGAAGGGAGCCCTCAGAATGTACATGAGGAGAATCACTGGTCCTCCGCAAGTAACTGGCAAATTCTTATATACTGTTTTAAGGAATTCGAACCTATGACTTCAACGGTGAGATGTTAGTGGTCTTGAGAAGGTGCCTTAGACCACTCGGACACGAAGGAGCCTCCGAGGTTGATATTTGACATTGTGAGAAATGTCGTCCTTAATTTAACCTTTTATTTGCGATAATGTGATCAAACAAAAACAGTAGAATATCGAAATTAAATAAGATATCTTTTTTTTTCAAAAGTAAGAAATCATAAAGGCAACACGAAATGTTTTGTATCTGCAAAAATACAATGATTATTACTATAGCAGGTTTTACTGCCGACCCGTCAAAGTAACACCGACGTGTGACAATTTTATAGCGATGGTTAGTGCCCACGCTGTACTGCTCATAAATAACATGCAAATGATATTGCACGAGATGTATACATTGTTGCTGCAGAGGGGGGAGGAGGGGGGCGGGGGGCGTAGAAAGGCAAAGCGCGTGAGAGAGAGAGAGAGAGAGAGAGAGAGAGAGAGCGGGGGGGGGGGAGATAGGAGAGTGATAGAGAGAATTTGAGACGAAGGAAAGGTTGTGTATTGCGAAATTTAGATATAGTCTTTATTCGGTTTCCAACCGGCTCGCACAATGCCGCGTTGCCGAGTTTGACTGATAGTCTATGTGATTAATAATGACGTACTAACCTGTCTGCCGTTAACCTCTGCTACACAGCGTCGCGACGTCGTCCCAACAAACGTATCCCCAAGTCGTCGCCAGTGCATGTCACAGTCGCTACGCGTTGAGACGTCATTTCGACTCAAATACTTTGCAGCACTTGGGTTTTTGTTAAGTTTCTCCCCTAGCGATTTGTCCAACAGGTTATATACCCGTAATCGCAATAATTTGGAGGATTCGTCCACCGCGAAGCTATACAACCATTGCATATGAGGTTTGTGTTTGCCGTAAAGGGTTTGTTGTACGTAAACGTTAAAACACTTTGGTAACGACGTGTCGTCGACATTTAGACACTCGGGTAAGAAAGTAACGTTAACTGGTCGATAAATAGCGTTCATGGACATAGCCGTTAACGCCTCGGCGGGGGATTCAACCCGGGTTCCAAGTCGGTGGCTAAAACTGTGTCTGAGGTTCTTGGAAGTTCTTGGATTGTTGCTGTAAACCCCAGGGAGAATCTGAGACAGTTTATGTAAGTCCTCCTTTAGCTCGATCCCGAAACCCACACCGCAAAATAATAATATTTGCAGACATCTCACGCACAACATATTACCCGTCATGCTGTTTGTTCAAACACAACAAATATAATAATACAATTAACTAAACACACTTGAAAAAAATAAAAACACAGAAAGTTAATAAAAACGCGATCGATTCAGCAGACGTGAAGTAGAAAGTGTTATCACAATGTTCAATTCAACTTCTTTATATAGATCACTCCCGTCAACAGGTTTTTATAAACGAGCGTTATCTAGATTACAAAGTGTATTCGCATTAGTCACGTGTATTTTTTTTAATAAATATAAATAATCAAATATAACAATGCCGCTCTATGTAATACAGAATTAGTAAAATCCTCTGTAAGTAAAATAAATGTAATTTGAGCGTCTCTCCACTCGTCTGATGTTAGCTTTACTACACTACCGATACTACTATACGTAGCTTACAGAAACACGGCCGTATTTATACCCAAATTTCGTGTGAACGCGATCAAGTGCTGTACGATCTGATAGGCTTAAAGTGATTCATTCATTTCGTTCCGTCTGTCAACGGAAATCGACAAGTCCACGGAAACGTAAGTGGCCGCTATACAAACGTAAATGCCAAAACCGATCCTACTTGAGGGAATGCCTGTTTACCAAACTTACAAGGCACAACAAAAAAGTAAAAAAATGACAATGGATCAACTCGGTAAATCTGCCTTATTTAGGTATACAAGGAAATATTTGAAAAAAGCATTGATTTAAATAACTAAATCTGTAAAAGGCTTAAAAGCACCTGCGATCAATTTCATATCTGCACTTAAGTTGGCAGATTTAAGAAAAATCCGCATTCAGCGCGTTTCATGGGAAATTGATATATAACCGCTGAAGTGGGTGATGTAAAACGATTAAAGCGACAGCACGAAGCGTTTATAAATATAAAAATGTACGGGTTTTTTTTCATTTAAAGGTTTGAGAAAGTAACAAAATCAAACAAACGCAATGTTTATCAAACGTTTGTACAAATGGAGGGAGGTAGGCTATTTGGTTTAACGAAGTTTTCGACACATGGCTAGTATCGCTAACATCTGTACCTCAGAACAAATGGCAGAAATGCGACACTCTTCCAAGTTTCTCAAATAACGTATTTGGACGAAGCTGGGAAATGTTTGTACAAAAACAGTTGTGATATAGTTGACGCTTTGTGATATTACCCAGGCAGAGATCATTATTTATATGAACGAAGCATACATGGACTGAAAATAACTGTAGTCGCATGGGCCATAGTGTGTGATTTTACTACTATATCGTACCAGGGTACAACGGCATGGTATCATACCAGGGTACCAGTGTAGTCAAACAACGGTATGGTATCATACCAGTGTACCAGTGTTATCAAAAAAACGGCATGATATCATATCGACGTATACCAGTGCAGTCAATCAACGGCATGATATCATACAACTGTACCAGTACAGCAAACAATGACATGATATCATACCTGGGTACCAGTGCAGTAAAAAAAAACGGCATGATATCAAATCAGGTTACCAGTGCTGTCAAACAACGGCATGATATCATACCAATGTACTAGTGCTGTCAAATAACGGCATGGTCACATAGCAGGGTACCAGTGCAGTCAAACAACGGCATTATATCATACCAGCGTGTACCAGTGCAGTCCAACAACGACATGATATCATACAAGGGTACCAGTGCAGTCAAACAACGGCGTGATAGCATACCAGGGTACCAGCGCAGTCAAACAACGGCATGATATCATATATGGGTACCAGTGCAGTCAAACAACGGCATAATATCATACCAGGGTACCAGTTCTGTCAAACACCGGCATGATATCATACCAGCGTGTACCAGTGCAGTCAAACAACGAAGTGATAGCATACCCGGGTACCAGCGCAGTCAAACAACGGCATGATATCATACAAGGGTACCAGTGCAGTCAAACAACGGCGTGATAGCATACCAGGGTACCAGCGCAGTCAAACAACGGCATGATATCATATATGGGTACCAGTGCAGTCAAACAACGGCATAATATCATACCAGGGTACCAGTTCTGTCAAACACCGGCATGATATCATAACCAGCGTGTACCAGTGCAGTCAAACAACGGCGTGATATCATACCAGCATGTTCCAGCGCCGTCCAACAACGGCATGATATCATACCAGAGTGTACCTGTGCAGTCCAACAGCGGCATGTTATCATACAAACGTGTATGTCAATATTAGTAACACTGGTATGATATTATGTCAATATAAGTAACACTGGTATAATATTATGTCAATATTTGTAACACTGGTATGATATTATGTCATCCTTTCAACTTTAATGTTCACCAATCCTCCTTCCATATAGGCATAGTACCACCATTGCAAAAAGGAAGTGCTTCCGTGGGTAGTTGCATGATGGCGGTTATAAATAATCCCCATTGCTTCTTCTTAAAAAATGCATTTTCCTTATTTTAATACTCATTTTTTTATTTCAATGGCATTATTGATGTATTTTGAACATTTTGATAGCATTGTCATGTTTGAATTGTGAATTTAGAAAAAAAAATTGATGCTTGGAAATTGGGATATGAATACATGATTTCGGAAGTCTACTTTCTTTTGTCACCAGTGTACACACTGAGCAGAAAAAAATCTCTTATATGACACATGACCCCTACTTTTCTCATCATATTTTGATAGTGCAGAGGTTGACAAACAGTAAAATGTAGGTTTCACTTCTTTCATTTGGGATTCTCTATGAATGACAAGACTTCAAACTTTTATTATTTACTATAGAATAAAGAACAAAAATTAATGGTGGGGTGACACCTATAAGTCGCAAACGTTTAAATTTGAAAGTCAGTCCAATGTGCATTGAAAGTCCAATGTGCACATGCCGTTCACTCGAAGACAGTAAACATTTCTTACTCAACTGTCAAAACTATAACAATCTTTGAACTGGAATGTTTAACACCATAAGATCTGAATGCATAACTGATATCAGCCTTAACCTGTTACTAAGGGAAAATCCAAGAAACAGCAACAAAATAAATATATCGCTGTATTTGATGCTGTGCAAAAGTATATAATTAGTACAAAACGCTTTGTTTGTTCTGAACTTTTACGATTTTTACTTTCTTTTTACAAATCGCTGTTCATATTGTACAAGTAAAATCAAACACACAAATCCTATTCGGTTACCCGGGGCACTCTGGACACTCATGCATAACAACATTCCTCTCATCTTTACTTTTCTATCTCTTTAACCTTCTCGTTCAATCATTTACAATTTCTTCTATCTTTTTTTTCCTTCTCTTTTCACAGTTCTTACGAGACTTATGCAAAACAACCACGGCGTATTTACTCAAATGGAATAAATACGCCAGTGAATAAACTCAACTCTTAAGTTATAACAATAAATAGTTCAAATAACATACTAGTACATGCTTTATATACTGTCACTTGTAAATTCACTTGTAAATCACCAGTAATTTCTGGGAGCTTGATTCATACAAGCTAATTACCTTTTTTCTAAATCCCAATTCTTAGAATTGTTTGTCATTTATGAATTGCAAATGTTCTTTAATGAAATATTGTTTAAACCAAACGTTTAAATGTAAACCATGTCTGCGTCAATGAATTGCCAAAACATTCACCAATTTGGGTATAAAATTTTTATCAGGAAATATTAAAAACAAAAAAGCGTCTGGCAGTCATTTAATAAATGCGCAGTCACTTGCTTGTGCAACAAAAGGTGTGTGTTCGTGAATAATATATTTTATATACATGAATAGCACTACTGGTAATAAGGAGGGAATGACCGGACATACAAACATGACTTGTTTGTGTTCCGTATCTCGTTTCTGGTTTACACATCGTATTAGTGTCTAAGTACCGTACTACAGTATTGGATGTCAGTACAATACGCCCTTCCGTCGTTGTTCTTTATTTGCCAGTTTATTTGATTTTCTCCCAAAAAATATTATGCAATTAAATCTGTCTTGAGCGGCCACTCAAGGAAAAGAGCAAAAATGGCCTCTTACGGCAGTGACTGCTTAATACAGGTGGATATAATTGTAAATCTCTCATTGATTTACAGTTGCTTTTTCTTTTTAATTAGTTATGTTCCTATTTTGACTTTCTTTTCGATAATTGTTTTAACCGTTGTATTGCCATAATGTGTATGACACACTGATGGGGAAGTGTCGGATCTAATGTTGACAGAACTTGTTGCCGACCCCATTTCATGATATATTGAAACAAGATATGGTTTTAAACTAAATTAAACTACAGGTTGATTTAAAGGGAATTTATCATTATTATTTTTAAAAATCTAAATTGGCTAAAAACATTTATTTCCAATTCAGCATCCCTATATATAATCACTGATCCCGCATTGCCAAAAGGATATCTATTTAAACATGCCAAAATATTATATTGAAAAGGGATTTCCTAACTTGGGCTACGCGCCTAGGTTAGACTAAAATAGATTTCCCGCTTAAAATTGCAACATATTTTGTGCCATATTAAATGAGTCAAGCGGTTACATTTTCATTTCAATATGATCCGTTATACAGGTTTTACATGTAATACAATTTATTTCATCTTAGAAAGTGTCCGAATGACGATATGAAGGTAATTCAGTGCTGTCTATTTTTAGAATGGGGATTTCGTTTCAAGTTTAACACTCCAATTTAAATATCGATCATGTCACGTTTTGGTGAATTTGACATACCAAACCATTTAGATTTTATTTATAAATGATAATGAGATGCTCTTTATCTATTTTTAAAATAGTTCTTTTTTGTAGACATTTATAGCGTTTTCCCCTTGATATAATCCCTTTAAACTAGAAATATACTGAAAATGGTTAATAGATAATGTGGCTGTTTAAGACAAGTGGTTGCTTAATAGAGGTAACCACTTGATTTGACGGTATATCCTTGTTAAAATACTGCATTGTAGTCTATAAGCACTATTTGGCTCATTAGTTCAAATCGCTGTTACCTCGACGCAACGTTGATAGGGTTTGTGTTATTCTTGCTATTTTGAGATTTCATACATTCAGTGTAACAATGCACTGGCAATCGTGACTATAATTATTTTACTTCTCTATAACCAAGTTTACTTGTAAATGTAAACTTTGATTTTTTAAGATATTGAACATAACAATGTTCACCCAACGAAGCGTCAAGCTAACAAATCTTTGAAAAAAATCGGCACATATTTTAATTGAAATGCCGGGCCCAATTAGTTCAGTCGGTAACGTCTGGCTAACAACCCAGGGGTCTTGAGTTCGAATCCCCTCCCGGCAACAGTCTCTGTGATGATTGATATACGACATTGTGTCTCATTATCATTCGTCTCTCACCACAGATTCAAGTGGGAAATGTTTCAAGTTATTTTACTTGCGGAGATGGGGTGTGCTCGAGTACTGGTTAATATTTCAGGATCCCGGGAAACAGTGGTTAGGTTAACTGATCGTCTATTAGCCCTCGATGGCATAAAAATGACGCTAAATAATCAATCAATCAATCAATCAATCAATCAATCAATCAATCAATCAATAAATAAATAAATCAATCAATCAATTATTTGAAACGCCCTAATTGTCTTTGTATGTTTTATCACTATAACACTATTATATTGATCCACCTATCGGTCAAGGATTATTTCTTTAACCTTAAGTCGAAGGTTCCGATTGTCTTTACCTTGAAGCGTTCATTCGAGTGGTCTTAGGTGTTGTCTCTAACCCACTTACCTCTCATCATTCAGGTCGTGGGTTGAAGTCTATCTCCGGGTCCAAAAACTTTATATGAGAATGTTCGCCGGTTCCGCGCCGCGAAGAGAAAGGCGTTGGTTCTGCTCTGATTAATTTTGGTATGTACACCCAACCCCCTTAAAAATCAACATCAACAACGGATGCCATTATATTGGCGTATAGATCGGATGACTTATATAGAGAAAATATAGGAAACTTACACATCTTGACTTTATGTTGATATAATAAAACCCGAACAATTAACTATTTGGCAAAATCAGAGGCAGCTGTATTTTTGCACCCGAAATGTAGTTGTATGTAACCTTTAATGTATTATGATGGATTGATCATTTGAACTCTACACTGTGATTTCAAACAAACAAACATAAATATCTTTAATTGACAAAGTATGGTAAATGTCAGAAATTGAACTTTTTATGTTCTTATGTGACCTGTGTGCACTAACGTATTTCTAATTATTAGTCTGTCATTAAAAAATAAATGGTTTACCGTGCTCCTACCTACTCACTCAAAATTACAGCTACCCAAACTTTTTTTATTGACTATCAAAGCGTTTAATTGTTTTTCATGATATCTGTCCATTTTTTTTTAAAATAGTTAGCAAAAAAAACACAACAACAAAATAGCTACCTACCTACCTACATGAAAAATATTGGGTCGGAGCACAGCAAACAAATATTTTTAAGGATGGCCTTATATCAGCCGGGATGGAGGCCACAATAGACGAGCACTTAAACTTGCAAACAGTGATATGTTAGAATACTCTAACATATTTGTTTTCAATACGGGTGAACATTTCAACGGGTGAACATTTAAGCATGCAAACATTGGTATGTTTAGTTTCAAAATATTTTTGAAAATGGCTGGTTGGAATAATAGTAAAGTATAACAAATGGGGCGACATGCACGTCTTGACAATTAGTCAGGTGTTTGATTGGGAGATTATTGTTAAATAAAGATGAACTTTTTGAGATCTCAATGTGAACTTTGTGTACTTGAGTTAGTATATTCGAATCCTGGTGCGCGTGTCCTAATATAATGCAGTTAAAAGTCGAAAAAGTTAGCCTTACTCAGCATTGCTGAAATTAAATTTTAAGTACAGAGACTGGCTTGCTAGTACCCAGTAAATATATACGGCTGGCATTTTGGGTGTCACCAAGGACTTATTATAGTCTATATAATTCCTTGGTGACACCAATAGTATTTTTTAAAAACTATTTGAATGTTTGTCTGAATTTGATAATTTTGGTAACAAAATAAAGTTAAACATTTTTTTTAAAATTTCTAGTATCAATTATTTAATATATTTCTTTTGAATTAAAACTGGATCTATTACAAGTTGAGAACGAAAAATGTTGACATTTAAGAATATATTTAATTTTTGGTAGAAATATTCTCGTTGAAACAAAAGTTTTGACAAAACATCATAAAAAAAACTGTATGATAAATTTTAAATAGAAAGATCAATGAATTATATCTACACCAGTATTTTGAAAGATGAAGAAGTAAATCTATAGACGTATCCATAGGTGGCGAAAAATTAATATCGATTATTTAAATAAGTTTATTAGAGAGACTACCGACTGAGCTAATCAGAAACTTGAAACACACAAATAGAAACAGCTGATATGCAGTTTCTCAATGAGTGTGTAATTTCAGTGACTTAATATAGGTGGATCGGTAATTTAAAGCTGTTGATGTTTTATGTAGATTTTGTGTTTGTGCATGTGCGTGTGTATGTACGGGTGTGTATGTTTGTGTTTGTTGTTTATTTATAATATAAATACTTGCGTGTGTTTTTTTACCAATTTCACTAATTCTTCAGCGTTCAATATTGGTAATTTTTGTTTGTTGTCCAACATTGGGTTTTGTTATATCTTTCGGCCACTTTGTTTTACTCTGGGTTTCTATGACGCTTTAAACAAACTCCACCAATGAGCGTCTGAAAGAAAAAAAACGTGATTAAACTAGAAAAGTTTCTTATTAATTAACTTCTGTAGTATCAATTGCTGATATTTAGACAGCAATTATGTGGATGGTCGTACTCGCCATATGTATCATTTTGGTCCTCGTTATTTTTGCGAAACGACTGTCTCCAGAGCCAGTGAAAGTTGACGGAAAACATGTCGTGGTATGTGAACGGGTTGTTGTGTTTTCTCTCTCCTTATTTCTCAGGTAGATAAGTTATAGATCACTGCACCAGGACACTCCTCGAAGCCAGTCATATGTGATTATTATGTTGTAGTAAATTTAATCAAGTTTTAACATCTCGCATTACACAGAGATTGAATGCATCCAACGTGTGTGTAATTTACGGGCTTGCCCTAAATAGTTATAACTTGATATTTAGCATCATTTTTATGCCATCGAGGGCTGACATATGATCAGTTAACTAAACCACTGTTTCCTGGGATCCTGAGAGGTTAACCAGTACTCGAGCACTCCCAATCTCTGCAAATAAATGATAACTTTCCCACTTGAATCAGCAGTGAGAGACGAAGTGATAATGAGACACAATGTCGTATATTAAACATCATAGAGACGGCTGCCAAATAGGGATTCAAACTCATGATGGTTCGACTTATAACGGACTGAGCCTATCGGGCCTTAAATAGTGAAACGGACAGAAAAGGAGATATGTTCTATGTTTATGGGGACTTGACCTGTGTGTATATTAAGAGGTTGATACTAGCTTTGGTCCTATGGGATTCTAGAGTTGACCATTAAAGTTCTTCCAGCATTTCTCAAACATGACTTTGGTTATGCGAAGGTCTGCAAGCCCATCTTGCAACAGTTCTCTGGACTTTTTTTATTTTGTTCATCTCCGACTTGTGGTAGGGGTTCCATATCGGTGACTGCTGGGGGGGCAGATCATGGTGTTATAGGCAGCCACTGAGGCAACCATTTTTATTTGTCTTGGAGCTAGCACCAAGTTATGAGGAATGAAACCTAGGGTTTGAGTTGCCTTAGCAGTAATAGTACTTATGTGTGATCCCATGTCGATAGTGTTAGTTAAAGTGACCCTAGATACTTGACCCTGAAGTGCCTTATCACATCTAATAATTTTATCTGGTTGATGTCCAGTGATTCTCATAGTGTGGGATTTTAATATATTAAGTTCCATTACCTAGTTTTTTTCTCAGAGAAAAAGTTTGTCAATCATATTTCTGTATAAAACACAGTCGTCTTTGAACTATCGGATAGATGACTTAATGTTTCATTAATAAAAAGAAGAGAAAGTACTTGTCAAGGACAGAACCTTGGATAACTCCTAGCATCAGCAGTGTCAGAGAATGAAGGTGCCATCAAGTATTACTTGCTGTGTGTGTTCAGATAACCAAACAGAAATCCAACTCTTGGCAGATCTCCATGTACCATGAAAGTCCGTTTTCTGTGCAAGTCTTTTGTGTGGGACTTTGTTGGATGCTTTGGAAAAAACTATGTTATACCAACTATTAACTTCGTGATTTTCAGACAGCATAAGTTTACAAAGACATTAAACAGAACTGGATGTAAGGTTGCACTCACCTCCTATCCCATAGGTCCCTAGTTGAATTTCTAGTTCGGTCATGTTCTGAGTCCCTAGGTGCTTTTTTTTATCATGAGTTAACTGTATTCTGTAACTGAAGTAGATAAATCTGGTTTAAAAAAGTATGTTGTGTAATTGAGATTTAAGTTAAGCTTAACAAATACTTACTGTTAGCCACTTTTATATTTCAGGTGACTGGCGGATCTAGCGGTATTGGTAAAACTATTTCTATACTGGCCGCACAGCAGGGAGCAAATGTTACAATTCTGGCAAGGAATAAGGTAAGATTATCCAGATTTCCTCTGTTACAATAATTGATCTGCAGTGTTTGTCATGTGTGTGTTTTTTCAATATTAATAAAGAATTGATCGTAAAAGGTTGTTAAGTTTCTCTAATAATGATTAATTGAATGAATATTTAGCGTCATTTTTATATCATTAAGGGCTAATAGATGATCAGTTAATCTAACCACTGTTTCCTGGGATCCTGAAAGGTTAACCAGTACTCGAGCACACCCTATCTCTGTAAATTACTGATAACTTTCCCACTTAAATTAGCGGTGAGAGATGAATGATAATGAGATGCAATGTTGTATATCAACCATCACTGAGATTGTGGCCAGGCGGGGATTCAAACTCACGACTCCTGGATTGGGAGTCAGACGCGCTAACAACTGAGCTAATCCAGGCCCGTTTTCTCTATTAAAGAATATTATTAGTACATGTATTTTGAAGAATATAATAATAACTTTACATCATTTTCATGTTGTATGACATCAGGAAGACGTTCATGCACATATACATTTACTTCCCTTATGAAACTCAAAGATATAATTTTGCTATATACCTTCTTTTTTTTTGCGTCATATAATGGCATTTCTATGGTAAACATACAAAACTCAAATACCATGACTAAACCCCATTTTATCTTCTTGCCTTACATTAAAATTTAACTTTAATACTACAACTTCATTATATGAGTGATTCCACTTCACTGGTAAATAATTTGATGATTTTTAATATGTTAAATGATTAAATAATGAATGTCCAATACAGTTGAAGCTGGAAGAAGCTAAAACGGAGATTCAACAACACCTTAAGTCAGACAGAAAGGTCCAGTGTATATCTGTAGATCTGGCAGCTGAGTATGCGCCAGTGGAAAAAGCAATCAGAGACGTAAGTATAGATCAGTAGGACTGGAGAAGTGGTGAATTTTCGACGATCCAGGAAATTTAACCTCTTAATCAGCAAGAGTATGATTCAAACCTGTGCACATAGAATATCACAAATCAAAATATATTACAGTATGGAAAATTTCTTTTCTGAAAGGCGAAATCAGTCAGGGTTGATAATGCAGAAAATGCAACATTTTGTGTACGGATCGATAAATAGACATACAGAGTTCTAATAGATTTGAGATGGAAATTTATTGTCAGTATTATGTACTGACAGAAAATATTGACAATCTACTAGTAAAGGTTTAAAAATTGTTCCAAAAAATCGTTAAATTCAATATTACATAATGTTAACATGGTACCTAAACTACTGCTATTACTTATTATAGGTAGTTATTACTGTGGGTTTTCTTGACTGTTTTCACTTTATTGCCTGTAACTATTTCAAATGCTTATGTTCTGGTGCGGAGATTAATGGTGTATTAAGCCATATGTTGAGAATATAACATACAAACTGGGTTTTTTTTATTTCACAGGCAGAAGAGAAGCTTGGTCCAGTGTTTATGCTGGTCAACTCTGCTGGTTCCCCTCTTTGCAGGGAGTTTCTGGACTTGAAACCAGATGATTTCAAGGTAAATTCAATAACAGTTGATGATTGTGTTTTTTCAAATTATATTAGCAAAATACCACCAAGATATATGCCAAAAATGGTCCACTGTAAAGCATCAAATCCAGGTTTTTTACTACCGTAAGAATCGCACTTATTTTTAATGTCAGCTGCATCATGTATTTTCTCCGTTTATTCATTAATAGGGAACTATTTCAAGTTTATTTGTGTATTATTTATAACATACTTTATCACAATGTGTACATTTTAATGACTGACATTATGTTTCCGCTTTACTGAATAATTTTCATTATAAATATTAAAAATTATAGAACCGGAAGTGTCGCAATACCGGAAGCTGCGTGAAATAATCACCATGGAAACCAATGTAACGGTTCATTCAACTTTTTATTTTTGATATGTGTTGTGCTGTAGCTAGCCACTATGCACAAGTACCAAAACCAGCTCGTATATATAATTCAAGCTATTTTTTAAAATAAATGAAACAAACAAGTAACACTGCACGTTTTATCAAATATTTTAATGAAGCAAACAATATTCGGTCCGGCCGTCCCAGCTTTGGCTAGCAGTATATCAAAGAAATTACGGACGCAAACACAATCTTTTGGTGAACCGACAACGCTATGGGTCGCTGATCACATGTCGAAGGCATGCTACATAGCGATAGACTCATCTGATAAACTCCCCCTAATATAGTTAATGGTTTAGTCCAAATTGACATCATTTCGCACAGCAGGTGACAAAACAATCGGATTATTAGGTCAAATGATATTGCCGCAAGGTGTATTTCATAGGTCAGTATGGCATGGTAAGAGCAATTTATGAGATTTTATACGACTGATAGAAAATATCTGGACCGATTTTTTATTAAACTTTGAAAATATCTGGACCGATTTTTTATTAAACTTTGAAACGAAAATCGGTTTTGAACTTCAGAAATCGGTCCAAAATCCGAAAAACCGGTAATTTTAGAAGGCCTGACTGGCCCCTGTTGGTTTTGAAGGTCAAGGACTTTTGTTGCAGTTCAATAATACATTTCCCATAGGCTTCAGTATAGAAATAACAACCCCTATAAAATGTAAGACATGGGCATTCCAATCCTATATCCCATTTATTATTTAAAACACATAAAAAGGGGAATCACTCAAGCTGCCCATTGGTGGGCTCAGGCTAAATTGCGCAAACTAACGAATAAATTTTTTTTGTCAAACGTAATAAATCCTCTTATTCAACCTTAAGCTGTATTAAAAATATAATTGGCCAAAAATTCTGTCATTCTGTAATTTTGTTGACCTTTAAGGAGGAATATTCCTTTTAAATTATTTTCGAAATCAGTAGTATATTTGGTATAGAATGAAACTAGAAGTAATTTCCAATGTGAATATGTATTTTTTTCTAAGGTTAATATAACATATATTTATATGTGACGTCGTAAACATGGCCATGTTCGACCTTTTTGACGTCCCAATTTATAGCAGCAAAATCGCGTATTTTTCGACCTCAGTCAAGTTTTACCGAAAGAACAGAATCGAAACACATATCACCACGTACACATTCAATGGATATATGAATTTACATATGCAATAATTACGACGAACGTCAAATTCTGAAAATATTAGCGAAAAACGGAAATTATTTTTTTTGTCGATTTTTCCGAAAAAAATGTTTCAAATCAAAATTACCAATAAACAAACCAAGCAATTTTGGGATAATTTTTATGTGATTTCAAACAATATACTTCACAGTGATTGTGAGTTTTTTAAAACAATCGACAAACTAGATTTTTTTTATTTTTAATTATTACTGGTGACCTATTGCAAGAGATGACATGTATTGTTCTGTGTGTTATAGACTTTGATGGCCATGAACTACTACAGTGCCGTTTTCACAACTAAGGCCGTGCTCCCATCTATGGTACAACAGAAGGGTGGCAGGGTCGTGCTGCTGTCATCACAAGCGGGCCAGATTGGCATATACGGCTTTACCGCCTACTCCTCAGCTAAGTTTGCTCTTCGGGGGTTCGCTGAGTCATTACAGATGGAGGTATGAATTATATATCAGCTTCAAAACAATTCTATGTTGTAATACATATATATATATATTTATATATATATATACACGGCTGTTTTTGTATAGCACTGCCTGATGTAACCTAAATCTCTTATATAATGAGTTTTTATGCTCCCCAAAAGGTTTGAAGCATATAATCGTCGCTTCGTCCGTGCGTCTGTCCGTCCATCCCCAAGTTCTTGTCCAGGCTATTTAGCTACAACCTCTGGTTGGAATTTTATGAAACTTGCTAGGATACATCATTACCAAGTGCAGATGCGCATAATGTCTTGTGTTCCGGTTTGATTATTTTTCATGGAATTATGGCCCTTTGATTCTGTCTGTCACTAAATTCTTGTCCGCACTATTTTTCTACAACCCCATGTTGGGATTTTATGAAACTTGCTAGGATGCATCACTACCAAGCGGAGATGCGCATATTGTCTTGTGTTCCGATTCGATGATTTTTCATGGAGATATGGCCCTTTAATTGAGTCTGTGACCAAATTATTGTCCGCGCTATTTCTCTACAACCTCAGGTTGGAATTTTATGAAACTTTCTAGGATGCATCATTACCAAGTGCAGATGCGCATAATGTCTTGTGTTCCGGTTTGATTATTTTTCATGGAGTTATGGCTCTTTGATTATGTCTGTAACCGAATTATTGTCCGTGTTATTTCTCTGAAACCCCATATTGGAATTTTATGAAACTTTCTAGGATGCATCACTACCAAGTGGAGATGCCCATATTGTCTTTGTGTTCCAGTTCAATGATTTTTCACAGAGTTATGCCCTTTCATTGAGTCTGTGACCAAATTATTGTCTACGCTATTTCTCTACAACATCAGGTTGGAATTTTATGAAACTTGCTATGTTTGTGTTCCGGTTCGATGATTTTTCATGGATTTATGGCCCTTTCATTCTGTCTGTGACCAAGTTCTTCTCAGCTGTATTTCTATTCAACCTCTGGTTAGAATTTGGAATTAGGCTACTTTAGAACTCTCACAGTTACTTCCCCCATTCAATATCATTACCATATTGTACAGAGTCAAATACTCACTATGGGGAGCATCCATCTGTTCCACCAATATTTTCTTGTTTTTTGAAGTTTTAAAACAGTAAGTAAACGCATAAAAAAATTAAAAGAATAAAATTTGTGCGTCTTAGTAAATCTGATTTAGGTTGATGTGATACATGTAGGTGTAGTTAATACAAGTTTCAGTTGTTTTCATGCATTTGTGTAGGCTTTAAACATGTTATATGATCAATTGCTGTATAGAGATACCTGTATTTGTATATACACAGATGACTCCTCACAATGTACGAGTGACAGTGGCATTCCCTCCAGATACAGACACACCAGGGTACCAGCAAGAGTTGGAAGGCAAGGTAAGGTATACCTGAGTTGGGCAGGAGTTGGAAGGCAAGATAATGTATATCTGAGTTGGGCAGGAGTTGGAAGGCAAGGTAAGGTATACCTGAGTTTGGCAGGAGTTGGAAGGCAAGGTAAGGAATACCTGAGTTTGGCAGGAGCTGGAAGGCAAGGTAAGGTATATCTAAGTTTGGCAGGAGTTGGAGTGCAAGGTAAGTTATACCTGAGTTTGGCAGGAGCTGCATGGCAAGGTAAGGTATACCTGAGTTTGGCAGGAGTTGGATTGCAAGGTAAGGTATACCTGAGTTTGGCAGGAGCTGGATGGCAAGGTAAGGTATACCTAAGTTTGGCAGGAGCTGGAAGGCAAGGTAAGGTATATCTGCTTTTGGCAGGAGTTGGAAGGCAAGGTAAGGTATACCTGAGTTTGGCAGGAGCTGAAAGGCAAGGTACGGTATACCTGCTTTTAACAGGAGTTGGAAGGCAAGGTAAGGTATACCTGAGTTTGGCAGAAGCTGAAAGGCAAGGTAAGGTATACCTGAGTTTGGCAGGAGTTGGAAGGCAAGGTAAGGTATACCTGAGTTTGGCAGGAGTTGGAAGGCAAGGTAAGGTATACCTGAGTTTGGCAGGAGTTGGAAGGCAAGGTAAGGTATACCTGAGTTTGGCAGGAGCTGAAAGGCAAGGTAAGGTATACCTGAGTTTGGCAGGAGCTGAAAGGCAAGTTAAGGTATACCTGAGTTTGGCAGGAGCTGAAAGGCAAGGTAATGTATACCTGAGTTTGGCAGGAGTTAAAATAGAACTTTATCAATCTCCAAACATGACTATCTGGAATGTTATATTTAAGAAATTATTAACAATTTGAGTTTAAAAACTAGTGGAGTCATGCTGCTTTTGAAAATATGAGTAAGAAATGCAGATAAGAAATTACCTTGTTCACAAAATATAAAAAAAAATATTTAAGTCGCAACAAGTGCCCCAAAACAATGAGTGATTTATGTATCCCAAAAATAGAATATCAAACCAAACAGCATTTGTGAAGACCAAGTTCAGTACTTGCCTTACTGTTTTGACAGCTGTCAAGTATATAAATAATATTAACTTAAAACAATGAACATGAATGTATAGTTTATGTTTTGCATGAATGAGGAGCACATGGTGCAGTGGTAGAGCATCAAATCCATGATCAGAGCTGAGGGTCGCGGGTTCGATACTCTGCCATGGCTACGTGTGGTGTCCTTGAGCAAGAAACCTTTTCCGCATAGTACTGGTTCTACCCAGGAAGACTTTGAGCATGATCTGTCTAAGTTGTAAGAACTTGTTTCACAATTGAAGTAAAATAAATAAGTTTAAACCATAAACAAGTAATTTATTAATTATTTTGTTACATTTCAGCCAAAGGAGACAATCCTGATTTCTGAAAGTTCTGGGCTGCACAAAGTAGAAGATATTTCCAGCATTATATTCAGTGATTCTCTGGTGAGTGTATAATCTTTGTCAGTGTGTCTATAGTGAGTAATACTGAGTTTTGTAATGTTTGATTTTCTTTATACTCCCATTCTTTTAAATGTTATATGAGCATGCAACTGTGACTTTGCAAAAAAAAAAGAATGCTTCATATTATTTGTATTTATATAATTTCCTTCCTGCTGTATATCATTACACAGTTTTTTAGTGACTGTGACACGATTCTTGTGCAAAAAAAAAGTCAATGTAATTCTGTTCGAAATACTTCCTTCAAATTAGTTCATATACAGTCAAACCCGTGTAAGCAGTCACCTGCATTAAGCAGTCACTTGTCTTAAGCAGCCATATTTGCTATTTCCCATTTCTTTGTTTTAAGTGTAAATTAACATGTATTAAGCAATAACCTGTCTTAAAAGGCCACTTTTGCCCCTTCCTCTGACTGACTGCTTAAGTCAGGTTTGACTATACATGTATATATACAACTATACATACATGTATATACATATATACACATGTACTGCAATAATCACTGGTGTTAATAAAATGGCTATTATAGGAATTTAACATATGGATGTATTTATGAAAATTTGAAGACTTTTTTTAAAAATAAATAAATAGGAGTGTCACTGCACTGTTGTAATTATTGTTATTAGCTCACGTGAGCCGAAGGCTCACAGGTGAGCTTTTGTGATCGCCTGGTGTCCGTCATTAACTTTTAGCTTTTAACAACTTCTCCTCTGAAACCACTGGGCCAATTTTAATATAATTTCACAGAAATGTTCCTTGGGTGACCCTCTACCAAGTTTGTTCAAGTCATCTTGATTCGTCAAAAAACATGGCAGCCAGGGGGTGGGGTTAGTTTACTATATAAGCTATAGTAAAAACTTAAAAAATCTTCTTGTCAGAAACTTCTGGCTCGATTTTAAAATAATTTCACAGAAATGTTCCTTGGGTGACTCTCTTGGGTGGGGTTAGTTTTATGTCAAATTACTTCCCCTGGTTTATAGCATAAATGTCTGTATAAAGCAATTATTATTAGAAGAGGTAATAAACTCTTTAAATAAACTTTTTTTTTTGCTATTATTATACAATATTATTCCAGATATAAGTTTTAAAAGATAATTCATCATAAAAAGATGAATGATACAATTTTAATCAATGATTGAAATATTATTCATATATTCATTATCATATATCCATTATCATATATCATGAACCATTTTAAAATAGGTGTTTTTCTGAATATAAAAGTCAGAGTTTTTATGGTTCAGACAGGGATGGTTTACTGCTTCATAATAAAGCAATACCTTATTTTTAGCTAGTTTCATAACAGCAAGAAGTGTGCTTGAGATTTTCAGTGTCAAACTGTACTTTGTATCTTGGAGGAGCTTAATTGTTTTTTTGGGAGAGTGCACTGCGACAAAGATTCTTTCAAGCAATATACTTTGGGAAGACTTGTGTTTGAAACTCATAGGAATATTTATTGTGCTGGAACTGCCGATTGTTTCATGCACAATAGTTTATTCTGATGCTTTAGTTTGAAACCGTTCTCAAACATAACAGGTTAGTTTTGTGCTGGAACTGGATTTTTATCTTAGTTTGAAGGCTTAGCATCTATAGTAAAAACTTCAAAAGCCTTCTTGTCAGAATCTACTGAACTGATTTTGATGTAATTTGACTGACATTTACCATGGGTGAACCTCTACCAAGTTTGAACTCTTCTATGCATCTGTTACATCTTCAAAACAAATCAAAATTCTAACTACTTACCCATCTCGTCTTTCTGGAATTTTGAGCATACATGTATTATATAATCTACTTATGTTGGGTGACTCAAGGTCAGTCAGGTGAGAGATATAGGGCCATCTTGGCCCTCTTGTTTTTTATGTGCGAGCCCATTCCTGTTTTGGAAGAAAAACAGTTTGTACAAATTCTTGTTAATGAATATTTCTCAGAATGGCAAGTTTACAAGCTACCAAGGATTAGATGGCTGGATGTTGGCCAATGGATCTGCAGGAATGTGTCCAGCTACATCATTATCCGAAATCATTACACAGGTAACATTTTGGCTCAGTAAAAAGGGAACCAGGTTTATTATAAAGGTCATATTTGCTTTGTTTTGACAGCCTTTAGTTGTTCATATCTGTCCTGAAAGGGAATTTATCAGAATTTTTCAAACTTTTAAAATTGGTTAAAATATATTTTCCCAATATATCAGGACTATATATACTCACCGATCCCGATTTACCAAAAATATATATATGTGAACCTGCCAAATTACATATTAAAAAGGGATTACCTAGCTTATGCTACGCACCTAGGTTAGACTAAAATAGATGTTGTGCTTAAAAGTGCAACATATCTTGTGACATAATAAATGAGTCATGTGATTTCATTTTGATTTCAAATTGATCTGTTATACACAGGGGTGGATCCAGGATTTCCATTTAGATAGGGGCGCAACACAGAATCTAAATGGGCAAACAAGTTATCCGTAAAAATGTAATGCATATTAATAACATATAGGAGTTATGGGGAAGGGGGTGCACGCCATATTTTTTAAAGAGTAAATCTGCCATTGAATACATCTAGTAAAATTGTTTCATATTAGAAAGAGTCCAAATGACATTGAGCAGTAGTTAAGTGTTGACTATTTTTAGAATGGAGATTTCATTTCAAGTTAACCATTCTTAATTTAAATATCGATTTTATCACATTTTGGTGGATTTGCCATATCAAACTATTTGGATTTGATTTATTATTTTTTATCCATTTTAATAATTATATCATTTTTTAAGACATTTCTAGCATGTTTTCCTGATATTCTCCCTTTAATGTGTTTATATCTTTAATCCGTGTAACTTCACAAAACTTTGTATACATGTCAACTTAGTGGTCTAGGTAGTAGTGCCTTTATTATGAAGGAGTTTCCATTTTCATTATTTTTTCTGTTACTGTAGAAACAAATATCTGAAATTACAAAATTTGCCGTTTCCTGGCTTTCCAAAATCATTCACGGTACTTTCGAATAAGTTTTAAAATATCGTACCTCATGGTCTGGTAGTGCCTTTTGGCCAGATGGAGGTTTCATTTTCATTAGTTTCACTGTTACCATGACAACAAATTACCAAATTTTGCTATTTCCAGACCACAACTCCAAAACCACTTAAGGTAAAATCACAAAACATTGTACACATATCAACCTAGTGGTCAAGCAGTGAATTTTGCTATGGGGTACATTTCATTTTCAATATTTGTTCTGTTACCATGGAAACAATGAGTTAGAATTATGAAATTCTTCATTTTCAGTGCACAACTCCAAAATGCCTTTTGTTGTGAAGGAGTTTCTTTTTTAAACTCAGAACTTCTAAGTAAAATACCCAAACGGGGGGATATTGACAACCATTTCTTCTCATTTCACCTGTCATAAAGTATGATATCACAAAAGTTATGAATAAAAATCTATTGTTTTATATCATCGGAGATGATTAATTACTGTTAATTTTACCAATATTGAATATTGAAATCTCACTTCAGGTGAATTTGAACAATGATTTTCTTTTTCAGTTTTTCTTGAATGGCCTTCTGCGTGTGGTTGGGCTGTGTTACCTCGCCAGTTTTGACAGTATAATACTTAAATGTAAGAAGGAGAAAGAAGCATCCAAAATCAAGTCATCATAAGTTTCTATAGTAGATACTATATTTGAAAATTAGGGACATTATTATATATTTTTATGTAAATAAAAAATGATGCTTTTTTAACAAAAATAGAGAATAATCACATTTTTCTTAACATTTGTTTCTGATAAGTGAATTATCTGTCATGTCTGGCATAATAAAAAAAATACATAAAAGTTGTTAATAGTTACGCATCAATTGCGTAAATTAACATGTCAATTCATCGCTAAACATCTGTTAATTTAAAAGATACCATATGTTGGTTCAGTGTAGAAGTTGATTTTTTATTTTTTTCTCAAACTCGATATTTATCTACCAGTATTTATAAAGAAATACTGGAATTGTTTTTGTTATCCTAATTTATTGTTATTTCAAAAATAGTTTGTAAAGGAATTGTTTTTGCAAAATAGGAAATGTCCCTGAATACAGAGGAATGTCAGACACAAAATAGTATAAGAACTATTTGATCTATCACAAAAAAGTACAATCTTTATTTGTTATATCTTTCTGACTTGAGATGTAGTTGTTTCTGCCATATGTGTCGTTTGATCATTTGCACTTGTTTGCAATTAAACAGTGAGGGGCTGGCATCCTATGTTAACTTGGATGTATATTTCTGAGTAGGATGAGTACTTAATGACAAGGACCTAATATACAGAGGAGGAAAGGCAACCAAATGGGATTTGTGCAAAATCTCATTTTTAATTATTAATTTTAATAATCCTCACTCTCATTGTTTCCGGAAATGCAAATCATAATTCTTTCTTTGCACAATGAAATTCTGCACTAAATGAGACCATTCCCAGCAAATTGTTTTTTAAATTGTTGAAGCACTGTATACACACAATATGTATGCTGCAATGCAAAAAAACACACATTTTTTGCAAAGTGCTTGATAATTTTACTTCAAAATGCAATGTTTTTAATTTAAGATCATTTTGCATGTTTAAAATATTATAAAACATCCAAGTTTAAATACAGCTTACATTTTATATATAAGAAATCACATGTGAAATCTGAATGATTAATTTGCCAAATTTAAACAACATTTACTAGAGAGATGTTTCCTATCCTTCTATGTATGTTCTTGTACATGACTTATAGTTTGAAAATATGTACCTCTGTCTTCACTTTGCTATTTTATATATTTGTACATGTTTTCTGTAACATTAAATTTGATATTTATATTCATCATGTACACTGTGTATAAATGTAAATAATCTATTGTGTTATAGCTTACAAAGCATTTATGTACATAATAATTTGATAAATATGCATACCGGTATATGTATATCGTCATGGCAACTATGAGATGGTTTAAATACTTATTGAAAGAGAATGTTTTGACATTTAACCCTCAAATTTATTTCATCTGTTAACAAGTTCAGTATAAACACATACTTTTTCATGTTCGTTCTGATTATTCAATTGTTGATATGTTTGGTTTCTGGTCTGTTTTTTCCAATCTGTTTTTTGTTCATAGAAAGTGGTCCTGGACTCGTTGTTGGTGTTTATGGTGTAAAACCTCCATTCATTTATTATACATGTCCCTATTACATACAGACGAGCATGTACAAAGTGACTTATGCCATTTTTAATACGCATTGCTGAACAAAACATTTGCTTGATTTGCCGAGATGAGTATTTTTGTGTAGAGTGATAACCTATTTGAAGCTTAGATGTTAAATTGATTCACTTTTTCTTTATTTCTAAATTGTTACTTCTTCTTTTATGTTGTTTTATATTTGAATATTTAAACAACTAATAAACTATTGGGTGGAAAAAAGTTAATCAGAGTGAAGTAAGCTAGATTTAACGTTGAAACAATTATTATTTATTCTGTCATTATGCAAATCCTGGATGTGATTTTTATTTTAAAGTTGCAAAATTGCATTTTTTTGTTAAAATACATTTTACATATGTTTCTGCCACATGTTTAACATTCAGTCAAAATCAATATGTACATTATTCATAGAAATATTACCATGCATGTATTACACATGCTTAAGGTAAGTTTAACATATTATGGAACACATATGTTTTTCAAGAAAATAGTACCACGCATGTTAGCATACAGTTAACATTTGTTTGTCCAACATAGGTTTAACATACGTGGCATTTTTACCTGTGATAAAAATATATTTTTGTTAGTTTTTAACCATCTCAATTAATTCTGAATCTGCATTTCCGTATAAGAACAGTATCATTATTATTCATATATGAAAACTCTGAGATTACTTCACGATTGAGTTAAAATAAATTAGAATAAACTGGAGCATAGAAGTTTGATAACCATTTGTTCATTCCAATAATTGAAAATTCTTTTTATATCAAATTTCATACCTCATGTGGGATAGATATCAAGGTTTTTAAGGTTAAATCATTAAGGCCATTATATATGAATTGCAAGATTCTCATCCAAATTTTTCTTAAAAGTGGGGGGATTTTTTTTATGAAAATAAAAAGGGCCAGGGGTGTATAAAAATTAGGGGGCGGGCAGGAATGATAATCAAGCAAGTTATTTATAATGTATGTTTATATTGTAAAAAGGAAGTTTCTTGCATTATTGGAGCTAAGATACAAACATTTTTTATCTGTGGTAGAGATAGTTTAATATTTAGATATTTTGGTAAAATACGTTAATACAGGTACAAACATGAATGTTTCATTGGCCTTTCTAATTACCTTGGTACATAATAAATTATTTGACAATTTTTTCTTATTAATAGTTTTTATTTTAATTATTTATTGAGCACTTTTATTTATTAACATTGCTGTTTGATATTTGTTCTAGATATTATTAATTTATAATAGCACGGGAAAAATATAATTAAGTTAAATATGCAACTGTTTCTGTATCATTTCTTGATTAGGACACAGGTTTCAGCAAAAGCGTTTTTGGCTTTTATAGAATCCAATTTTGTTGGCATATTTATATATTAGATATCAGGAGAATAATCTTTTTAAATTGTAAATAAAGTTACTTTCCAAATTTTTTCAAATAAGACAAATTGTCAAAATAATGTTGTTTTATAGCATAAATGTCTGTATATAGCAATTATTATAAGAAGGGGTAATAAACTCAATTTTTTTTTTCTTATATTTATATAATATTATACCAGATATAAGTATAAAAGATAATTCATCATAAAAAGATTAACATTACAATTATAATCATTGATTGAAATGTTATTCATAAATCATGAATTGGACACCATTTTAAAATAGGTTTTACCTGAATATACGAGTCAGAGTTTATAATTGAGAGAAGGATGAATAACTGCTTCGTAATAAAGCAATACCACATTTAGCTAGTTTCTTTCAACATAAGTTGCAAGAGATTTTCAGCGTCAAAGTGTACTTGAAACCTCGGAGGAGCTTAATTGTGTTGGGGGGAGAGTGCACTGCAGCAAAGATTCTTTCTATCGATAGGCTTTGGGAAGGCTTGTGTTTGAAACTCATAGGAATATTAATTATGCTGGAACTGGGGATTGTTTTATGCACAATAGTTTAGTCTGATGCTTAAGTTTGAAACCATTCTCAAACATAACAGGTTAGTTTTGTGCTGGAACTGGATTTTTATCTTAGTTCGAAGACTTAGGTTTGGAACAGTCTCCAAAATTATAAGTGTATATTTATGCTGGAACTGAGCATTGTTCCAAGCATGCAGTTTTGTTATTAGTTTGAAACCGTTCTCATACAATAACATTATTTTCGTGCTGAAGCTTGGCTTTGTTTCATGCGCTTTCGTTTAGTTTGAAGACTAAGGTTTGAAACAGTCTTCAAACATATAGGTGTACTTTTATGCTGGATGAACAGTGTTCCAGACATACAGTTTTGGTTTGAGTTTGAAACAAATCTCAAACGTATGCTTTCCAGACACGTCTGAACAGCTGGTCTCATTATAAGAATAGTGTTGAACAACAGTTTGTTCAACTCTATAAGGTCTGAAACATTATACTGTATATAGTTAATTGGTATGATTATTTGTTTGTTTGATTTCTAAATATTAGAATCATTTTTATTTTGTTTGTTTGTTTGAAGTTTACTAATCATAAGGTAAGAAGCCAGAGGAAAATTTATATATTATATAGTTTGAACAAAATTGTTTAACATAGTTTCAAGCTAGGCTGTTTCACAGCTTAATCCAGTGAAGACACAGTCGCTTTACAGAAGATCCCGGTTTTAGTTCAAGATACTCACCCAACATCTTGACACAAATTTTACAGAAAAGAATGATGGGGAAAATCAAGAAAAAATCAGTGTTGCCAAAACAGCAAACATTCAGATATACTGAAAGGAAAAGCTAATCTGCCACTTTTGTATTTCTGATTGCGGCGAGAGACAATTGACAAAGAGACACAATGGCGTATATTCATCATCACGGAGACTGTGACTGGATGGGGATTCAAACTCACAACTCACGGATTAATAGTCATACGTCTTGAGCTAACTGGTGAAATTAAGAAATTTAACAAAAACAAGAGGCCCAAGAGGGCCTGAGGAAGCTCTACTGACTCATAGTGGCCATAGCACTTTTTGAAATTTCACAATTTTTACTCTCTTTGGGCGGTCGTCTTAACTTATGGATAAATACCCCCACCACACTGAACAAAAACTTAATTGCTATGGAAAGGAAATACTTTAAATTCCCATACCATTCATCTGTAAAATAAAAATAGTCTCCTGTCCTGTACAGAACCCTTATACAACCCAACCCCTTAATTTGTCAGAACTTCAATCAACTTGTTATGTGCAGAAATGATTCAAATTTAAAAAAAAAGACGTTTTTTTGTTCACATGGATGCAAAATGAAAAAAATCAGTTTTCCCTATAATATGCCTATGTAAATTTAGCCCCTAAATTCTTATCTGCAATCAAACCCCTACACATAGGGATAATTTATGCCGAATATGAACAAATCTGACATACCGGTTCTTAAGAAAACAGTTTTTTAGCTCACCTGAGCCAAAGGCTCACAGGTGAGCTTTTGTGATCGCCTGGTGTCCATCGTCTGTCGTCCGTTGTTAACTTTTAGCTTCTAACAACTTCTTCTCTGAAACCACTGGGCCAATTTTGATATAACTTCACAGAAATGTTCCTTTGGTGACCCTCTACCAAGTTTGTTCAAGCCATCTTGATTCGTCAAAAAACATGGCGGCCAGGGGGTGGGGTAAGTTTACTATATAAGCTATAGTAAAAACTTAAAAAGTTTTCTTGTCACTCAGAAACCACTGGGCCAATTTTGATATAACTTCACAGAACTGTTCCTTGGGCGACTCTCTACCTAGTTAGACCGCAGTGTGGTCTAGTGGTAGAGCGTCCGCATCGCATGCGAAAGGTCGTGGGTTCGATCCCCGGCCGGGTCATACCAAAGACTTTAAAAATGGAACTGAAAGCTTCCTCACTTGGCGCTCAGCATTTAGAGGAGAGTTCTAGGTCTGGTCGGCCCGGTGTCAGTATAATGTGACTGGGTGAGGTATCTGCCATGTGTCTGCGGCATGATACTCCAGTGTGACAGCGCTCAGAATACTGTCTCAAGTAGACACCATCGCGATATGACTGAAAAATTGTTGAAAGCGACGCTAAACACCATACAACAACAACAACAACTCTACCAAGTTTGTTCGAGCCATCTTGATTCGTCAAAAAACATGGCAGCCAGGGGGTGGGGTAAGTTTACTATATAAGCTATAATAAAAACTTAAAAAATCTTCTTGTCAAAAACCACTGGGCCAATTTTGATATAACTTCACAGAAATGTTCCTTGGGTGACCTTCTACCAAGTTTGTTCAAGCCATCTGGATTCGTCAAAAAACATGACCACCTGCGGGGGGCAGAGCAAGTTTAATTAGTAAAAACTTAAAAAATCTTCTTGTCAGAAACTACTGGCTCGATTTTAAAATAATTTTACAGAAATGTTCCTTGTAGGACCTTTCACCAAGTTTGTTCAAACCCTAGTGATTCGTCTAAAAACATGGCGGCCAGGGGGTGGGGTTAGTTTACTATATAAGCTATTGTAAAAACTTAAAAAATCTTCTTGTCAGAAACCAATGGATTGATTTTAAAACAATTTCGCAGAAATGTTCCTTGGGTGACCCTTTACCAAGTTTGTTCAAGCTGTTGTGATTTGTTAAAAAACATGACCGCCACAGTGAGGTGCTAGTTTACCATATAGGCAGCTACAGTAAAAACTTAAAAAGTCTTCTTGTCAGAATCTACTGACCTGATTTCGATGTAGTTTCACTGACATTTACCATGACTGAACCTCTACCAAGTTTGAACTCTTCTACGCATCTGTTACATCTTCAAAACAAATCAAAATTCTACTACTTGCCCATCTAGTTTTTCTGGAAAGGGTAAAAGGGTAAAAATTGGGAATTACTAAAATCATTTTCTTAAGAACCGGTATGTCAGATTTGTTTATATTTGACATAAAATATCCCTATGTGTAGGGGTTTGATTGCAGATAAGGATTTAGGGGCTAAAATTTATAGGGGCCTTGTTAGGGGACTTAGAATTATACATAGGGATACTATGGGAAAACAGAAAATTCTCTTTTTCTTTCATCTTTTCTGAAACCACTAGGTCAATTAAACTGAAACTTAACATGGTTGTTTCTATTGCATAGGAGACTATACAGAAGATTTTTTTTTTCTATCTGAAATTCAAGATGGCCACCATTACTAAAAATAGTCCAAAACTTAAAAAATCTTCTCATGAACGGCCCATCAGATTTTCAGAATGTTTATGTAGTAATGATGACCAACTATAGTTTTGGTAGATTTGTTCAAATGGTGTCCCTAGGGTTAAATATGACCCTGCCCCAAGGGTTCAATTAGGGGACACATGTCATTATAATATTTTTTTAATTTTTTTTTTTAAAATGGAAATGATTTTGCCTATATCTTCACAGAAGCATTATTTGGGGAAGGAGGTTCAGATTTGTAAAAATGCCTGGGTTCCACTGTCTAAAGGGGTCAAGAGGGGCTCCAAAAGGGTAAAAATTGGGAATTACTAAAATCGTTTTCTTAAGAACAGTTATGTCAGATTTGTTCATATTTGGCATAAAATATCCCTATGTGTAGGGGTTTGATTGCAAATAAGAATTTAGGGGCTAAAATTTATAGGGGCCCTGTAAAGGGACTTAGAATTTTACATAGGGATACAATGGGAAAACTCTTTTTCTTTCATCTGTTCTGAAACCACTGACCAATTTAACTGAAACTTCAAATGGATGTTTCCATTGCATAGGAAAATATACAGAAGATTTTTTTTGTACTATCTGAAATTCAAGATGGCCACCATAACTAAAAATAGTCCAGACGACGGACGACAGACAACGCGCCATCGCATAAGCACTTCTGGCCTTTGGCCAGTAGAGCTAAAAATCAATGATTTTTTAAACATACCATACAATTACCTCCCTAATTATCAGACAGAAAGGTGAAGGTTGGAAAACACAAATAGAACAAAAGCTGACATGATATTATTTTGATATTTTATTTTACAAGTGTCAGTAACAAACCTTATATATGGATACAAAAGTACCTGTTGAACTACAGTATAACAGAATAATCTTGACAGAACCAGGAAGAATCCTGCAAACATTATACTTTACAAACAGGTTGTATAAAAGATATATTTATATTATATACTCTATTAAAATAAGTCCATTTCATAAAAAGATAGAGTCAACAAAATAAAAATAGAAAAGTAAAGAACACCAACATAAGAATCTATCTGCTGTCACACAGATGTGATCCAGGGTAAGGACAATTTCATGTAAAATGTTCACACAGAAAACTTTCTCATCCCACCTGTTTTCATAATTCCCACTTGTGGAAAAATGAGTGTATGCCCAATGCTAGCCATTTTCAACACAATTCAGGTTATATATGGGATATCCTGTTTTATTTGTGGGGGAATACCTCAGAATGAATCTGAGTAGAACCACAGTTTTTCTGCAATTATCTGGCAAACTTTCTCATAAAGTTTTGGGAGCTAGTTGGACTTGAACCCAAGACCTTGACGGTGAGAGGGAAGTTATCTTGAGATGGCGCCTTAGATCACTCGACTATGGAGGACCCCTCGTAATGACCAGACATGTATAACATTAGCCACAAATCTTCACTGGGCAATCAAACTGAAACCCAGATTCAAACTCCGAATTGCCATTTTTTTTATAGCAAAAAATCCATTTACTGGTCGTTAAAAACTGATTTTTTTAGATATTTTCTGATAATGCATCATTGAAATTGATTGCTTTTGTAGAAAAATGTTGTTCATTTCTTGCAAAATTGCATTTAATGCTAATTATAAAATTTCAGACTTAAGAGCCCGAGTCTGAGTTTTATATTGTACACTTTCTAAGAATTTACGTACTGCCCCCATATAAAATCCTTAACTTTGCAAAACTCCATCTAAAATGTATGGTATTGTACTCTACAGACAGGTATTATAAGACTAGTAGTCGACTGTTACAAGGGAATCAAGCCTCCATCCCTACCCCTGCTGATATCAGAACATTGAGTACATCAGTAACCTACTGGTATATTCTACAGACAGGAAGTATAAGACTAGTACATGACTTACAAGGGAATCAAGCCTCTGGTATATTCTACAGACAGGAAGTATAAGACTAGTACATGACTTAAAGGGAATCAAGCCCCCATCCCTACCCCTGCTGATATCAGAACATTGAGTACATCAGTAAACTACTGGTATATTCTACAGACAGGAAGTATAACACTAGCAAATAAGTACATGAGAAGTAAGGGAATAAAGCCTCTTCTTAAATACTGGTTACGGATTCACCTTGATAAAAACTACAAAGACTTAAGTTTCATAAAATAGATCACAATGTCATGTAGACAGACTATGTTATATACTAGACTATTTATCATTAAGAAGCAATGTTTAAGTATAAAATCAAAGTATGATGTTGGGTTTGATAATTAAGAGTTTGACGAGAAATCAAATATTGGTTCCAATATTTAAATGATAGGTAACCAAATAATGGTTCCAATATTTAAAAGACTGGGAACCAAATATTGGTTCCAATATTTAAATGACAGGAAACCAAATGTTGGTTAAAATATTGTTTGGATTGGAAACCAAACGTTGGTAAAAATATTGTTTGGATTCGAAACCAAATGTTGGTTCAAATATTCAAAGTTTGTATATCAAACCAAATGTTGGTTCAATATTTAAATTTTTGATAAGAAACCCAATGTCGGTTAAAATATTTGTTGTTTTGATAGGAAACTCAATGTTGGTTAAAATATTTGTTATTTAGATAGGAAACCCAATGTTGGTTAAAATATTTGTTATTTAGATAGGAAACCCAATGTTGGTTAAAATATTTGTTGTTTAGATAGGAAACTCAATATTGGTTAAAATATTTGTTGTTTAGATAGAAAACCCAATATTAGTTAAAATATTTGTTGTTTAGATAGGAAACCCAATATTGGTTAAAATATTTGTTGTTTAGATAGGAAACCCAATGTTGGTTAAAATATTTGTTGTTTAGATAGGAAACCCAGTGTTGGTTATAATATTCAGTGTTTAGATAGGAAACCCAATGTTGGTTAAAATATATGTTGTTTTGATATGAAAATCAATGTTGGTTGAAATATTTGTTGTTTAGATTGGAAACTCAATATTGGTTAAAATATTTGTTGTTTAGATAGGAAACCCAATGTTTGTTAAAATATTTGTTGTTTAGATAGGAAACTCAATATTGGTTAAAATATTTGTTGTTTAGATAGAAAACCCAATATTGGTTAAAATATTTGTTGTTTAGATAGGAAACCCAATGTTGTTTAAAATATTTGTTGCTTAGATAGGAAACCCAATGTTGGTTAT
Source organism: Panopea generosa (assembly GCA_029582155.1). NCBI lineage: Eukaryota > Metazoa > Mollusca > Bivalvia > Adapedonta > Hiatellidae > Panopea > Panopea generosa. Next base: position 76,939,374 of record CM055900.1, read on the forward strand.
AATATTCAGTGTTTAGATAGGAAACCCAATGTTGGTTAAAATATATGTTGTTTTGATATGAAAATCAATGTTGGTTGAAATATTTGTTGTTTAGATTGGAAACTCAATATTGGTTAAAATATTTGTTGTTTAGATAGGAAACCCGATGTTGGTTAAAACATTTGTTGTTTAGATAGGAAACCCAATGTTTGTTAAAACATTTGTTGTTTAGATAGGAAACCCAATGTTGGTTAAAACATTTGTTGTTTACATAGGTAACCCAATGCTGGTTAAAATATTCAGTGTTTTGATAGGAAACCTTATGTTTGTTAAAACATTTGTTGTTTAGATAGGTAACCAAATGTAGGTTCAAACAAACATTGTGATCCTCTGGGTGAGAATATCCTTATGTCAATCTAATACCAACAACAGCTTTTTATTAAGGGTAAGTTCACCAGAGAAGAGGCATATAAAGATTTAACAAAAAACCCAACTGTTAACATAATAATTATCAACTATAAAAATATAAAATCCCTACCGATGAACTAAAACATAGATATATAAACATTGTTACAAATTACAGTACGAGAATGCTCCATCACATCTCACACCACTATTACATTTCCCATAGGGCTCCATTGTAACATTTATGTCCAAAACAGAGTGAAAAATTAAATTCTACAGCATGTGTCTGGGTTCAAATTCTTCACTGGTTCAAGATATGCAATTATAAAGGGGAAAAAAGCAAAACTTGACCAGATGTTTTTTTTTAGATTCAATGCTTTTGTGAGACCTATCAATTTCCAGAGTAATAATATGTCAATTATTCACCCTAGATACGGTTCAAACTAACAATTCTGAAATGACACAGAACTGTCCAGAAAGCTGGTATCAGCATCAGATTTTCAGCGGTGATTTCTAAAATACTGACCATTTAACTCATGCAAGCAAAAAACAAACCATTGCATTGCAGTACAAAGCCCTGTTAAAAGAAGAAAAAGAGAACTAAAGTTTTAGTTCTACCTCCTTCATCTGTAGGTTCGGAGTACTCAAGGGAGATAATAGTGGTGTGAGTCTTATCACAAAGTTTTGAACTGTTGTCGGTTACATAGTGATAGTCCTATTCAGGAAAACTGGTTCAGACTTCATCACACCATTTTTCACTTTAATACAATACTACACTCATATACAGTCAAACCTGTCTTAAGCAGCCAATCAAAGGAAGCATCATCAGTGGCCTTTAAAGACAGGTTGTTGCTTAATACAGGTTTATTTGCACTGAAGGCATAGGGATCAAAATAGCAAATGTATCTGCTTAAGACAATAGGTTTCTCAATAGAGGTGACCACTTACACAGGTTTTACTGATGTTCACTTTTGAGATACTCCTACAAGCTGAATCTGAAATAGCTTCTCTAAAAGTTAGTCTCCTTCTAAACTACCAAAATCAATTTTACAGACTTTTCTTAAGCAATTATTTCTAAACACACTTTACTGGCTTTGTAAAATGTGTTAGCTACCATTCTTTTTTGTTCTGTACTAAGACACTTTTTTGAATTTCATAAGCAAACATTTAAAAAAAAATTTTCAAGCTTTTTATTCATAGCCAATTGACAGGTTTTCAATTTATGCTACTAGTAGGCAACTTTGCATATTTATAAGTTTAATCATAAATCTCGTCTATTAATAGTATATGCATTTTTCACACTATGTACTGAATCTTGATCAAAATTCAGTAATTTTACTACATTACGCATAATTTAATAATACCATCTTATACTAACAGCAAAATTCATAATTGAATATGAACACAAATAAAATCTAAAATATCCTAAAAATAAATTCCATATGAACACACCAGTTTTATATTAATTTACGGTAAACCCGAATTACATTTTTTCAATGAAAAATCCAAGAAAATTTAATGACTACACTGACAACCTTTCATGTTTCGATAATATCATCCTGATACAAGGCAAGTAACAGCATCATATTGTTCTATAAATATAGAATGAATTACTGTAAGTTTCAGTGAAATATAGTTTTTATTTCACTGATCATTTATAATATTTCATCAAAAATAAAATATCACATTGTAAATTAACATTTGATCAATAACTAGTCTAACATGGCTTGCTTCCCTCCCCCACCCACCCATCAATGTCATAATTGTGTAAAAACCATTTCCTATTTTCACTAGATGTGTCCGAGGTTACACAACAAAATGATTTACGTTATTCTTTCCCGCTACAAAAATAATACTAAGAAAGACAAAGATCAAACCTTCACATGTTACACCAAATATTAAAGGTTTTATTAAGATTGTTCATAATTAGGACATTGTCGTCTCTCATGAGTCTAACATTATTAAAATATTTATCTTATTTCATGTAATTATCTTGTACCGTGTAATAAAAAAGTATTTTTCTTCTGTTATCTCTTTTTATTTTTTTTTAATTGATAAAATATTGCACTGCAAGATGGGTCAGACCAGACAACAACATGTCATATTTAACATCTTGAAACATAACAGAGTATAAATTACGAGTTGTACATAAAACAAGTACTGTATTTCTCTAATCAGTAGCACTGCTCCTTCTTTCAGATTATTTTTCAATTTCATTTATTTAAAAATATATAAATTCAATTAAATTTTAAGGTGTAAGAACACAGGGAGTATGATAAATTTACATTTACATATAAATATACTGATAACTCCAACATGCATTATCAAACATTTCCATATTTTAAAACCTTTTTCTTTTTATACAACCAGTATTAATATTTATCAGAATGGGCCCAGAACCTTCGCATCTGAAGATTTCCTGCAAACCATAAGAAACACTCGTGTTTTATTATGTTCTTTATCAAACTATACAAATTTAATATACTTATAAAACTTTATATTTTATCTTGTTTAATTATTACAATATGACCATTACACGCCAAATTTCAATTCATTTCTTTAAAACAGAATTGTAAAACTATTTCAAATCTTCTCTCATCACATGGACGTTGAACATAACTTGTAAATGCAATAAAACGCACATTTTTTTACTGTGTCTCATTGAAATAAAGCAACATAATAACAACTGAAAAACACAACAAATATAAATCGAAATGTTAATAAAATATAATTTAAACATTGGTGAAAATCAGTTAATGTGACGAGATTATATGAAATTAATATACTGTATATTCCCTTATTCACCCCCCCCCCCAATAAACGCCCCCCACCTATTTTTCTGGAAAATTAAAAAATAAAATGTACCTTTCTAAATGAAAATTCCTTTAATCCAGATACTCTATATTTTTATAATTTTCTTTTCAAATATCCATTAAATGCATAATTATGACTGAGTATTATTCGTGTAATTGTAAATACATAAATATATGTCAATATATTGTAAAATTTACTTAACATTTCATATATACTGTGTAGTTAATTAGAAACATGACAGATCTACAACCATATGACCAGGCTTTTGTTTCACCAACAATTTACCTAAATACTTAACTATGGTTTGACTGGTTATTTTACTATTATGTAATCAATATGAATAAAACAATATGCAGTTTTACTGGAACCAGTCTCAAATCATGATCACCTGGCTGCTTTTCTTAGATTTAAGTTTACAAGTATATAAGTATATGCTGGTAAAACTGAGCCAGGTAAAACACATTCTGGCTTCTGTTTCATCAACATATTAAAGTATATATTTAAATACTAAAAACCTTAAACTAAAGAAAACCATCCCGGAATGCATGATGTTAGACTAACTCTAGAAAAACTGCATTTGATTTCATCGACATTGATTAATGAATATTAGTGTAACCAGTCAAAATCAATTTAAGTATTTAAGTAAAAGGTTGGTGAAACAGTAGCCTGGGTTTTATATAACTATAAACACTCAAAACTTGACACAATCAATCTGAATAAAAGATATAAATTTTACAGTGAAACAACAACTCAAAGTTAATCACAGTTCAAAACCAATGGCAGTTCAAATACAACCTTAACTCAATGATCAGGGTTGGTTAACCTTAATGTAGAGATATTGTACCTAAATATGAACACAACTGAAATATAACAAGCAGTAGGTACTTTACCTCCCAGAGATACAGTACATGCTTGTGGAAATGTACCAGAATAGCTGAGATGTACTTAATAAATAATTGTCTACTACATCACATGGATCTTAACAAAGACTTGGATAGAGACGGACTGTTTTATCATTTATATAATGTTTTAATTTCAAATTTTTCATCCATCAATATTTTGAAATATTGTATTGAAACATTGTATTGATATATTGTATTAAATATTGTGTTAAATATTGTACTAAAATTTTGTATTGAAATATTGTATCAAATATTGTATTAAACATTGTATTGATCTATTGTATTAAATATTGTATTAAACATTGTATTGATATATTGTTTTAAATATTGTATTAAACATTGTATTGAAATTTGCCCACCGACATCATCTTATTGTGATATATATATAAAAAAAATTTAATCATGTTTAACCCTTTACTCCATAGATACACGTTTTTCTACACCAATCACAGAAGGCCGTTGAAAACAGTGCAGGAAGAGTTCAGATTGCTCGTAACGAGCAATCTGAAAACTTCCTGCACTGTTTTCCACTCTGTCAGGTAATATAAACATAATTCACCCATTCTGATATGTGGGGAATTAATGCTTTCAATATTAGAGGTGTCCAAAGGCGTCTATATGAAGTAAAGGGTTAAAGCCATTTTCAGGTTTTAAGCTTATATATAGCATCTCCTGTTTTATTGATAGAGGTAGTAGAACCACCATCCTTCCACAAGTATAACTAAAAAACTTTCTCACATAAAGTTTTTGGAGTGAGTGGGGCTTGAACCTATGACCTTAGCGGTGAGAGTAAGTGATCTTGAGATGGCGCCTCTGACCACTTGGGCACGGAGGACCCTCTTTATGTGATATTTCAAAAGGTATTCAAAAGATTTGATAATGGGAAATACAAGGAGCCATCACCTGTCTCTAGTTTGACCCATGTCTCTGATAACTAATACACTACAACCCATGGGGCACACAGAAGGCAAATGTATAACAACATCTACAAGTGCCCAGCAGAATGAGGTATACTGGTCTCGTATTACTTAATACATTGTATAGTTATTACATGAAAATGTCAAGGTCTTCTGTCCAAGAACCTTTCTTTATCAAAATATTCATTATGTGTAAAACAAATTCTGAATTTTGTGCACAGATGAAACTGAATACATGTATGTTTTGTTTTTTAAAACCTTTTCAGCAACACGGAGAAACACAAGTCTTAGATAGTATTAATTTCAAATAAAAAATAATTTACAAAGTGACATTGAAAAATGAACACACTCAGTATAAACTGAATACATAAATTCATAAATCTTAAACCCATATTTCACTTTTATGGTTTTGCATTGATAAAAATTGCAAATATTTTAAAAAAATTGGAGTCGTCTTAATTTATGTAAATGTCAGATTAGTTCACCAAGATTACTATAATATATTAATGTGCATTGGTTCCCTAAAACAATGAATAATAGGCACTGTGTGTTCCAGTTAGCCCGGGTACCAAAAATCACACAAAATCCATCTTTATATAACATGCTTCCTGAAGATCTAAATCATTCCCAATCTCTCGACTGATTGTGGCAAGTTCTGCATCTAATTGATGCTGATCGTGTCTGTATTTGTTTTCTTCAAACTTGATTGTTAATTGGTTTTGATTGCAGAATGGGCTCGTTCCATTTGCTGAAGTATAAATATATGTCCATTTAAATACATGTACTGTTAAGTGGGAAAGACAACAAAAGTTTAAAGATATGCATGTATCAAGTCTTTGACATCTCTACAACACAAGTAGCTCCCCTATATACAATAATTATAGATTTTCATTTTAGTTGTATCTTTTTAGTAGTGAAAAATTTGAATAGACTAGAACTACTTTATACATGTCATTAAATAGTCACGAAATTTTATTCATTTATTTTCATTATTTTTTTAAGGAGGTTTAATGGCATTTTCAACACATTCCAGGTTATTTAATTATATGGCATATCCAGTTGTACTGGTGGAGGAAGACCTCGGGTTATATATGGCATATCCAGTTGTACTGGTGGAGGAAGACCTCAGAATAAATCTGAGTAGAACCACTGTCCTTTCGCAAGTAACTGGCAAACTTTCTCACACCAAGTTTTTGGAGCAAGCAGGACTCGAACCTACGACCTTAGCTGCGAGAGGCAAGTGATCTTGAGACAGTGCCTTAGACCACTTGGCCACAAAAATGTTAATTACTGGTAAAGCAGAGTGTAAGAAAAAAAGTATTTTTCTTTACTTGTTGCTGCGTGCCCATTCAGAATTTAAACAACTATAGGTCTCACTACAGTACAGTATCATTACATTTTATAGAGTATTCTGAAGTCTGAAGTCAACATTCAATCAACTGTTTTAACTGTTGATTTTCTTTCAATTTAGGAATATATTTAATTTATTAAATTATTAATAAAATAACATATGTAAAAATTACAATTAATTGGCTGTCATTGTAAACAAGAATGCCACAGCGTCCCTAAATCGCTCATCTGTGGCAGAAGGGACATTAATAATCTTATTTGGCTAGTTCAAGAACTGGTCTAAGATATCATAACTAATGTGCAATTTTGGTTGTGATCAAATAAAGAATGAGGGTGCTGGAGTGCACACACGGTCAAATAGTACATTTTTTAATGTTTCATGGGCTATAACTCTGACATTAATAATACGATTTAGCCTGTTCAAGAACTTGTTCAAGATATAATGGTTATATAAATACTGTGTAAGTTAAGTGAGCATCAAATGAAAAATAAGGGTGCTGGAGTGCACACAAGAGCAAATAGTGCATTTTTTTATAATTCAAGAGCCATAACTCTTGACATCAAAAGTCCCAATTTGGCCAGTTCAAAACCTTGTTCAAAATATTATGGTTATTTTTAAGTATGTGTAAGTTTGGCTAAATTCAAATGAAAAATGGGCGTGCTAGAGTGCACACAAGGTCGAACAGTGCATTTTTAATGTTTCAAGAGCCATAACTCTGACATCAATCTTCTGATTTGGCCTGTTCAAGAACTTGTGTGAGGTATTATGGTTATATAAATACTGTGTAAGTTTGGTGAGAATCAAATGAAAAATGCGGGTGCTAGAGTGCACACAAGGTCAAATAGTGCATTTTTTAATGTTTCAAGGGTCATAACTCTGACATTAATAATCCGATTTGGCCTGTTCAAAAACTTGTGTGAGGTATTATGGTTATATAAATACTGTGTAAGTTTGGTGAGAATCAAATGAAAAATGCGGGTGCTAGAGTGCACACAAGGTCAAATAGTGCATTTTTTAATGTTTCAAGGGTCATAACTCTGACATTAATAATCCAATTTGGCCTGTTCAAGAACTTGTGTGAGGTATTATGATTATATAAATACTGTGTAAGTTTGGTGAAAATCAAATGAAAAATGCGGGTGCTAGAGTGCACAAAACAAAAAAGTTAAGGGACAGATGACAGACAACAGGCGATCAGAAAAAAAAATGAATTACTACAACTAAGTATAAATATTTACACATCAAAATTAATGAGTTCTTAAAATCTTATCTGATATATAAATAATCATAATGGAAGTGTGAATGGACATAGATACAGATTTAATCCAAAATTAATCTACCACACCAAACTCCATTTATTTCTTATCTACATGCTTAAGGACAGCAGATAAACCAAAAAATTTAAATTTCTAATCCAAAGTTTCTGTATGTGCATTATTTATAGTTTTGCACTCGACTCCTGGCAAGAAATAGTAATTATTTCAGACCATTATCTGTGATGGGTGTGAGAGACGAGGGAAAACATCTGGGCGATATTGGAATGACAAAATAAGCGATATACAGATTGTATATAATATGACATTAAGTTTTATGTACAGCCTGCCTTTAGCAGGAGCGAAGTGACCTTCCAAGGTCAGGTGGCTGGACACTTCAAAGGTGTAAACTACACTACAGTCAAACCTGTGTAAGTGGCCACCTCTATTAAGCAGCCACTTTTCTTAAGCAGCCACATTTGCTATTTCCCATTTCTGTTTTCAGAGCATATTAACCTGTATTAAGCAACCATCTGTCTTAAAAGGCCATTTTTGCTCCTTTCCTTAATCGGCTGCTTAAAAAAGGTTTGACCGTATGTCATTTAAAACTTCAAAACTTGGTAGTAGCGTATAACAAAACTTGGTAGTAGCGTATAACAAAATATGGCTGTTTAAGACAAGTTGTTACTTAACTGAGGTGAGTTGAAGTACAGGTTAAGCAGTACAGTAGAACTTTGATGGCTCTAACCTGACTGGACTGGACAAATTAGTTCCACTTAAGGGTTGTTTGAGTCAAGTTTTGTTCAACATGTACATACATCGAAATAATAATTTGGCCAGGACCAGGTAAGTTGTTTGAGTTCTATGTGTTGTTCCAGTCATCCATGTTCAAGCCAACGAAGTTCTAGACTACTGTACATGGGAAGAGTTAAACAAATATAATGGAAACATAAAGTTGTCAAACAGACAAATCCAATACCCACTCTTTTACTCATATGTGTTTTGATTTTTTTGTTACAGTTCAAATGCAAATTGTTATATGAAGGTAATAAATATAATAACTTATTCTTTCCTTTTTTAATGTTTGAATTAAAATCTAAGATTTTACCATAAATTAAAAAAACAAGAAATGTCACTGGTAAGTGTCGCATGCCCCCCAAATGGTTGTTGAAAAATAACAATATAATTATGTTATAATAGGTTGCGATGTATCCATGAATATAAAGAGTAATGGACTGATGTTTCAGACTAGACATGCAATTTCATGTTTTTTTACATTAAATCATAACCTTGACCTTTTTGTAACCTTGACCTTGACATCTGATGTAATGGTCTGGGTATTTAAACAGTTAAATGCTGCTGAAACATCATCATGACATGCTGATCACTTGTGTCAAGCTATTTTAAAATCCCTAAATGTAAGACAAAGTTACAGCTCAATTGTTGATAAATTGAGCCAAGTATTTTTAAAATCCATCCATGTATGATAAAGTTAAAGGACGGACTTGAAATTTCAAACAGATTCAAAGTGTTGTCATACATACTAAAAGTGTGACCTTGACCTTTGAGGTATGAGTCTAGGTCTTTCTTATGACACATTGTCATGTCATTTTGATAAACTGAGCTAAGTTAAAGGCAAAGTTACAGACCAGACACACATTATCAAACAAATTGAAAGTGTGACCTTGATCTTTGAGGAAAGGTTCTGGGTCTTACATGCGACACTTAATTATGTCATGTTTAGCCAAGTGTTTTTAAAATTTATCCATAGATGACAAACAGGACAAGAAATGTCAAAATGACTGAAAGTGTTGTCAAACAAATTAAATTGTGACCTTGACCTTTAAAGTGGGAGTTTGGGTATAAAGTGCAACACGTCGTCATGTTATGTTGATCAATTATAACAAGTATTTATAAAGATCCATCTATGCATGACAAAGTTGCAGGCTGGACATGAAATCTCACACACTTGAAGTGTTGTCAAACTCATATTGTGACCTTGACATTTGAGGTGTGGGTGTGGGTCTTACTCATGACACGTCGTCATATTATGTTGATCAATTGTAGCAAGTATCATTAAAATCCATCGATGTATGACAAAGTTACAGACCGGACACAAAAAAAAAACATTTTCAAATGTCATGTCAACAGTCTTTATTTTTCGGCAGAGATTTGCACGCTGGCAATTTTTACATTCCATCAATAAATTAACTATACTTGAGGAAGTCTCAAATGAAGTCATGTGGATGCTTTCTTTAAGACTTTAATTACATGAAGTTATGTAACTATACACACAGAAATAATGGTGCAACTTAAAACCAAATCTAGGTGAAAAAAAGCCTAACAAACCCTCATGATAATTCTTAATGATTATATTAATCTATGTTTATATTAAAACAGTTTTAAGCTATATTGGTTTTTGTTTCAATTACTTATACTGTCAAACCTGTTTATGTGGCCACCTCTACTGAGCAGCCACCTCTACTGAGCAGCCACTAGTCTTAAGCAGCCACATCTATTATTTTCCATTTCATTTCAGAGCAAATTAACCTGTAATAAGCAACAACCTGTCTTAAAAGGCCATTTTTTGCTCATTCCCTTGACTGGCTGCTTAAGACAGGTTTGACTGTGCATACATTCACTATACCTTCAATATTAACTCGGTAAAATAATTCAAACCCACATGATTATAAGAGTTCAAGAACCGGGTATGACAAGAAGTGCAGATAATGTGTAGAATGACCCGACCCACGGCAGTGAATGGATGATTATATATCATACACAATGTTACATAATACTGGAACAAAAATGGACATGGTTTATAAAGCCCACAACTGACCCAATGTTAGAGCAACTATTGCTCCACCAACAGGCCATGTGGCATTTGTTCAAGTAAATACAATGTACCGTTAGCTTGTCTAAGGAAAATGATGGAAACAATATTGGTTGCTGATTAGATAATCAACTTTTTGATGCTGACTGTCAATCAAACAAGTTGATAATCCAACCAGTAATTGCTATTGGTTCCAGACCTGCCATTTCCCTCAGACAAGCTTACAATGTCTTCATAAACAAAACATTGTATTTACTTGGACAAACAACAGACAGAGCAATAGTCATTCTTGCATCTGTTCAATTGTGTTGTGTGATTGGGAATGGTGCACTTTGACATTTGTCGTCTTATGTTATTATTCTAAAACTTGGACATTCTATGTATGAGGTGGACAAAGTTACAGACTTCTCTTCCAAATCTTTAAGAAACATGAAAAGCCTACTTCAGTTTTCAAGTGCTAAATTTTGGTACACATTTTGGATAAAGATTATGTATATGTCTCCTTGGACCTTTAAGTCTTGTGTTAATTGTATGAAGAATTAGACATTGTTTGTTCTGTATGAAGATTGGTTGGTTGAAAGCAAAGTATTGTTTATGCTTTATCTTCTATATAAGGTATGATAGACAGATGAACAGATGGAGAGTTGGCACGACTCACAAACAACACATAATTATCTTCTATATAAGGTATGACAGACAGATGAACGGACGGAGAGTTGACACAACTCACAAACAACACATAATTATCTTCTATATAAGGTACGACAGACAGAGGAACGGACGGAGAGTTGACTCGACTCAAAAACAACACATAATTGTCTTCTATATAAGGTATGACAGACAGATGAAGAGACAAAGAGTCGACACAACTCACAAACAACACATAATTATCTTCTATATAAGGAATGACAGACAGATGAACGGACAGAGAGTTGACAAACAACACGTAATTATCTTCTATATAAGGTATGAATAGCAATCTGTAACCATGTGCATAAGCAGGTAGGAAACATGCAAAAAGTGAAGATAGATTACCGGTGACCCCTGTCTACATGGCACACGTGTCATGACAAGTTATTTAATATACTCTGAAATAAGGATGTCATGTTTCATGTTAATAAATGGGTGACCAAAAACAAAACAAAACTCAAGTGAATTCAAAATGACAAGATGTGAACAAGATGAGAGGTAGTAACACACCAGCATACATCCTGCTATGGTTATTTCAAAACAATTTACAAAACAAAAACACAAAATTAATTCGATACATTCAGTTAAAAAGTTGTTGTTGTATGGTGTTTAGAGTGGCTTTCAACAATTGTTCAGTATCGCAGAGGTGTCTACTTGAAGCAGTATTCTGAGCACTGCCACACTGGAGTATAATGCCGTAGACACATGGTACAATACCCCACCCAGTCACATTATACTAACACCAGGTCGGACAGACCTAGAACTATCCTGTAAATGCTGAGCATGAAACGAGGAAGCTTCTCGTAATATTTTTCAAGTCTTTGGTATGACCCAGCCGGGGATTAAACCCACGACCTTACACAAGCAATACAGATGCTCTACCAATAGACCACTGCTGTGGTATGTTAAGAAATATATGCAGGCTCTCGGCACAGCATCAAATCTAGGACTGAATGTAAAACGATTTTATCATCTTCCTTCCATCTTATGCCGGTACGACAGTTTCGCATCTCTCCACGTGGACACATATCAGTAAACAGAGGATCATGTTATGTATTAGTGATAGTCAGGCTGCAGACAGTATTAATATACATTTACATTAATGTGAATATGCCCCATGCATGTTAAATAAGATACCGTTAACTAAACATGCCTTTCACACTAATATCACTTGTTTGGGGCACATGTTTCAGTCAAAGGCATTTCTGTCTGTCTGTCTGTCTGTCTGTCTGTCTGTCTGTCTGTCTGTCTGTCTGTCTGTCTGTCTGTCTGTTTGTGAACACAATCTATGGAGGAAAAACATCAATTATGTATCAGTGAATTAACTGATTGATTGATTGATTGTATATTTAGAGTCATTTTTATACCATTGAGGGCTAACAGACAATCAGTTAACCTAACCACTCTTTCCTGATATCCTGGAAGGTAAACCAGTACTAGAGCACACCCCATCTTCGCAAGTAACTGATAACTTTCCCACTTGTATCATCAATGAGAGACGAATGATAATGAGACACAATGTCGTATATCAATCATCACAGAGACCGAGTTTAAGCGAGGATTCAAACTCGTGATCCCTGGATTGATAGTCACATGTGCTGCCCACTAAGGTAACCAGATCCAGTGCTGTATCAGCCGAATAGTCATTTAAAATGGGAAAAAAGATATTCATTTTTCATGATATATTGAATATTTTTTGAAATATCATAAGAAAAACCTGTTCTTAGTTGATTAATTTAAATGCAAAATTTTGATAGATAAATAAAAATAAAAAATATTTTTTTAAGAAAATTGTTAAAACTTGATTGAAATGTCCCTTTATAAAGCTTTTATCACAATATTTTTATTAAAAAATATCTAAATGTTTGCTGTTTTGTTTAAACTTAATTTGCATTGATTTTTCTCCATTTTATATCATTTTTTTACTGTTTAACTTGTTTTAGATAACAATTTTTTGAAATTAATACAATTTTATCTACCATTAAAAAAATATCAATCTCCTGATACTGAAATTGTAGTCATAAAAGCGAAAACAATTTTGACTGAAACAAGTGCCCCAAACTACAGATTCTAGGTTAAAGGTTAAAGGAAAATAAACATGTTAAATTATAACTAAAATCAGAAAAGTATTTTTTTTGTTCAAAAATGAATTGTGATAAGATGTCTGCAGAGCTGCATAGGACATAGCACAAAGTCAGGAGGAAGTATTGCTTGGAACTATTTATAAATAATATAAGGCTGGAAGTTAATAATAAAGTCTATAAAGACTAACGAGCACAATAATATAATAAAGCTAAAATGGAGGCAAAGCAATCAAAAACTAAAATAATTATAATTATGAATCAAGTTTATGCAGCAATGATTTGTTTGTTTGAATATTTAGCGTCACTTTTTTGCCATTGACTAATAGTGGGGTGGTAGTGTAATGGATAAAGTGTTGGCAGCTCACGCAATCTTCAGCTCGACCTGATGCCTTTCAAATAACAGCACTCAATACTAGTTCTACTTGAGCGCGATCCATATAAGCTCTGAACTTTCTTTGCATTCGAGCTAAAATATATTAGTATAAACTAACAGACAATCAGTTATACAAACCACTCTTTCCTGGCATTCTCGAAGGTTTACCAGTACTCCAGCACACTCATAATTTTCACACTTGAACCAGCGGTGAGAGATGAATGACAATGAGATGCAATGTTATATTAATCATCACTGGGACTGTGACCAGGAAGGGATTTGAACTTACAACTGTTCAATTGATAATCATACGTGCTACTGGCTGAGCTAACCAGATTCTGCATGCAAGAAGTTCTATTTTGAATCATTGATAATCGCAAAAAGAAGGAAAGTTGAATAGATACTAATTTTTTAACAAATCAATACATTCATCCAAACTCTATAAAGTAGACTTCTTTTTTGTGTAATTTTAGTTGTAATTTTAGTAATGGCAGCCATATTAAATTTGGATGGAAAAAAATAGAGAAATAACAGAACAAATGGTACTTTTTTTTTTTAAATTATGAGATTCTATTAAACCAGAAGCTGTCATTAAAATACATTCTCTTGAAACACCATCCAGCCTTTTTTCTATTGGTAACCATTTTGAATATTTTGGCAAAGATGAAACAGCACAGTTTGAGAAAGTTTGACTTAAATATCATGCAAATGAAATTTAATCAGCACTAAATTAAAATCAGTAACCATTTGCTTATTCACTGCAGGATTAGCTTAGATAAGTAAAGAAAACTGAACTTTATGATGCAAAGTTGATGCTTTAAAAATAAAGACACGACAATTGGTATTAAATTAGTAAAATAATTATGTAGTACACTTATTTACCTCCTTTTGAAGAGCCAATCTTGACTGGTAGGCAATCTTTGCTAATTCTACCTCCACCCATCTAGGCGTGTCAGGGATAAAGTATGCCACAGCCACTTTTACAGCCAGTAAAATATGCTGAAATATGTCAGAATAAATATGAAATTAATCAACTTTGTGGGATAAAGTTAAGGATATTTCTGTTACAAGTTTACTCAAAAAGGCAGAGATTAATGTTAACATGAGTTAAAATAATGTCTTCAGAGAGAAGTGTATTTTTCCAATCATCTCCATAACTTACTGACATGGGAAGTACTAGTTTCAATAAATAATTTGAACATCGGACATCGGGAGTTTCATCTAATTTAGTTTATGCTGAGATAAAACAGCATACAACGATGCACACAATTAGCACGTTGTATTGTCTAACTACCTGGTTATGTATATTGCGTACGTAAACACAATGTTCAATCACATTCGTATATTAACTACACATCTACTAAACAATTTAAATAATAATAATTTAATTCCTAGATTATCATCATGATTGATATTAAAATAGGGGTGGGGGTGGGGTGACTTTTATTTCACTCATTGGAAACAGGATAAGGCCATAATAAATTAATTGCTAGATAATCATCCCAGCACGCCCCATAATTTTCTTGCCACCCCGACCCTTTATATTTTCATAAAAAAAATTAAAAAAAATAATAATAAAAAAAATTGTTCCCCCCTCTCCCCCTTTTTAAGAAACATTTGGATGAGAATCTGGCTAGTAATTTATAATGGCCTTACATTTTTTAGGTATTAAAAAGGAAGCATCAGATGAAGCAGGAAAGAAAATCATCTAAAGATCAAAACGATTTAAAACACGGAGCTGTGTTGACAAAATATGATTCATTTTGTCCACAAAAAAAAAAATATTCCTTACCGGATTAAGATAAATAACATAGTTAATAATTAATAAATGAAGAAATTCAATAGTAGAAATTAGGTATGTAAACTGGTTTACTGTATTATCTAAGAGAGAAGGGAACCAACCAAATTAACGTGTGAAAATGAAAGAAATTGCAATTAGTAATTTTATGAAAATATTTTATTTATGATGAGGCTGCCTTACTATCAGAGTGTGAAAATATGATTTCACATAATAATTCATAAGTGTCAAAACAAATATAAAGGTCACAGTTTCCAGGTGTCTCTGAAACCGGTATTTACACATCTGTTATGTATGACCTACAGAGAGTATTCAAGGGTCATAAAACAGTAATTAAATCCAATTCAATTCATACCTCAACAATAACGAAAATGAGGACAATATTGACTGGTGAGCAGTCGCTAGGCAACAGTTTCTGTACTTCAGGGTTCATTCCTATAAGTGCACAATTGGTCATCACGGCCATCACACTGATAACTTCAAATGCCACCTGAAAATAAAGGTCAAAGTTCAAAATATACATGTAGCACATTTTTTTTATTAAAATTATAATTATAACAAATAATTGTCACAAATAATTATAATTATGAAGACAAATTTATGACACTTTTTAAAAAATATATATACAAATTTAAACTGGTAAATTATCAGACATTTTTTATCTGGTAAGCAAGGAAAGTCAGTACAGATATGTGATAATCAGATCGCATTACTGGCAGGACTGTCAAGTAGGTGAATAATAAAATGGTGAGGGTCAAGCATAAATATTTGCTTCAAGATTTTACCTGCTAAACATATCTGTTCACATGATCTTACTTGCCATATACAGTTTGGACATTTAGCGCCATTTTATGCCATCTAGGGCTAACAGACAATCAATTAACTTAAACACTCTTTTCTGGGATCTTGGAAAGTTAACCAGTACAAACACATAACCATCTCAACTGATAACTTTCCAATTTGAATACGACATTGGGAGAAAATGACAATGAGACACAAAGTCGTATTCAATCACGGCAAAGAATATCGGCCAGGTGGGGATTCAAACTCATATCCCCTGGATTGATAGCAAGATGTGCTACCAACCAAGCTAACCAGGCTGCCATATACAGAGCAGTGTATTTTGCAATAAATATTTTATCCTTGGCAGAGATACCCTCGTCTACACAACGCTGACTTACCAGTCACATGACCTTACTTACCTGCCAAGCACCAATATTTGATGCAGATTCAACAAACGGCCTCTGATTAACGCGGCACATTTTAAAAGCATCTGATCTTATTTCTGTAATATTGTTCAGCAGTGCCCACACAGCTGCCAGTGGGAACACGGACGAGAATAGGAACACATAGCCGAACTGTAGGAACATTTCCAGATAGTCATTCAATGTTCCCTGAAAAGTAAATGTAATGGATGTTGTTGTTGTACATGTATGTTGTTTAATGTGGCTTAAACAATTTTTCAGTGATATCGCTATGGTGTCTTATTGAGCAGTATTCTAAGCCCTGCCACACTGGTGTATCATGCTGCAGACACTGGTCCGATACCCCACCCAGTCACCTTATACTGACACCCAGACCGACAATACTTAGAAATATCCTCTTAATGCTGAGCGCAAAGCGAGGCAGCTTCAAGTCTTTGGTATGATCAGCCCGGGGATCAAACCCATTTTGCATGAAAGGCAGATGCTCTACCACTACACTACCACTGCGATTATATGTAATGGAACCAAATGCCAAAATTGTGAAAACATCTTGAGTTGGACATTAAATTTTAGTTGAAAAAAAGAATGAATTTAAATTTATAACAAAAACTGATTAACTATCTCTGGGTAGTCAATTATTTAAATTTGAGACAAACAGTGAAAAGATATAATAAGAAGTTTATACCATTTTCGGACCAAGGATTTAATCAGAATCTGAGGAAAATGTATGGTCACATTAAGTCTATAAGACAAAAATCTGCATTGCCATTATTCAAGGCTCTTGTCTCTGTGGTTTCTGGTCTGACAGGTACAAGAACTCATCTGAGTTTTTGTGTCACCAAACATTTCAGTTAATTTTACTCATGATCAAAAGAAAGTTTAAATTCCTACGGTAAGGCAAACATAAGCATTTTCAGTCAATCAAGGTCCTTATCTTTGTTACTTTTAATCAGATTCAGCTATTCATGGCCATAAATATTCTTACCAACTTTTGTCAAGATCAACTGAAAACCAAAAATGATACGGATACCCAGACAAAACATCAATCAATGACCATAACTTTGTCAAAAATGAATCTAATAACATACATCAAGGACTTGTATAAAAGGATAGGAAACTTGTATCTCCTGACTAAATTATGATGAAACAGCACACGAAGGATTCATAATTTGCAAATTAATCATTTATAATTCATAGGCAACTGATTTCTTGTACATAAACTGTAAGTTATATGTAATGTTCGATGTTTAAACATGTTTCGATCACACAAAATGCTCTTGAATTAAAGATATTGAGGATTGAAGGAAAATTTTCATAATCTGTCATTATTTTAGCTGCAATATACAAATTTTGTAATCGCAAGTACATCAACAATTTTAAACACAAATTTCTGGGAATGGTATTGTTTTGACGACAATTTCATTCTGCAGTGTAAGAATTTTGATTTGTATTCCTGAGATGAATGGAAGTTAAGATAATTAACAAGAATTCCGCAGAATGATATGTCTCGCCGTGTCCGCTTAGACCATTAATACACACATGGGAGAGAAAAAAATTAAAATATTACATTCATGCAAGAGTTATCTAACTAGGTTAATGTAGTATTGTAGGAAGTATTGTGTGAAGTTTCAATCAAATAAATTAAGTGATTTTTGAGATATGAACTTGATGGTAGTTACACACAAAACTTTAACCAGTATTTCTAAGTAAAACATATTTAAAAAATAAAAAAAATAAAAAAAAAAAAAAAAAACATTTCTAAGTAAAACATATTTAAAAAAAAAAAAAAAAATTAAAAATAAACAAAGAATATTTTTTTTTTTTTAATAGATTAAAAAAATAAAAGTACTCAGCATCTGCATTATAAAATGCAGGGTGTTAGTTGTAACAATGATCCAAGTATGAGTGTCCTACCACCTGTACTTGTTGAGAAATAGTGTAAAAACGAAAACTTAACGTTGGAGCTAAATGCAAAATTCAGCATCAAACAATGTCAATGGACCATGAAATGTAGGTCACACTCAGCATCTGCAGTGTATAATGTGATGCAGGGTGTTAGTTATAACTATGATCCAAGTATGAGTGGCCTAGCACTAGTACTTATTGAGAAATAGTGTAAAAATGAAAACTTAACGTTGGAGCTAAATGCAAAATTCAGCATCAAACAATGTCAATAGACCATGAATTGTAGGTCACACTCAGCATCTGCAGTATATATTTTTGATGCAGGGTGTTAGTTGTAACTATGATCCAAGTATGAGTGTCCCAGCACTTGTAAAACGAAAACTGAACGTTGGAGCTAAATATAAATATTTGACGCCGCTGTAGCCAGAAAAGCAACATCTTAATCTTTCTCTCCTTCAACGCAGCGAGACAAAAACGAGATTATGCACAAATACGCGAGCGTTCACACAATCTCAATCAGTTGTCTTTCCTTTTTTATATAAATCCTGCATACATGTACAACAAATACCTCATACACATCCATGGTACTCTCCACACTAGTCTGTTTCTGTATATCTTCACCAATCTCCCCATTGTAAAAGTCAACTTTCTGGAGAGTGGAAATCTTCATCATGGCCTTATCTAGTTTCTTGGCACGGCGACGGTGAAACAAGAATGGGATGACAGACTCCTGCAACTGACCTACAATCTGGGTCGTGATCAGCAGTGCGGCTAAATGCTGGAAATTAAATATACAATTTGTTTGAATAGTTAGCTTCATTTTTATGCCATCGAGGGCTAACAGATGATCAGTTAACCTAATCACTCATTCCTGTGATCCTGGAAGGTTAATCAGTATCCGAGCACATCTATCACTTCAAGTGACTGATTACTTTCTCACTAGAATAAATTGTTACAGACAAATGACAATAAAACACTATGACATACAGTCAAACCTGTCTTTATCAGCCAGTCAAGGGAAGGCGCAAAAGTGGCCTTTTAATACAGGTTGTTGCTTAATACAGTTTAATTTGCACTGAAAACATAGAAATGGGACATAGCAAATGTGGCTGCTTAAGAAAAGTGGCTGCTTAATAGAGGTGACCACTTACAAAATGTTGACTGTAACTCAATTATCACAAAGACTGTGGCCTGGCAGGGATTCAAACTCACGACCCTTGGATTGATAGTCAGATGTACTACCAACTGAGCTAACCAGGCCCGACTGTAGAGATCTGATATTATGACATTTAACTGTCCAATTCACTATTTGTCAAAGAACCCACCAGGCTCCTGGGATGCAATTCATACATGTCCTTTCACCCATTTATCATACACATCTTTATATCACTCTTCCTTGAACTGTGCAATGATATAATGCATTTGAAATTGAAGTTCATTTAAATTTGACCGGCTCAACATTGTGCAAATACTCAACATCGTTGACGTCATTAGACTGGTCTGGGTAACCATTACAAGCATATGTTTTAGCACTGTTTCTACATCATGGTATTCAATATCAATATGAAATTTGGCAGTTGCATAGAGGAAATATTACGATTAATGGCAGTGTAATTCTTATTCTTGTGCTTAAATAAATGCTAAAAATATTACAAAAATCCACATAATTTTTTAACACACCTTGTACAGATGTGATATGATGTTCAGATGTGATACCATGTACAGATTGTGATATAATGTACAGATGTGATACATACAGATGTGATATAATGTACAGATGTGATATGTACAGATGTGATACTATGTACAAATGTGATATGTACAGATGTGATGAAATGTACAGATGTAATATGATGTACAGATGTGATATAATGTACAGATGTGATATAATGTACAGATGTAATACTATGTACAGATGTGATATAATGTACAGATGTGATACCATGTACAAATGTGATATAATGTACAGATGTGATATGATGTACAGATGTGATACAGTGTACAGATGTGATACCATGTTCAGATATGAAATGATGTACAGATGTGATATGATGTACATATGTGATATAATGTACAGGTGTGATATAGTATACAGATGTGATACCATGAACAAATGTGGTGTACATATGTGATATAATGTACAGCTGTAATATAGATGCAATTTACAGATGTGATATCATGTACAGATGTGGTGTACAGATGTGATACCATGTACAGATACAATTTACAGATGAGATACTATGAACAGATATAATGTATAGATGTGGTATGATATACAAATGTATTGTGATGTACATATTATGTGATATAATGTATAGATATGATATGATATACAGATGTGATACCATGTACAGATGTGATGTACAGATGCAATGTACAGATGCACTGTACAGATGTGATACATATGTGATATACAGATGTGATGTACATATGCAATGTACAGATGTGTTACAGATGTGATGTACAGATGTGATGTAGATGTGACATACAGATATGGACAGATGTGATGTACAGATGTGGTACAGATGTGATGTTCAGATGTATTATAATGTATATATGTGATATGATTTACAGATGTGATACCATGTACAGATGGGATGTATAGATGCAATGTACAGATGTGGTAAAAATGTGATGTTCAGATGTGATGTACAGATGTGATAAAGTTGTGATGTACAGATGCAATGTACAGATGTGATGTACAAATGTGATGTACAGATGTGATACAGAGGTGATGTACAGATGTGATACAGATATGATGTACAGATGTGATACAGATGTGATGTACAGATGTGATGTACAGATGTGATACATATGTGATGTGTAGATGTAATACAGATGTGATGTACAGATGTGATAAAGATGTGATGTACAGATGTGATACAGATGTGATACAGATGTGATGTACAGATGTGATACAGATGCAATGTACAGATGCGATGTACAGATGTGATGTACAGATGTGATACAGATGTGATGTGATGTACAGATGTGATACAGATGTGATGTACAGATGTGATACAGATGCGATGTACAGATGCGATGTACAGATGTGATGTTCAGATGTGATACAGATGTGATGTACAGATGTGATACAGATAAGATACAGATGTGATGTACAGATGCACGACTTACACTCTTAAGCAGCTTCATATCTTGCATGTAGAAGGCAACATAAAACAGTGAAATGAAGCAGTTGACAAACTCAAACTGAAATGAAAGACAAAACACAATTAACAGCAGTCCCCAACTTATATAAGGCACTTCTTTCACTCATTATACATGGATTCCATCAGAAGTCAAAAGTTGATTCCTACCACCAATGCCACCCTTATTCATGTACCCGGTGTTGTGTATGGCGGTCATCTGAGCAGACTTTTGGGTTTTCACTCGAATCTCTGATTTTCTACCAAATCAAGACCACCATAACAACTTTATTCAAGGCATCAGGAGTTATGTCATTTTTAAGTTATGCAGTATGATAATCAATGTAAAGAAATAAAAAATTAGAGTAAATTAAATAACAACAAAAAAAAAAAAGAATATATCATATACATTTATATATTTCATTATATTATATCATACAGTGTGTTGTTATATACAATGTCACAATCAATGTTTTCAGTGTTATATAGCAAATCAATTATGGTATGTTTTCAGTTTTTATAGAAAATCAATTATGGTATGTTTTCAGTGTTTTATAGATAAAAGACACCTCTGTAACATTTAAGTGCATCAAAATCTGACAGTAACTAATTTTAAGAACACAAAATCAAATTATTTTGCCAGGTCGATCCTCACAATGTCAATGGTGAAAAATATCTTTCTTAGAGAAAACTGTCAATCCCCAAAATTCTTCTTTTTTTTTTTTCCAAAACTGATATTTGCCCACTGATGAGAAATTTAAACAACAATTATTTTATTATTCCCTCACCAGTATCAACTTTAGGATCATGTGGTTGTCGTACGATGACTCCAGTCTGTGATTTTCTGTAATAAATTTTTATTTTTATCATTAATGATAATTTACTCATATCACTCAAAGAATTATATAGAGAAGGAAAGTCAACTAATTGAGATTTTGAGAACACTCGCATATTCACGCAAAATCTCACAATATCTCATTTTTAATTAACTCAACTTTCATTCATCTTAGGAACACAAATCAAAGTTCTTACATTGGAGAACGAAATTCTCATCAAAACAATACCATTCCCAACAATTTGTGTTTAAAATTGTTGAAGTACTTCTGATTACAAAATGTGTATACTGCAGCTGAAATAACACCAAAATTGCAAGATAATTTACTTCAAACGTCAATATCTTTAATTCAAGATCATTTTGCATGATCAAAACTTATTTAAACATTTAAGATTACACACAACTTAGATTTTATGTACAAGAAAGCAGTTGCCTGTGAATTCTGAATGACTAATTTGCCAAATAATTAATCCTTTGTGTGCTATTTTATCACCATTTAGTCAGGAAATGCAAGTTTTTTATCCTTCTATATAAGTTCTTATATCACGTATTTGCCTGTTACACTGTTACATATTTGTCTTGTAATTGTATTTAAAATTTATGTCATTGCTTTAATTATAATTTCAATTTTTCAATTATCTTTATATTTTTATGATCTCAATATAAACTTCCTACTCTGTTCTGAGAGAAATAATGTATAACTTTTTGACATTCTTCAAACATTAACAACATTCCAGTTAATGCAAAAAAGACAAAATAAAAATACTATTAACCAACCCAACAAATATTTCTAAAACACGACACTTTATTATAAATGCTTTAAAATATGATTATTCTTTTAATTAATACTTATAATTGTGTTGTTAAAAAAAAAATAGTGGAAGATAAGCCTAATTAGGCTTGGAAAAACATGTTAATACAAATATTATGTTTGATTGTTAATTTTTGTATTATTTTATAATCATGTCAAATAAATAAATAACGCAGGTTTTGTTAACTTTAAGTTTGCCTGTGTTTCATTTTTTATCTTCAGATTAACTTCATTATATATTTCACTTCATCTGTTTCTATGAAGAAATGGAAGAGTTCTCAAAGATCTACCATATATAATAAACATGGAACAGAATATATATAGTTTCACCTTTCATTTTTATCAGAAATTCAAACAAAAGATTACTTGTTGTCATAGTAACTTGGAGTAAAATTAACACAACAGTGTATATTAAACTGACTTAGGCTAAATATGAAGGATGTTCAGAAAATTGAAATCAATTTTATTTTTTAAGTTAATACTAATTAAAATTAACCAAAAATTAACTACCCATATAATATAAAATGGCATATTATGTGAATATATTAACTTTGTATGATTATAAAACACAAAGACACTTACCAAAATCATTAAGAAGCGTAGCAATCTTTCTATATATTGCATTCAGCACGGCAATCACAATTGCATAAATGACTGTCGGCATGAACGTGTTCAGCAGGTTAAACCAGCCTTTGTCCTCGTTGTACCACCTGTCTACTATTGCCTGTAGGTAGAAATAACCCAACATGGCGTAGAACGCGACCGTCAGACACAACATCAGGACTGGAACAGTCACGCCATAAAAACGAAACAAGCGTTGAGACTTCGGAAATCGTGGCTCCGGTTTTCCCGTAACAGGATTTTTACCCATGTGTCCGTGATAATTGGCTCGAGGTTCTTCAAACTTAGAAGGCACAAGATCTGTACTTCCCCATCTAAATGATAACTCTGAACAGTACCGCTTCCACGCCTCCAGGAAGAGTGTTGCCCAGACAAGATTGAACACGGCAAATACGGCTTCACGGTACATGCTCTGCCATGAGGTTACCCAGTATATAATACCAATAAATGCGGGTGGAATCAGGGCAATGGTGTAGAAGCCAAGGAAGGCGAAGTATATTGCTATCTTGTCTCCAAAATAATGATGAATCTTATCTGAAAACACAAAACAATATGCCTGATACATTACATACAGTACAACATTTAATTATTACTTTAAACAGTAACCACAGTCTGACTTCTGTTAATGATATAGAATATGCAACTGATTGATTGATTGAATATTTAGAGTCATTTTTATGCCATTGAGGGCTAACAGAAGATCAGTTAACCTAACCACTCTTTTCTTGGATCCTGAAAGGTTAACCAGTACTTGAGCACACCTCATCTCCGCAAGTAACTAATAACTTTCCAACTTGAATCTGCGGTGAGAGACGAATGATAATGAGACACAATGTCATAATTATATCAATCATCATGGAGAGAGTGTAACTGGGCGGGGATTCAAACTCACGACGCCTGGATTGATAGATGTGTAACTGACTGAGCCTGACTTTAAGAAGACAAGAGGGCCAAGATAGCCCTATATCGCTCACCTGATTGACCTTGAGTCACCAAACATAAGTAGATTATATCATACATGTACACTCAAAATTCCAGAAAGACGAGATGGGCAAGTAGTTAGAATTTTGATTTGTTTTGAAGATGTGACATGCGTAGAAGAGTTCAAACTTGGTAGATGTTCACCCATGGTAAATGTCAGTGAAATTACATCAAAATCAGGTCAGTAGATTCTGACAAGAAGGCTTTTGAAGTTTTAACTATAGCTGCCTATACGTTTGTTCCAAACCTAAGTCTTCGAACTAAGATAAAAATCCAGTTCCAGCACAAAACTAAACTGTTATGTTTGAGAACGGTTTCAAACTAAAGCATCAAACTTAACTATTGTGCATGAAACAATCCACAGTTCCAGCACAATAAATATTCCACAAGCCTTCCCAAGGTCTATCGCTTGAAAGAATCTTTGTCACAGTGCACTCTCCCCCAAAAACAATTAAGCTTCTCCTCCAAGATTTCAAGTACACTTTGACATTGAAAATCTCAAGCAGACTTCTTGCTGTGATGAAACTAGCTAAAAATATGGTATTGCTTTAATAGGAAGCAGTAAACCATCCCTGTCTGAAACATAAAAACTCTTGACTTTTATATTCAGAAAAACACCTACATGTATTTTAAAATGGTTCATGATAATTATATGAATAATATTTCAATCATTGATTATAACTGTATCATTCATCTTTTTATAATGAATTATCTTTTAAAACTTATATCTGGTATAATATTGTATGATAATAACAAAAAAAAAGTTTATTTAAAGAGTTTATTACCTCTTCTTATAATAATTGCTATATACAGACATTTATGCTATAAAACAAGGGAAGTAATTTGACATAAAACTAACCCCATCCCCTGGCTGCTTTGTTTTTTGACGATCAAGATGGCTTGAACAAACTTGATAGAGAGTCACCCAAGGAACATTTTTGTGAAATTATTTTAAAATCGAGCCAGTAGTTTCTGACAAAAAGATTTTTTAAGTTTTTACTATAGCTTATATAGTAAACTAACCCCACCCCCTGGCCGCCATGTTTTTTGACGAATCAAGGTGGCTTGAAAAAACTTGGTAGAGGGTCACCCAAGGAACATTTCTGTGAAATTATATTAAAATTGGCCCAGTGGTTTCAGAGGAGAAGTTGTTAAAAGCTAAAAGTTAACGATGGATGACAGACGACGGCCACCAGGCGATCACAAAAGCTCACCTGTCAGCATTCAGCCCAGGTGAGCTAATAAAGTGCAAAAGAGGATATAATTCTGTAGTTATTCAAAATATAACCGTGGTTATGGTTACCATGGCTCTTCTTCTCCACACCTTGCCTTCTACCCATTTTCCAAGTTACGCCGGATTCCCTTTAGTACTGTTGGAGTTATGTTTCAGACAAAAAGATTCAGACAGACACACGCATACATAGACAAGCAAAGTGGTAGCTGTGCTTCCCTTCAGGAAGCATAAAACAGAATTCTTTTAATGTTTGAATAAAATCTCATTCAATTATTATTTCAAAATATCTGAAAAAACAATCAAAAAAACAACAACACTATGACACTATTTCCTGATAATATTACATGACTTACTTATAGGTTGATTAGAAAACGGTTTTCTGTACCACTCTGTACCAAGTTTCTTGAGGAACTCCTGATCATGGATGGGGAACAGATTCTTGATAATATCCTGACTGATCAGCTTCTTAACTGTAACACAGTAAAACATTACATCATTATTTCATGTAACAGTCACAAATCATTATAACATGTAACAGTTACACATCAGTATTACATGTTATAAAGTTACACACCATTATTACATGTTACATACAGTAAAACTTCGATCGCTCAAACTCAACGGGACTGGACAAAATAGTTCGAGTCAGTGGTAGTTTGAGTCAAGCCTGGTACAACAATCATCGTACATGTATATGGTGTACAAGTACATTTATGAGCGTGTTATTGAATCCCATTTGTATGCTTTGAACAGGTGCATTAGATGAATCCGATGTAAATGATGTCTTTTTCTTGTTTATGTAGAAAATACAATATACCAGAAAAGATAATTTCCAAATATAATTAATTGTATTACACTATAATTACTTAATTTACCATTTATCATCATAATACTATATATTCATGTATAAATAGTTATATTTAGCTTTCGGTGTGCGTGAGAATGTAAACGACATGATAATCACACTCCGATTTTACCAAGTCCTTCACCAAGTTGCTCGGCTGACTTAGTTATCCCCCGGTTACTTGGTCCTTCACTAAGTTGCTCAGCCGTTTCTTCTTCAGGTAAATGTGTTGTTAAATGCGACATTGTGCAGTGAAACTGAACTTTTCATGTCTAAGATTTATAAGGTAAAATTGTTTGTGACACTCTTAACTTTTCAATGTTTGCAATATAAATTGGGTTTTTTTTTATTTTAAATTACCAGTAAACATCAAATAAGGAATCAAATTAACTTAATAAATGCAACATGCGGTATACAATTAAAGCAAACGTGTAACCAATTATAAACACA
This sequence comes from Panopea generosa, assembly GCA_029582155.1. NCBI lineage: Eukaryota > Metazoa > Mollusca > Bivalvia > Adapedonta > Hiatellidae > Panopea > Panopea generosa. Next base: position 76,966,805 of record CM055900.1, read on the forward strand.
CTTGCCAAATTAGCATTGCAAACTTCTCGCTCTTTAAGACAGTGGAAATATTATGACATGTAGAAATTACATCACACCTTTGAATTCGTGAACAATCATGGCAAACTTCTCCGATTTTCTTTATCTTTGATCAGCGGTTCAACCGAAAGGTGCGAAAAAACACAGGTAAGTGTGTTGGCGGGACCTAATTTCTAGTTTGACTGTTCCACCTATCAGTGTTCTAGCCATCGGTGGTAGAATAACAGAAATTAAATAGGACTTTTGCAGGGACCGGCTTAGTTGTTCGGGCGATCAGTGGTGTTCCAGCCAACTGAGTTCGAACTATCGAAGTTCTACTGTAGTTACAAATCATTATTACATGTAACATAGTTCCACATTATTATATGTAACATAGTCACTCATCATTATTATATGTAACATAGTTGCACATCATTGTTACATGTAACATAGTCACACATCATTATTACATGTAACATAGTTACACACCATTATTACTTGTAACATAGTTACACATCATTATAACTTGTTACATAATTAGACATCATTATTACATGTTACATAGTTACACATCATTATTACATGTAACATAGTTACACATCATTGTTACATGTAACATATTTATACATCATTTTTACAAGTAACATAGTTACATACCATTATTACTTGTAACATAATTAGACATCATCATTATATGTTACATAGTCACACAGCATTATTACTTGTAACACAGTTACACATCATTATAACATGTAACATAATTACACATCATTATTACTTGTAACATAGTCACACATCATTATTACATGTAACATAGTTACACATCATTATTACTTGTTGCATAATTACACATCATTATTACATGTTATATAGTTACACACCATTATTACATGTTACATAGTTCCACATCATTATTATATGTAATATAGCCATTCATCATTATTATGTGTAACAGAGCTACACATCATTGCTACATGTAACATAGTCACATATCATGATTATATGTAACATAGTCACACATCATTATTACATGTAACATAGTTACACATCATTATTACTTGTTGCATAATTACACATCATTATTACATGTTATATAGTTACACACCATTATTACATGTTACATAGTTCCACATCATTATTATATGTAATATAGCCATTCATCATTATTATGTGTAACAGAGCTACACATCATTGCTACATGTAGCATAGTCACATATCATGATTATATGTAACATAGTCACTCATCATTATTATATGACTTGTAACATACTTACACATCATTGTTACATGTGACATAGTTATACATCATTAGTATTACATGTAACAGTCACTCATCATTATTACATTTTACATAGTCACACATCATTATTACATGTAACATAGTTATACATCATTACTATGTGTAACATAATCACTCATAATTGTTACATGTTATTCAGTTAAACATCTTTATTACATATAACATTGTCACACATCATTATTACATGTAACAGTCACACAACATTAATACATGTAATAGAGCAACACATCAATATCACATGTGATGTATTAACACACCATCATTACATGTAACATATTCACTCATCATTGTTACATTTGACATAGCCAAACATCATTATTACTTGTAACATTGTCACTCATCATTTTTACATGTAACTTAATCACTCATCATTACTACATATAACATAGTCACACATCATGACTACATGTGACATATCAACACATCATTTTAAATGTGACATAGTTACACATCATTGTTACATGTAACATAATAACACATCATTATTACATTTGACATAGTTACACATCATTGTTACATGTAACAAAGTAACACACCATTGTTATATGTAACATAGTCACATATCATTATTACATGTAACATAGTTACACATCATTGTTACATGTAACATAGTTACACACCATTATTACTTGTAACATAGTTACACAGCATTATTACTTGTTACATAATTAGACATCATTATTACATGTTACATAGTTACACATCATTATTACTTTTAACAAAATCACTCATCTTTATTACAATCATTTAACATAGTCACACATTATTGTTACATGTGACATAGTCACATCATTACTTCATGTGACATAGTAACTCATCATTATTTCATGTTACATAGTAACTTATCATTATTACTTGTAACATAGTTACTCATCATTATTACATGTAACATAGTAACACATCATTATAACATGTAACATAGTCACACATTATTATTAAATTTGACATAGCTACTCATCATTATTACATGTAACAAAGTAAAACATCATTATAACGTGTAACATAGTCACACATCATTATTACTTGTAACATAGTTACTCATCATTATTACATGTAACATAGTAACACATAATTAGAACATGTAACACAGTCACACATCATTATTACTTGTTACATTATATTGCATGTAATATAGCCACACATCATTATTACATTTAACATAATAAGACATCATTATTAAATGTAACATAGTAACGCACCATTATTACTTGTAACATAGTTACTCATCATTATTACTTGTAACATAGTTACTCCTCATTATTACTTGTAACACAGTTACTCATCATTATTACTTGCAAGATAGCCACACATCATTATTACATTTAACATAATAAGACATCATTATTAAATGTAACATAGTAATGCATCATTATTACATGTAACATAGTTACTCATCATTATTACTTGTAACACAGTTACTCATCATTATTACTTGCAAGATAGCCACACATCATTATTACATGTAACATATTCGTCATAATTACTTGTTATGTAGGAGAGATGTGAAACTGGAACAATATACATATATGAATTGATGAACATGCAAAACAATATAATTTAAATCAACACTGTCTCATCATAGTGGACATTTGTGGCTCGAAATTTCAAAATCTTTAAGGGTGATTTCCAGAATATGGACCGGACACATAATTTTGTACCTATTTCTGATCTTAAACCTCTAAGCATGACCTTGACCTTTGAGCTATGTACCTGGATCTTGTGCACAATACATTGTCTGCTTATGGTGAACATTTGCATCATATTTACAAAATCTGTAATGTAATCCACAAAATATGGAGCAGACGTTAAATGTTGAACCTAATTCAGACAGTAAAGTGTAACCTTAACCTTTGTACTGACCATAAGAGTGTCACGATACATCAGTCAACAAACCTCGTATTTGTTGAAATAATGGCACAATATATCACTACAGATTTTATTCTTAAGTATTATATCCTACATGTATGAAGAATAATAAAAAATAATTAATACGATACGTACCAATGGTCCGACCTGTGTACAATTTCACAAATTCATATCCTGGAACATGCTCATCATCGTCCGTTGCTCGGATGGTCTCCAGCTCACGGAAAATTATTTTCTGTTTCTCTGCCATTGTTAGAAAATTCTCTGGGCTATCTGAATTGAATTGAATATTTTCAATATTTTCAATTTACAAAGTTATACTCAAGGCTAAAATCAGTGATGATACAGGCAGTAACTCATCCAAGTACATCAAAAATGCATTTCAAATGTGTTTGTAATGCATTCTAAATGCATTTTAGTTTCTTTCATGGTTTGCGTTTCTAAACGATAAACATTGGAAATAATGCAGATGCATTTAAAACTATACTAAATGCAAACTACTTTAAATGCATTTACGCCACAATCATTTACCGTTCATTATTCATGGTTTACATGCAGAGTCTACTTGTGGTTTAAAATATCATTTTGTTTAATTATTTATTTCATTGTCAACATGACCAGGATAACAATAAAGTGTATCCAAGTCTCTTAAAATGCACTCCCCAGCATTTACTACAAACATATTATATTTTCATTAGGTTTATTGTTTGCATTAATCTTTTTGTATCATAAGCTTTGCATCGTTGGATTGTCATTTGTTTATGTATATCGACCTTCGTTTGTATTTCTAATGCATATGTAATACATTTACCATGTGCATTTGAAATACGTTTAGTTTGCGTTTGTTAAGTGTATTTAAACAAATTAAGGCCTGTAAATTATACAGGAACCAGTATTTATAAAGATCATTGTTTCAAAGACTCAGTGATCCCAACCAAGGTTAAAACCTACATTTCTCAAATACAGTTTGGCCAAAAACCACGTCCTCTGAGTTGTATAAGGCAAGTGACTATTAGTAGACAGCATATAACAATATCAGTTTAATCAATTAATAATGACATATTCAGTTTAATTGGTGGAGGGAGACCTACAAATGATTCAGAGTAGAAAGGTCGGCCTTCAGCAAGTTACTGGCAATTGTTCTCACATACAGTTTGGCCAAAAACCACGTCCTCAGTTTATAAGGCAAGTGATCATTAGAAGATAGCATAGTATATAGTCACTTACACTCAGACTAAAGTGTCAATACCACATAATTTGAATGAAGTTTACCCTTGGACTAAAGTACCACTATGGTATGTACAATTTACCCTATTTATAATCTATAAATAATGGCATATTCAGTTTAACTGCTGGAGGAAGACCTTAAATCTTTGAACCAAAATGGGCTTGAACCCATGATCCTAGCTGTGAGAGGTAAATGGTCATAAGACGACAGCACCATAGACCCATTGGCCCAGGAGAACCCTTTTATTTCATTAATAACATTATCATCATAATTTTTGTCATTTTAACAATCACCATCATCACCATCATCTTTCATATGAACATCATCATCTTACCATTATCAACATCACCATTTTCATCATCACCATTATCATCATCATCTTTCATATCAACATCATCATCATCATCATTATCATCATCATACTATCATCAGCTTTCATATCATATTAACTTCATCATCATCATACCATCATCATCATCACCACTATCTTTCATATGAATATCATCATATCATCATCACCATCATCTTTCATATGAACATCATCATATCATCATCACCATTATCTTTCATATGAACATCATCATATCATCATCATCATCATCATCATCACCATTATCTTTCATATGAACATCATCATATCATCATCATCATCATCATCATCACCATTATCTTTCATATGAACATCAGCATCATCATACAATCATCATCATCACCATTATCTTTCATATGAACATCATCATCATACTATCTTCATCTATCATATCAACATCACCATCATCATCATCATCTTACCTCCTCCGCGGAAGTTTGTTATATCTTTGTTGTTGAACTCCCTGTGGTTGCCATCTTTGTACACTTTCATCAGCCCCATCATCTCAGCCCCCATCAACAACCGCGACGTGGTCCCCCCAATAAACAACACGGTCTCCTGTAGAACAGTAAATAATTAAAAACCTCTTTGATATAATTACATATGTTTTAGGCTAAATAATAAATAACAATTTAACACAAAAATATGTCAGCATTTTTTTTTCAAGTTTTTAAGTATTATTCCAATTTGAATGCATTTCTCTGTTTATGTTGGTTCATTTACATCATGTGATCAAATCCACACATCATGTGATAAAATTCAAATCATGTGATCAATTTGTATACATCAATAAATCAATAACATTTATTCTAACTAACATAACTTTTTCAAACTGCATGACTGAACTGAACCGAAACCATATTTGTATAATACATCAATATTTCATTCATTTTTTTCATTGTTAAGACTAACACACGCACACAATGATTTTAAAAAAAAAGCATTCTTTTTATAAATAAATAAAGGCATTCAGTAAAAATGCTTAATACCATGCTTTCTGATCCAAGATACTTTGCGTTTCAACAAAAATAACAGGTATACTTGCTGGGCATGCAGTAAATGTTAACTCATGATTAAATGTAAGATAAATGTAAGATTAATACATAAAGGTAAACAATAATACAATAATGCTACTGTGTTATTCTGATTTCAAGTTCTATATGCCAGTCTTAGCTGTACCAGTTCTTATGTCCAAGACTCCAAGGGTAAAATGAATCATAGTGGTACTTTAGTCTGAGAGTGAAGTGCATGTGTGGTATTTACACTTTAGTGTAAAGGTAAATTGTACATATCATAATGGTACAATAGTGGTACTTTAGTCTGAGAGTAAAGTGCATGTGTGGTATTTACACTTTAGTGTAAGGGTAAATTGTACATATCATAATGGTACAATAGTGGTACTTTAGTCTGAGAGTAAAGTGCATGTGTGGTATTTACACTTTAGTGTAAGGGTAAATTGTACATATCATAATGGTACAATAGTGGTACTTTAGTCTGGGAGTGAAGTGCATGTGTGGTATTTACACTTTAGTGTAAGGGTAAATTGTACATATCATAATGGTACAATACTGGTACTTTAGTCCGAGAGTAAAGTGCATGTGCAGTATTGACACTTTAGTGTAAGGGTAAATTGTACATATCATAATGGTACAATAGTGGTACTTTAGTCCGAGAGAAAAGTGCATGTGTGGTATTTACACTTTAGTGTAAGGGTAAATTGTACATATCATAATGGTACAATAGTGGTACTTTAGTCTGAGAGTAAAGTGCATGTGGGGTATTGACACTTTAGTGTAAGGGTAAATTGTACATATCATAATGGAACAATACTGGTACTTTAGTCCGAGAGTAAAGTGCATGTGCAGTATTGACACTTTAGTGTAAGGGTAAATTGTACATATCATAATGGTACAATAGTGGTACTTTAGTCAGAGAGTAAAGTGCATGTGTGGTATTTACACTTTAGTGTAAGGGTAAATTGTACATATCATAATGGTACAATAGTGGTACTTTAGTCCGAGAGAAAAGTGCATGTGTGGTATTTACACTTTAGTGTAAGGGTAAATTGTACATATCATAATGATACAATAGTGGTACTTTAGTCTGAGAGTAAAGTGCATGTGGGGTATTGACACTTTAGTGTAAGGGTAAATTGTACATATCATAATGGAACAATACTGGTACTTTAGTCCGAGAGTAAAGTGCATGTGCAGTATTGACACTTTAGTGTAAGGGTAAATTGTACATATCATAATGGTACAATAGTGGTACTTTAGTCCGAGAGTAAAGTGCATGTGCAGTATTGATACTTTAGTGTAAGGGTAAATTGTACATATCATAATGGTACAATAGTGGTACTTTAGTCCGAGAGTAAAGTGCATGTGCGGTACTGACACCTTAGTGTAACGGTAAATTGTACATATCATAATGGTACAATAGTGGTACAGTCGAAACTCATTATTTCGAATTCCGTGGGATCGTAAAAATAATTCGAAATATCCGGACTTCGATTTATCAGTAGTCTACCTTTGTGCTTTTTTTCACCGTTACCCCACCCACTTCATAAATCATTGAAAATATATGTGTACATGTAAATACCTATATTTGTTGTTTTTTACTGAATATAACACGTTGTTGTCACATTTACACATGAAATAAACTTTGTTTATATTGATGTGTTCTGTGGATTGATCTTAAATCATGGTAAATTCTACGGTTTTTATGGTATTTACACTTTAGTGTAAGGGTAAATTGTACATATCATAATGGTACAATAGTGGTACTTTAGTCCGAGAGTAAAGTGCATGTGCGGTATTGACACTTTAGTGTAAGGGTAAATTGTACATATCATAATGGTACAATAGTGGTACTTTAGTCTGAGAGTAAAATGCATGACGTTGTGTGGTATTGACACTTTAGCCTGAGGGAAAATTGTACATACCATAGTGGTACTTTAGTCCGAGAGTAAAGTGCATGTGTGGTATTGACACTGGTCCAGGTAAACAAATCTGATTTGAACAGTATGATCACTGGGATCTACATAGTTTGGCTCTTGAACAACTAAATTATTTAACATCCCTTCTAACTGATAACACATAATAGAATGGTCAACATATAGAAAAGTATCTTGAGCATAACACCACATATTAGCTGTGGGGGAGGATCGAACCCACGCCCCTCACATCCTGGATTCTATGCTCTACCACTGCACAAAGCTGCCCAACCCTGGTGATGGAATGATCAGGAAATAAGAAGGAAGCATCCAATATGCAAATTCAGCAATTTAAGGGTAATGTGTTATATATATTATGCCGACACCTATGTACCATACACCTTCCAACACGTATCTGAACATAGAAATATAGGAGGAAACAAATATTGGAATGTAATATACAAACGGACGAGACTAGAAATAATCAGGAAGCGATCATTCAAATAAAAATTACTTATACTCAGACATAAAGATAACTTCTCTAGAGGTCTGTCTATATATAGCAATAATGAAATAAGGACAAACGACTCAATTATAGAAACACAATATAGACTTGCATCATTCAATAGCTGATGTTTATATTCATTACTATCATTAATAAGGTGAAATACTTCCACAGGTGTGTCTTGATAATACACAGAGGATCTTACTGGAGTGCTCATATATTACTGAATTTATTAAATGGTTGGCAAAAATTAGCACAAATTTTAAGTAAGATTTTTTTTATCACAAAACTCAGAAAAATAGTAAATTTACCATTTATTTAACAGACCATCTCCATTATTAAGGAACAGGAATAAATTAGCCATAAAAGTTTCAATCAGTTGTCATGACGTAAAGTCTCAAAATAGCATAATTTTACCATGACAAATCAACGCCGTTTATATATTTTGGCAAGTTGGAAAGAAGTCCGGCTGCGACTTACATATGAAAGTCGTGTTATATATACTGTCAGTTCTGTGATAAAGTACATTACATGTAATAATTTAACTCCATTAAAACCCCTGATGAACTAAAGTGGGCAGACATGGGCATTCTAATTTAAGGGACAGCAACTTAAGTTCATACTAATTTATATTTAGCTCAACTACGATAAAAGCGAAGAGCTTATATGAATCGCTCTGAATCCGCTCCGTAGGAAGCACCAGTGTTGTTTTTTGAAAAGCATGGGATCAAGCTGGGGATTGAACCCACAACCTCTAGCATGAGTAGCCAACACTATCCACAACACTACTGTCCCACTTAAAACTTTAAACGTTGATGCAATGACACAAACAATATATCAAGTTTCATTTTCATTGGCTACAGTGACCTTGACTTTAACAAAATAACATGAGATTTCTGTTCGAACAATGCACCTTATGATGACTACATGTATCATGAAAATTTATTTCTTAGATCAAGCCAAGCCAGCAATTTAAATAAGGCATAATGGTAAAGCTTAAATACGTCATTGCATAATGATGTGCAGCAGATTATGGGTGAAATGAAATTGATCCTTAACCAGAGAGTTTCTGAAAAAAATGAGTTAAACATGTTTAACTCTGAATTATCAACAAGAAAAAGAGGATGACAATATGAAATTCACCCATGGTCTCTCGTTTTTATATACATTTATTCACGAATAATTCTTCAACACAGTACAACTGATTAACCCAGGTGTATATATTATATATATGTGATTGAGTATAATGATGTCACATATCAACCACTACAGGTCTGTGTTGGTGACATCAACCACTACAGGTCTGTGTTGGTGACATCAACCACTACAGGTGTGTGTTGTCCAAGTACAAGTCCCTGACCAGGAGCTGCCCATACATTTTAGTACCGGTACAATTTGTTTATGTAAGTTTTAGGCATACAAAATCAACTATATAAAATCTAAGTTCAATTACAACTACTGTTGTTTTTAATGATCTTGCACTAGTTATAGCTAGAGCTGCGCGATAAAACTGGTATACTGCGGTTTTATTTGCGCTGGTACATACCATGGTTTTTCCAGCTATTTCCGTGACCAAATGTTTGCGGAAATTTCCGAAGTGAAAAGATGTTATTTCAAATTTTTACAACTACAAAATTATGGTCTAAAGGACTGTCCTTAACAGGTCAAGAGAATGTTTCCCAACCGAATATTCTTATTATCCATTCTGACAGATACTGAATTCAATTTATCCCAAATTTCACATAGTTTCAGATAGTTTATAATACAAAGTTTATAACCTTTCAAGTCTACTTAGTCTTTGTGAGGTGGGCCAGATTAGCTCAGTCGTTAGCGCGTCTGATTATCAATCCTGGGGTGGTGAGTTAGAATCCCTGTCCGGCCACAGTCTCCGTGATGACTGATATACAACACTGCGTCTCATTACCAATCATCTCTCATGGCTGATCAAGTGGGAAAGTTATCAGTAACTTGCGGATATAGAGTGTGCTCGAGTACTGGTTAACCTTCCAGGATCACAGGAAAAGTTGTTAGGTTAACTAATTGTCTATCAGCCCTCGATGGCATAAAAATGATGCTAAATATTCAATCAATCAATCATAGTCTTTGCCAATACATTATTACCTCCCTATGGTGTGGAACAACTGGACTTGTTTATTTTGAGTAAGCCATCAGCATCAGTTTTGAGGTAACAACATTTTGAACGCTACACAAATCAGACCACTTCAGGGTTAGATATCACTGTTCAGCCATGTTGTTCAACATATTGTCAACCATGTCTTAAGCAGCCAGTCAAGGAAAGGAGCAAAAGTGGCCTTTTAAGACAGGTTGTTGCTTAATACACGTCAATTTACAATGAAAGCATAGAAATGGGAATCAGAAAATATTGTTGCTTAAGACAGGTGGCTGCTTAATAGAGGTGACCGCCTACACAGGTTTGACTGTATTGTCAAGCAAAAGATTTATAAATAGCTGTTTGCTTTCATTAGCTAACATTTGCAGCAATCTATTCAACATGACCTTTAGTTGGCTAAAGGTAGCCCAATGTAAGTCAATGTTTGCAGCTACTGAATACACAGCTGATGATAAAATTAAAACCTTTGGTATCATTTAGATGGTATGCTGATATGTGAAACTTTCATAAAAAGTATTTAACTGGTATATATAAAATGTGTGTCACAGATCACCATGGTAATACTATGTTTAGGCAGTTACGTTGGATTTACTACCTGTAACTATGGTAACAATTTGTTTATAGTTATTTTTGATTTACTACCAGTAACTATGGTGTTGCATATTCGATCCCCTGATCGACCCGATGCCTCTCATAAAACAACACTCAGTACTGGTTCTATCCAGGAAGCGGACTTGAGAGTGGTTCATATAAGCTCTGAGCTTTCATCGCAATCAAGCTAAAATAAATTCATATAAACTAAACTAGCTATGGTGACACTTTGTTTAGGCAGTTATTTCTGATTTACCAGTAACTATGGTAACACTTTGATTAGGCATTTATTTCTGATTTACTACCAATGTTTATGGTGGCACTTTGCTTAGGCAGTTAGTTCTGATTTACTACCAGTAACTATGGTGACACTTTATTTTTGCAGTTATTTCCGATTAGCTCAGTTGGTTATGCGTCTGACTATCAATCCAAGGATCGTAAGTTTGAATCCCAATAATGATTGATATATGACAATGTGTCTCATTATCATTTGTCTCTCACCGTTGATTCTGGTGGGAAATGTATCAGTTACTTGCAGAGATGGGGTGTGCTTGAGTACTTGTTAACCTTTCAGGATCACAGGAAACTGGTTAGGTTAACTGATCTTCTGTTAGCCCTCGATGGCATAAAAATGACACTAAATATTCAATCAATCTGATTTTAATTTACAACATGTAACTATATATAGTGACACTTTGTTTAGGTGGTCATTTCTGATTAACTGTAATTTTGGCAACACTCCATATGCAGTTATTTCTGATTTGCTATCTGTAATTTTGGCAACACTCCATATGCAGTTATTTCTGATTTACTATCTGTAATTTTGGCAACACTCCATATGCAGTTATTTCTGATTTACTATCTGTAATTTTGGCAGCACTCCATATGCAGTTATTTCTGATTTACTATCTGTAATTTTGGCAACACTCCATATGCAGTTATTTCTGATTTACTATCTGTAATTTTGGCAGCACTCCATATGCAGTTATTTCTGATTTACTATCTGTAATTTTGCCAACACTCCATATGCATTTATTTCTGATTTACTACCTGTAATTTTGGCAGCACTCCATAATAATTATGCAGTTATATCTGATTTACTATCTGTAATTTTGGCAACACTCCATCTGCAGTCATTTCTGATTTACTATCTGTTCTAGTAAATCCTCTCAAACTATCAAAAATTTAAGTTTTAATAAAAAGCTTGACTGATGCTTTTACCGATCCATCATGACTTAATGGTTACCAAGGTTACAGTCTAACATAGAACCTCATCATATCCCTTGACAAGACGAGGTCAAGTAGTGCCCTCTACTTGGCAAGTCTGAGTTTATCCCCACAGTAACATAAATTTTACCGTTAATATTGAATTACTGCGATCATACTGATCATGGTAAACGCCCACAGTAACATAAAGTAACAGTTTCTATTGTATTAATGAGGTAAAACTAATCATGGGAAACGCCCACAGTAACATAAAGTAACAGTTTGTATTGTATTACTGAGGTCATACAGATCATGGGAAATGCTCACAGTAACAGAAAGTAAGTTTCTATTGTATTACTGAGGTCAAACTAATCATGGGAAACGCCCACAGTAACATAAAGTAACAGTTTGTATTGTATTACTGAGGTCATACAGATCATGGGAAACGCCCACAGTAACAGAAAGTAACAGTTTCTATTGTATTACTGAGGTCAAACTAATCATGGGAAACGCCCACAGTAACATAAAGTAACAGTTTCTATTGTATTACTGAGGTAAAACTAATCATGGGAACTGCCCACAGTAACATAAAGTAACAGTTTCTATTGTATTACTGAGGTCAAACTAATCATGGGAAGCGCCCACAGTAACATAAAGTAACAGTTTCTATTGTATTACTGAGGTAAAACTAATCATGAGAAACGCCCACAGTAACATAAAGTAACAGTTTCTATTGTATTACTGAGGTAAAACTAATCATGGGAAGCGCCCACAGTAACATAAAGTAACAGTTTCTATTGTTTACTGAGGTCAAACTAATCATGGGAAATGCCCACAGTAACATAAAGTAACAGTTTGTATTGTATTACTGAGGTAAAACTAATCATGGGAAACGCCCACAGTAACATAAAGTAACAGTTTGTATTGTATTACTGAGGTCGTACTAATCATGGGAAACACCCACAGTAACATAAAGTAACAGTTTCTATTGTATTACTGAGGTCGAACTTATCATGGGAAATGCCCACAGTAACATAAAGTAACAGTTTGTATTGTATTACTGAGGTCAAACTAATCATGGGAAATGACAACTGGGCAACTACACTGTATGTGATCATGTCACAACTGAAACATTACTGCAACAGGAGAAGCATGCTGTACCAGTATTCAATAAAATCCTGAATCAAACCCTTGAAACATGATTATGTATATAGTATCAAGTTATAAAATGGAATCTACTGTTATAATTACTACTGTTATAATTATACTGTTATATACTGTTATAATTGTACTGTTATATACTGTAAATAAACTGCTATTATTTTGAGTTGTCTCATCTTGTTTATTACACTGTGTTTTTTCTATTTTTTGAAATCAAGCATTTAAAAAAATATCATGATAATATTCATATATAACTGAGGTTTCTGTTTCTCCTTTATTCCCCCCCCCCCCACACTCATGTGTACAGTAGTATATTTAAACTTTTCTTGTGTCTTTTCACTAATTGGATTTGGTTTTATTTTCGAAATATAAAAATGTAATAAAAAAATAAAATGTAAATTGTTTCATATTTCAACTGACAGTCAATATTTTACAAATGATTTTTTTTAAATGTATCTAAATTTTCTCTGAAAAAAACAACAACAACAACAAATGAAATAAAACAATAATTAATCATGCTAAATTGACATTTTCCTAAAGCGAATATCTGTCTGTCTGTCTGTCTGTCTGTCTGTCTGTCTGGTCTGTTTACTCTTCTTTTCTTTCTGTTCTTTCTTTCTATCCAAACAAAAGAAAACATAAAGTACTGCAACCATATGTGACACTTGTTGTTAGAATACATAGTTGACTGTTAACACTAATACAGCATATAGTGCAGCTATACTCTGCATGCAGTATCCACATCTACAGGGGGACTATATCTTGAGAATGGACCATTCTGTCATGTACATAATATTATCTATCATTTCTATTTATCAGGCCATCCTTAAAAAAATATTTGTTTGCTGTTTTTCCTGACCCAGTGTTTTTAAGTGAACAGGTAGGTAGCTAAATTTTTTTTTCTTTTGGCCAAATTTTGATTTTGCATATTCATTTTAAAGAAAAATGGACAGAAATCATAAAACAAAATTAAACGGTTTGAAAGTCAATAAAAAAGTTTGGGTAGGTGCAATTTTGAGTGAGTAGGTAGGAGCACGGCAAACAATATATTTTTTAAGGATGGCCTCAAAATATTGTATTTAGAGGTCTGGTACGTAACTATTATACCTACATTATTTCTTAGCTTTGTATCTCCTTTTTTTAAACTTTTAACAATCATTTTTTTTTTTTTTTTTAACAACAATTGTGTATCTCCTTTTTCACTCTGCAAGATCTGCATTCCTTATTCCATACAAGTTTCAATAATCTTTTCATCTTTTTGTTCACAATAATTGTGTTTCTCCACATAGATACAATAATAGAGCACTTACTATATGCAAGATATTTCTCTCCTTATTTATATTTGTTTTAACATTGCTCTATCTTTTCTCACAATAATGGTGTCTTAACAATAATTCTGTGTCTCCTTTTTTTTATTGGAGTTCTACTACTGTTTTATGTTTAAAAAATATGCTTTAGATTTGCAAATTGAATTTTACACAAATTATACCCCTTTTTTTACCTAAAATTATGTTTTTCATGACATCCAATCATTAACTCAATAAATGTTGTTCACTATTCTTAACAAGACTAATTACTACTAGACAGACTTATGGGATTGCATTTCAACTTGGCATATCAAACTTTACACTAAACTTAAAAATTAAATTGACATCTGCTGAATAACTCGTTTAATTGAAAACTACTTTTCTCTTCAATATATCTACTGGAAAGCTCAACAAATGGAGAAAAAATATTAAATTGTACATTTTGAATATTTTGTCCAGAATAGAATGGTTTGGGTTACATTTAATGCTGATGGGCATATCTTGACTGCTTTGTACTCTTGTTTATATCTCTTTCTTTTGTACAAGTCATCTACATTTATTTACAATAATGTTTTGTATCTAACTGTAAATTTTCGAGCTAGTTTTTAATATTTACTTTTGCAATGTTTTCCCTTTTTTATATTCCTTTTTTTTTTAAAAAATATAGTTCTTTCATTCTTTAGATTTAGTTTTTTATTTCTTTCCTTTTAACATCTAGTTTGACTTTTTTTCTGTTTTATATTCAGTTACATATTTCTACATATGTGTTCATATTTCTATACGTCTTTCATTTCTATACCTCAAGAAACATTTGTTTAGTATTTTTTGTATCCAGTTACAATAGTTACGCATTTGACCCACAGTAATTTTTTTTCCAAATCATTCAACTAAACAATATTTAAATTTTACAACACATTAGAACACAATTTAGAATTTTATTTAAAGCCTAATGTTTGATCAAAGTACAATTTGCACATATATGATTGTAAGTTTAAACATGCAAAAAACAAAACATTTCTCTCCGTTTAGATGATAACTTACAAATGCCTAAAAGAGATTCAAAATTGTGAATATTATCAGGACCATCTCAAGATATAAAGCCCGGACATATACTTACACTTTCCGCCTGAAACAATAGAATTTCTGTTACTATGGTTATCAGTAAAAGTGTTGCAGTGAAACTTAAATGACAAATAAATGAGACATTTCTATAAGAATATCAGTGTTAATAAAATGTTCAATTTCATCAGAGTCTGGTTATCAGTTATTACTACTTGGCATTCACCCACACGACATAAGTTTACCTACACAAAACCTTCACCTACATTGTACCATCATCTATATAGTATCTTCACCTACACCGTATCTTCACCAACACCATACCTTCACCTACACTGTACCGTCACCTACACTGTACCTTCACCTACACCGTACCTTCAACTACACCGTACCCCGTCACCTACATTGTACCTTCACCTACACCGTACCCCGTCACCTACACCGTACCTTCACCTACACAGTATCTTCACCAACACCGTACCTTCACCTACGCAGTACCTTCACCAACATCGTATCTTCACCTACACCGTACCTTCACCTACACCATACCTTCACTTACATTGTACCATCACCTACATAGTATCTTCACCTACACCGTATCTTCACCTACATTGTACCTTCATCTACACAGTACCTTCACCTACACCATATCTTCAACTATACCGTACCTTCACCTACATTGTACCATCACCTACACAGTATCTTCACCTACACCGTAGCTTCATCTACACAGTACCTTCACCTACATTGTACCATCACCTACACAGTATCTTCACCTACACCGTACCTTCACCTACACAGTACCTTCACCTACACAGTAACTTCACCAACACCGTACCTTCACCTACACCGTGGTACCATCACCTACACAGTACCTTCACCTACACAGTACCTTCACCTACACCGTACCTTCACCTACACAGTATCTTCACCTACACAGTACCTTCACCTACACAGTATCTTCACCTACACCGTACCTTCACCTACACAGTATCTTCACCTACACCGTACCTTCACCTACACAGTACCTTCACCTACACAGTATCTTCACCTACACCATACCTTCACCTACACTGTACCGTCACCTACACTGTACTTTCACCTAAACCGTACCTTCACCTACACCATACCCCGTCACCTACATTGTACCTTCACCTACACCGTACCCCATCACCTACACCGTACCTTCACTTACACCGTACCTTCACCTACACAGTATCTTCACCTACACCGTACCTTCACCTACACCATACCATCACCTACACAGTACCTTCACCTACACAGTACCTTCACCAACACCGTATCTTCACCTACACCGTACCTTCACCTACACCATACCTTCACCTACATTGTACCATCACCTACATAGTATCTTCACCTACACCGTACCTTCACCTACATTGTACCTTCACCTACACAGTACCTTTACCTACATTGTACCATCACCTACATAGTATCTTAACCTACACCGTACCTTCACCTACATTGTACCATCACCTACATAGTATCTTCACTTACACCATACCTTCACCTACATTGTACCTTCACCTACACAGTACCTTCACCTACATCGTACCTTCACCTACATTGTACCATCACCTACACCGTACCATCACCTACACAGTACCTTCACCTACACAGTACCTTCACCTACACCGTACCATCACCTACACAGTACCTTCACCTACACAGTACCTTCACCTACACCATACATTCACCTACATAGTACCTTCACCTACACAGTATCTTCACCTACACAGTACCTTTACCTACACAGTATCTTCACCTACACCGTACCTTCACCTACACAGTACCTTCACCTACAAGTATCTTCACCTACACAGTACCTTTACCTACACAGTATCTTCACCTACACCGTACCTTCACCTACACAGTACCTTCACCTACAAGTATCTTCACCTACACCGTACCTTCACCTACACAGTACCTTCACCTACACAGTATCTTCACCTACACCGTACCTTCACTTACACAGTACCTTCACCTACACCGTACCTTCACCTACACAGTACCTTCACCTACACAGTACCTTCACCTACACAGTACCTTCACCTACACCGTACATTCATCTACACTGTATAACACCTACACAGT
The DNA here is from genome assembly GCA_029582155.1 of Panopea generosa. Lineage (NCBI taxonomy): Eukaryota > Metazoa > Mollusca > Bivalvia > Adapedonta > Hiatellidae > Panopea > Panopea generosa. The sequence continues at coordinate 76,984,573 of CM055900.1, forward strand.
ACCTTCACCTACTTTGTACCATCACCTACATAGTATCTTCACCTACACCATACCTTCACCTACACCATGCCTTCACCTACACCATACCTTCACCTACACTGTACCTTCACCTACACCGTACCTTCACAGTACCTTCACCTACACCATACCTTCACCTACACTGATCTTCACCTATACCGTACCTTCACCTACAAAGTACCTTCACCTACAAAGTACCTTCACCTACACCTTACCTTCACCTACACTGTACCTTCACCTACACCATATCTTCACCTACACAGTACCTTCACCAACACCGTACCTTCACCTACACAGTACCTTCACCAACACCATACCTTCACCTACAAAGTACCTTCACCTACACTGTACCTTCACCTACAAAGTACCGTCACCTACAACGTACCGTCACCTACACAGTACCTTCACCTACACCGTATCTTCACCTACACAGTACCTTCACCAACACCGTACCTTCACCTACACAGTACCTTCACCAACACCATACCTTCACCTACACAGTACCTACACCTACACCGTACCTTCACCTACACAGTACCTTCACCTACACAGTACCTTCACCTACACTGTACCTTCACCTACAAAGTACCGTCACCTACAACGTACCGTCACCTACACAGTACCTTCACCTACACCGTATCTTCACCTACACAGTACCTTCACCAACACCGTACCTTCACCTACACAGTACCTTCACCAACACCATACCTTCACCTACACAGTACCTACACCTACACCGTACCTTCACCTACACAGTACCTTCACCTACACAGTACCTTCACCTACACTGTACCTTCACCTACACCGTACCTTCACAGTACCTTCACCTACACAGTACCTTCACCTACACAGTACCTTCACCTACACAGTACCTACACCTACACCGCACCTTCACCTACACAGTACCTTCACCTTCACAGTACCTTCACCTACACCATACCTTCACCTACACTGATCTTCACCTATACCGTACATTCACCTACAAAGTACCTTCACCTACACTGTACCTTCACCTACACAGTACCTTCACCTACACCGTACCTTCACCTACACTGTACCTTCACCTACACCGTATCTTCACCTACACAGTACCTTCACCAACACCGTACCTTCACCTACACAGTACCTTCACCAACACCATACCTTCACCTACAAAGTACCTTCACCTACACTGTACCTTCACCTACAAAGTACCGTCACCAACAACGTACCGTCACCTACACAGTACCTTCACCTACACCGTATCTTCACCTACACAGTACCTTCACCAACACCGTACCTTCACCTACACAGTACCTTCACCAACACCATACCTTCACCTACACAGTACCTTCACCTACACCGTACCTTCACCTACACAGTACCTTCACCTACACAGTACCTTCACCTACACTGTACCTTCACCTACAAAGTACCGTCACCTACAACGTACCGTCACCTACACAGTACCTTCACCTACACCGTATCTTCACCTACACAGTACCTTCACCAACACCGTACCTTCACCTACACAGTACCTTCACCAACACCATACCTTCACCTACACAGTACCTACACCTACACCGTACCTTCACCTACACAGTACCTTCACCTACACTGTACCTTCACCTACACCGTACCTTCACCTACACAGTACCTTCACCTACACAGTACCTTCACCTACACAGTACCTTCACCTACACAGTTCCTACACCTACACCGCACCTTCACCTACACAGTACCTTCACCTTCACAGTACCTTCACCTACACCATACCTTCACCTACACTGATCTTCACCTATACCATACCTTCACCTACAAAGTACCTTCACCTACACTGTACCTTCACCTACAAAGTACCTTCACCTACACCGTACCTTCACCTACACTGTACCTTCACCTACACTGTACCTTCACCTACAAAGTACCTTCACCTACACCGTACCTTCACCTACACTGTACCTTCACCTACACAATACGTTCACCTACACCATACCTTCACCTTCACCTACACCATACCTTCACCTACACCGTACATTCATCTATACCATACAACACCTACACCGTACAACAACTACACTGTACATTCATCTACACTGTACATTCACCTACACTGTACATTCATCTACACTGTACAACATCTCCTACACTGTATAGTCACCTACACTAAATTCACCTACACTGTACATTCACCTACACTTACATTCACCAACACTGTACATTCACCTACACTGTACATTCACCTACACTGTACATTCACCTACACCATACCTTCACTTACACTGTACATTCATCTACATCATACAACACTTACACAGTACAACACCTACACTGTACATTCACCTACACTGTACATTCATCTACACTTATACATTCATCTTCACTGTACATTCACCTACACTGTACATTCACCTACACTGTACATTCACCTACACTGTACCTTCACTTACACTGTACATTCATCTTCATCGTACAACACTTACACAGTACAACACCTACACTGTACATTCACCTACACCATACCTTCACTTACACTGTACATTCATCTACATCGTACAACACTTACACAGTACAACACCTACACTGTACATTCACCTACACTGTACATTCACCTACACCATACCTTCACTTACACTGTACATTCATCTACATCATACAACACTTACACAGTACAACACCTACACTGTACATTCACCTATACTGTACATTCATCTACACTGTACATCACCTACACTGTACAACACCTACACTGTACATTCACCTACACTGTACATTCATCTACGCTGTACAGTCACCTACACTGCACATTCACCTACATTGTATATTCATCTACACTGTACAGTCACCTACATTGTACATTTACCTACATTTTACATTCACAAAAAATTAATGGTCTTATAAAGATATATCTAACCAACAAAACAGTTTTGAAAATTTCATAAAAATCTTATTGATGTAAAATTATATCAATATCACATTGTGCTTAGTGTTGACATTTATCTTATCTGACTCCTTGTGATGTTTTTTATGTTTAGATAAGAGCTTATTTTAGGAACCATGTATGATATAAATGTATGAAAATGAAGATTTTTTGTACCCTCATGGTGTGTTACAATAAGCACAGTAGCTACTATGGTTTCTTTATAAGGGAATGCAATGTACACGTGCTTGCATTATACATGTTATATGCGCTTGAAAAACATGCTGTAAAGCAAATACTTCCATAAAATAAATCACGCTATTTGAGTACAATTCAAAAAGCTTCAAAGCTCTTTTCATACATTTTTTAATTTTTCTAGCATTTTAAAAAATTTTTTTTTTTGATATGGCCTGAGGTAGTCATGTAACACCCTACTCAGTTCGAGATTGTACACCACACACCCAACCTCAGAAATAAACTCTGAAAACCCAGCGTGTCCAACTCCCTTTAAGAATTCTGTGAGAAAAAAATAATATATATTCTAAAAATGAAGTCCGTACAAGCAACCACTATTTTAGCTAATAAGGGTATATAGTTATACCCCAACCAACCATCACCTAATTATATCTGTCACAGATGTTCTACAGCAATATTTATCCCAATACCTGGTTATGTTGCATCACCATGGCAGTCACTGACAGTTCTGCACCGCTGTTTTGTTCCGCGGCCTGTAGTTTAGCGATCATCCATTCTATGGCTGCCTGTTTTGTGTTGACCGCAAACTCCAATACAACCAGGGCCTCGAAGTCCATGTCGGTGTTTAAAGACCTTGTCAATCCTCCTAAATTGACCTCGACCTCCTCCATGGTGGTTACTATGGTTACCCGCTAATGACAGACAGCTGAGAAACAGTTTTATTTTAGTCACAGGATTTGTCTCACATCACTGGATAAGATTCTGAAAATATAAAGTAGTGGTAACATGACTTTTTTTGTAGCTACAGTAAACTGAGGATCTTACATGAGTGATCATTCATAATTGAATTTATAAAACGAGGTCGCAAAAGTATATTATGGGAGACTCTTTCCAACGAATTTAATAAGTGCATGAATGCTATATTCTTTTTATCACATTACTTATGGTAAATTTACCATTTATTAAACAGATCAACTCTATAAGGACAAATTATTAGTTTCCGTCAATCTCCTTATAATGTAACGTTTCAAAATAACATCATTTTACCAAATACCAAGACAAATCCACCGTCATTCATATATTCAGGCAAAAAGGAAAGTACTCTTGTATTTTAAGTATGAGAGCCGAGTTGAAAACACCATCCCTGATTAAAGTTTTTCACTATCCCTGATTAACAAATAGTTTCACCAACCCTGATTAACAAATAGTTTTTCACCAACCCTGATTAACAAATAGTTTTGTCACCATCCCTGATTAACAAATAGTTTTTCACCATCCCTGATTAAAATATAATTTTCACCATCCCTGATTGAAATATAATTTTTCCAGTTACCTGCAGAAGGACGGTGGTTCTACTCAGTGTGATGTCGTCCTCCACCAGTAACACTGGATATGTTACATATAACCAGAAAAATGTTGAAAATGGAGTTAAACCCAATTCAAAAAAAAAATTAATAGTAATGGCCATTCAGATAATATTGTATACATAACATATGTATCTCATTCATTTTTTTCTCTATTCATAAATTTTTTTTTATTGTTATTAGCTGAAAAGATTTTCTTTTATAATAAATCACATTACAAAAAGACGAAAATTAATAAACATTACATAATTGTAAAAATTGGACAGGTTTTATCATATAACATTTTTTCATAAAAGTAGAAGTGTGTTCAAAGAACACCTGTGTTCTCTACGCCAACCCCACGTCAACTACATTGTCACGTTAAAAGTATCAGATAATAGCGATAAACAACTAAACCTTAAAACTATCAGTGATTTGGTTTACCACCATTAATGTCAGAAATAAATAAATAAAGCCAACTGCATGAAGCACATTCTTCATATGCAGCACATTGTAGAGTATTGGACCCAAGATGGGAGGGCCATGGGTTCAATCCTCCGCCATGACTAAGTGTGGTGTCCGTGATTAAGGCACTTTATCTACATATGCTTAGTACCGGTCCTACCCAGGAAGTCTGTGAGTGTTATCTGTCTATGTTTCTCAATCAAGGCAAAATAAATAAGCTTAGTACAAGTATTATTCTTATCTAAATACGAGGGTAAGAGGTCCAACCATTCACCAGTAACAGATTGGAAATACTTTTTTATCGTCTGTAAGCTCTTGATTTCATAAAATGACACTATATATTTATTTATTATTTTTCTATTTTTATGCCACCATGACCTTGGACCGAATGACCCCAAAAAGCAATGGCTCCCAGTAGACCTGTATACTCCTCATGAGCAATTAGGTCCCTACAAAGTTTCAAACCAAACATTAAACTCAGAAGTGTACAACCAGACATTGTGACCTTGACTTTGAACCAAAACTCACTACACTTCCATTACTCTTCATTACAAAAGTACTTGCAAAGTTTCATACCAAACATTGAACTCAGAAGCGTACAACCAGACATTGTGACCTTGACTTTGAACCAAAAATCACTACACTTTCATTACTCTTCATTACAAAAGTACTTGCAAAGTTTCATACCAAACATTGAACTCAGAAGCGTATAACCAGACATTGTGACCTTGACTTTGAACCAAAAATCACTACACTTCCATTACTCTTCATTACAAAGGTACTTGCAAAGTTTCTTAATCTTATCTTAAAGTTTTTCGTCAGAAACCATCTGATTTGACCATTTACTTCATATGGCCAGATTAGCTCAGTCGGTAGAGCGTCTGGCAGCCACTGAGATGTCTGTATGACCAGTCAATAGAACAGCAAACACTGTTGTACATGTAGTAACCCAACTCAGGTTGTTCATCCATCCACTGGTTACAAAATATACCCATCATGCTACAACACAGTCATGCTACAGTGCAGTTTGATCACCATTACACTGTATTAACCCTGCTCTGCTGTACCTTTTAATACCCTGTACATGATCCAGAACAAAGTTTTGTCTAGATTAGCCTGTGTGTGCTTAGTACATGTAGCCTGTATAAGGAAAATAGGCATACTCTACATGTATGCATACATTGTGCTGAGGACACACATACCCTGTGTATGTTAAACAAGAGGCCCAAGAGGGCCTGAGGACGCTCTACTGACTAATAGTTGCCATAGCACTTTTTGAAATTCTACTATGCAATAGAAACATCAGGGCGGGATCATTTTTAACTCTAGGGACACCATTTACACAAATCTAACAAAACTATAGTTGGTCATCATTACTACATAAACATTTTGAAAATCTGTTGGACCGTTCATGAGAAAAAGACTTTTTAAGTTTTGGACTATTTTTAGTAGCGGTGGCCATCTTTAATTTTAGATAGAAAAAATAAATCTTTTGTATAGTCTCCTATGCAATAGAAACATCCATGTGAAGTTTCAGTTTAATTGGCTTAGTGGTTTCAGAATAAATGGGAAAAAAAGAGAATTTTCTGTTTTCCCATTGTATCTCTATGTAAAATTCTAAGTCCCCTTACAGGGCCCCTATATATCTTAACCCCTAAATTCTTATCTGCAATCAAACCCCTACACTTAGGGATAATTTATATCAAATATGTACAAATCTGACATACCGGTTCTTAAGAAAACAATTTTACTAATTCCCAATTTGTACCCTTTTGGGGCCCCTCCTGACCCCTTAAGACATAGGAACCCAGTCATTTTTACAAATCTTAACCGCCTTTACCTAACAATGCTTTAGTGAAGATATAGGCAAAATTATTTCCATTTAAAAAAAAAAAAAAAAAAATTATATTGACATGTGTCCCCTTTTTGAACTCTCGGGGCAGGGTCATTTTTTACCCTAGGGACACCATTTGAACAAACCTAACAGAACTATAGGTGGTCATCATTACTACATAAACATTTTGAAAATCTGTTGGGCCGTTCATGAGAAGAAGATTTTTTAAGTTTTGGACTATTTTTAGTAATGGTGGCCATCTTGAATTTCAGATCGAAAAAAAAATTCTTCTGTATAGTCTCTTATGCAATAGAAACACCCATGTGAAGTTTCAGTCTAATTGGCCTAGTGGTTTAAGAACAGATGAAAGAAAAAGAGAATTTTCTGTTATCCCATAGTATCCCTATGTAAAATTCTAAGTTCCCTTACAGGGCCCCTATAAATTTTAGCCCCTACATTCTTATCTGCAATGAAACCCCTACACATAGGGATAATCTATGCAAAATATGAACAAATCTGACATACCGGTTCTTAAGAAAACGAATTTAGTTATTCCCAATTTTTATCCTTTTGGGGCCCCTCCTGACCCCTTAAGACAGTGAAACCGAGGCATTTTTACAAATCTGAACCTCCTTCACTAAACAATGCTTCTGTGAACATATAGGCAAAATCATTTCCATTTTAAAAAAAAAAAAATATTATAATGAAATGTGTCCCCTAATTGAACCCTCGGGGCGGGGTCATATTTAACCCTAGGGACACCATTTGAACAAATCTAACAAACCTATAGTTGGTCATCATTACTACATAAACATTTTGAAAATCTGTTGGGCCGTTCATGAGAAGAAGATTTTTTAAGTTTTGGACTATTTTTAGTAACAGTGGCCATCTTGAATTTCAGATCGAAAAAAAAATTCTTCTGTATAGTCTCCTATGCAATAGAAACACCCATGTGAAGTTTCAGTTTAATTGGCCCAGTAATTTCAGAGAAAGTGCTACCAACAGACAACAGACGACAGACGACAGACAACGCGCCATCGCATAAGCACTTCTGGCCTTTGGCCAGTAGAGCTAAAAAGGACATACATGATACCCTGTGTATGTTAAAACTAGAGCTATCACTGAAGGTGATGAATACCCCCGAACGCCACCATGACAGAAAATGGTTTACCATTGTATGAAGTTTTATTAAATTATATCCAATAGTTTTAAAGTTATGCTCCAGACAAGGGAAATATATCAAAGGGCAATAACTCTGTAATTAGCAAGAATAGAGTTATGTTTCCTGTACACTGCACTTCCTCTCATTATATTCTACCATTGTATGAAGTTTGATGAAATTCCATCCAGTACTTTAAAAGTAATGCTCCGGACAAGTGAAATATATCAAAGGGCAATAACTCTGTAATAAGCAAGAATAGAGTTATGTTTCTTGTACACTGCACTTCCTCTCATTATATTCTACCATTGTATGAAGCTTGATGAAATTCCATCCAGTACTTTTCAAGTTATGCTCCGGACAAGAAAAAAAATCAAAGGGCAATAACTCTGTAATTAGCAAGAATAGAGTTATGTTTCTTGTACACTGCACTTCCTCTCATTATATTCTACCATTGTATGACGTTTGATGAATTCCATCCAGTACTTTTCAAGTGATGCTCCGGACAAGGAAAATTGCAATGGACAGACCGACCGACCGACCGACCGACCAACCACAGGGTGACTCCAATATACCCCCTCAAACTTCGTTTGTCCGGGGTATAATAACACACGCATACCCTGTGTATGTAAAAAAGGGACATGCACACCCTGTGTATGGTAAAAAAGGGACATGCATACCATGCGTATGTTCAAAAGGGATATGCATACCCTGTGTATGTAAAAAAAGGGGACATGCACACCCTGTGTATGTTAAAAGGGACATCATGCATACATTGTGTATGTTAAAACGGACATCATGTATACCCTGTGAATCGTTAAATCACATGCATGTTATGTGTGTGTTACAGGGACATACATACTCTGTGTAACCTGTTCCTGCAAAAATTAAAGTGACACCCATACCCTGTGAATGATAATGGGACAATTGTATGTTAAAGGTACATACATAAGCTGTTCCTGTAGTCACAGGCAACCATACCCTGTATATGAGAGACAATTACATACTCTGTGTATGTTAAGGGACAACCATACCCTTCCTTTGATGTTTATGGGCCAATTGCGCTTATTACAGACTGTACATGCCACGCCCTTTTTGTGAGTGAACAGAAGTAAAGGTGAAAGGTCATAAAAATCACAGATATATTTGAGATTATAAATGAGATTATTCAATTTATTGGAGATTTATACAGTTTTATACAAATCATTGTTTTATTTCTTATATTGTACGACTGAATACCAATGAGATTTTGGCATGTTTATAAATGGGTAGATCCATTGGGGATGATAGGATTTGGTTGATTGTTTCTCTGATATTACAGTGGAATATTTGCAAGTTTATGCCTTATCAAAATTATTTATATGCAGCGGGCTAGGGAATACAGATCTGCAAACCACCTTAATGTTAAAGGGACATATTACACACCCTTTATAATTATGTTAACGGGACAGATAGGGACATACCTATCCCATGTATAAAAAGGAATGACCAACTTTAAATCAGCAATAAACCTCAGAAATGAAGCTGAACAGATGATGCCGACTACAAATTGAGGATATATAGCAGGATTATATATTTATAATATGACAGACGTCAATAACAGGCAGACACGTATCAGGATTATAATCATAATCTCATCCTGGCGAAGAAAAATACATCTCATGTTGGCTGGCTCACGCCAAGCTAAAAAAAAGCACATAACACATTTATGTCAATAAACATTGTGGTCCAGTGGTAGAGCATCAAAACCATGACCAGAGGGTCATGGGTCCGATACTCTGCCACAGCTATGTGTGGTGTCCATTAGCAAGATTTGCTTAGTGCCTAAGTTTTACTCAGGAAGACTTTCAGCATGATTTGTTTCAAAATCTAAGTAAGATAAATAAGTTTAAACTAAAACCTAACAGACATTACAGTAACAGCAGAGGGTGAACACCCAAAGATAAATAAAACAAAGTACAAGAATGTATCAGTAATTCTAGTCCAATGATTATATGAGTAGACAGGCATTGACACCTATATCAGTAGTTGCACATATCAAATATCCTAATTACAAAGTGATGGTAAACAATCTAATTCAGGGTTAGAAGATAATGATAACAGTGAAAAATACCTGTTGTAGATAAACTTTGATATGTCCCACTTCAACTATGGTATGTAACCATCTATACATACACACTCATTCAAACACCATATAATAGTCAGTACTGTATATGTGAGGTCGTGGAAGGGAGTGGAGTGTGTATTGGATTTTGATTGCTTCTGTACTTCTGTGTATAAGTTACAAGTTATATGGTTATAAGTTAGAAGTTATATGGTTATAAGTTAGAAGTTATATGGTTATAAGTTAAAAGTTATATGTTTTTTTCTAACTGTCTAAGATGTTGATCTACTATCACGTTCTGTGACTGACTTCATCGGCTGAGGAAGTAGGTCAACATCTACTGGCGGTCATGATATATTCTATACATGTAAAATGGAATGTTCTATTTTGAAAAATCTGAGCGATTTTACTGACTGATAAAGTTACTAAGGAGACAACATCTAATTATCGTTACAATCACAGCAACAAACACAGGGTGTCACATGACATATGTGTAAATTGTTTTTGAGAGGCCATTGAGTCAGATTGGGGATCAACCCTGCAACCTCCTGCATGAGCGACCAACACTCTATCCACTGCACTACTGCCCAGCATTTTGATAAAATATATTGTTTAGTTCTGTATTTCTTGCAGTTGATAAATTAAAATAAAAAAAAAGCTTTTTTCTTTTCTTTTTTTTTTTTACGATATTTTAGTAGTTCTACCTAAGGCACAACTAGGTCATGAGATTTGATTCATACCGGTAATTGGTGTAAAATAAATAATTCACAGTTAAGGCCATAATATATTAAATGCTAGATTGTCATCCCCACCCGCCCTGTAATTTCCATGCCGTACCAACCCTTTTAATTTTCATAAAAAAAAAATAATAAAAAAAAAATATATAAGAATATAAATATATAAAAAAAAACATCAAAAAATTTAAAAATAAAATCCTCCTGCCCTCCCAGTTTTTAAGAAAAATTTGGATGATATTCTAGCAATTAATTTATAACAGCCTAATACTAAACCATGCTGAATAATTGATACTGTAGGAAAGAAACCAGATAATTGCCAATGTGGGAAATGGTCAGTCACTGTTCCTTATTCCATTGTGTTGAAACAGGTATTTCAACACTCAACAGTGAGTGACCGATCATAAACTATTTATACTAATTGATTCATCATATACGCTCAAGTACCAGTAAGCTAAGAGCTTATACACACAGCTCAATCTCTGACTATTTCCTGGTTAGAACCAATACTGAGAGTAGTTTTTGACAGGCCATTGGATCGAGCCTGCAACCTCTGGCATGAGTGACAAACACTCTACTTTACTGCTGCCACACTAAGTCTTTTTTTTTGTTCTCAGACTGCAGGACACTTGCTTTATACCAAAGCAATCAGAGTTTGAATTCACCCTTATTACATTGGAGAAGCAAGGGTGTTCACCCATTCACAGACAAAATAGATTGCACACTTCTTCCTACATCAAGACCTCACCAACACATCATGCCATCGACAGTGATTTATATCAGCTATAATTGTATTGAATTGTATTGTATGGTGTTTAATGTCACTTTCAACAATGTATCTCAATGTTTAATGCATGAGGCAGTATTCTAAGCACTGACATACTGGAGTATCATGCCACAGACTAGCAGTATAATACCCCATCAACACACATTATACTGGCCCAGACCAGAGACATTAATTCACTGCATAGACCTAGAAATACACTCAAATTGCCGAGCACCAAGCCACCGAAGCTACAATACTAGTACCATTTTGATATGACCCAGCCAATGGGATTGAACCCACACACTTCTACATGTGAGGACTGTGCATTCTATAGCTATTTTTGTAATTCTTTTCCATAATCAACGCATCTTAAATATAAATTCATAACATATTTCAGTTTATCATCGTTTTCATCTCCATTAGAAAATATCCAAGTTGAAACTGGTGAGTTTTTAATGAAAGTTTTGAAAGATGTCATAAACCAATGCACACAATCATGGGCCTCTCCTTTGATCACATCAGTCATGCCTTTTGGCACACCTGCATTTCACCAATAGAATAAATAGACTGGTCCAGGTGTAAAAATAAACAAGATAATGATTATATCATACCTGAAATACCGTTCAAAATAGACCAGTCCAATACTGGGCACAGGTGAGAAAGGTAAAAATTATTTGCTTCACCTGCAGTTTATACAAGTGATTGGATAATATCAATGGACTGGATAGTTAAGCTTTGCTGCACTACACACTGATAAATCAACAGTTTGACACCCTGACACACATGTCATATTAACTTGACAAGTCCAGCATATTTTGGAGGGTTGGAGCTGATTTGGTGACAGTGTAATAATATCCAATATGGCTGACAAGTGTTTTGATACAGGATATATCCCGCCAATGGAAGAAAACAATCAGTAAAACAACAAGCACCACAGTAATTTTCAGTCAGTATGTACTGTATCTGGACACATGGGAATACCTGACAAAGACTTTGGATTATCATAGATCAACATTTTACAGGTAAGTGCTGGTTGTATGATCACCATTGTGAGGTCATGCTTGTGTAGATCTATACCATTCACTTTAATCCCCCTCCCCGCCCCCCCCACCAACCACAGGGACTTTGATCACTGGAATGAAATTAAATGTGTGTCAATAGCTGCAGGGAGTAGTATTTACAATTGTATTGTGTACAGGAGTTAATTTAAACCATTGTTGAGAATTTCGTAAACAAAGGATTGGTATCAAATGCAAAATCCCAAGAGAAATGAGAACACTCTACTGGCTTAAAGTGGGTATAATAGACTATAAGTATTTATGAAACCTGAAATGAACCTTTTTTAGAGGACCAACTTGAACCATTATGAAAAATAAGAAATTGACATTTTCCCCATGGTATCCCTATGTAAAATTTTAAGTTCCCTTACAGGGCCCCTATGCATTATAACTAGCAGCATAATTTATAAAAAATCAATCTCATATCTGATATTAACAAATTTGACAGAATGGTGCTTGAAAATAGATGACTGAAACTCTCAGTGTTTACACAGACCCATTAAGACAGTGGAACCCTAGGAGTCATTTTAACAAAATCTGAAATCTTATTTAAAAAACAATGCATCTCAACTCAGTTCATGATTAAAAAAATGTATCAATCCCCCAATATTCAGGTGCAGCATATACTTTGGGGTCTGGAAGTATATCTTCATACACTCATTCCTCAGGTTGCCTCCCCCAATAATTAAAATGTCCTATGACCATGAACTTTAATATTACTTGATCACAGGAAGTGCATCGCCGGAAGTGATCAAAGTAACATTACGATAGCAGCAACACGGTGGCCTTCAGCAAGAGCTGCCTCACCATCGTGTATGACAAGTGTGTCCACATACAAACATAATTTATACTCGCAGAAAACGGATAGTATATCAACAATGCAAAATAAATGATTTACAATAAGTAGATATTTTACTTACCTAACTACCCTTTTTTGTGTTTCCATGTAATAGGAACCACACTATTAATTAATTTAGGCCTTATGAATATGTTGTTTGTTTGAATATTTAGCATCGCTTTTTGACCATCATGGGCTAACAGGTGATCAGTTAATCTAACTGTCCTAGAAGGTTTAAATTTTTTGATTGATTCATTGAATATTTAGTGTCATTTTTATGCCATTAAAGGCTAACAGACGATCAATTATAATGACCACTGTTATTTAGGGATCTTGAAAGGTTAACCAGTACTCAACACACCCCATCTCCGCAAGTAACTGATAACTTTCCCACTTAAATCAGCGGTGAGATATGAATGATTATGAGACGCAATGTTGTATATCAACCATCACAGAGATTTTGGCCGGGATGGGATTCAAACTCATGAACCCTGGACTGATAGTCAGACGAGGTACCGGGCGAGCTAATCGGGCCCAGCCTCAAGAAATTTGAAAAATATTGTCTTTTATGATAATCGTCACAGTAAATTAGTCCCTTTAGTATTTATAGTTTACACGCCCATTAAATATTAAAAGAGTTTTTATCAAATCATTTCAATTATGTATTTTCAGGCTCCACGATGGCAACTGCATGCATGCGTTTGATCACCATGGTGATATTGCTATCTGTACCTTGTAGCAGTTGTCCAACCAGCTGTGATTGTAGCTGGAGTAATACAGTCAAGTGCCAGAACCTACAAGTGCCAAATTTGGAATCTATCTCACCAAGCCTTCCCTCGGACACCTCACGTCTTGAAATCACCGGAGCCACTTTTACAAGTCTTGGTGAAAGAGACTTTGCTGGTTTGGTAGCGACTCGTATTACAAAAATTACAATAACTCGCGGACAGCTGCGAGAAATAAGCGATAATGCATTCACAGTTTTTGATTACTTAAACATACTGGAACTAAATAACAATCAAATTTACTCTATTTCAAGGAATGCATTCACAGGTCTAAATTCTTTACAAGCCTTGGATTTATCAAGAAACAAATTAACCAGTGTATCAAGCCCTGATGTTTTTAAACCACTTTTAAGTCTGAGTACCTTGGATTTGAGTTATAACAGCATGAATGGTTTAAAAGACGGATTACTTTCCAGTCAATCTAATTTACAGAAAATAATCCTCACTGGAAACAATATCGGCAACATACGAGGGGCCGCATTCAAAGGTGCCAAAAGAATAAGCCAACTTATTGCCAGTAATTGCAACATAAGAACAATTGAAAATGATTTATTTAATGAAATAAACATGGTAAATACACTAGACTTGTCTTATAATCAGATTAATTCACTCCCACCGAACGGAAATTTAAATATCCTAAGAAATTTAAGAAATTTGACACTAGAAGGAAACAGGCTTACTGCCCTAAATGATGGACAATTTCAGGGCTTGAATCTCGATTCACTAGATATATCTAAAAATGAAATTCGTACAGTAAGTTTGAATGCATTTACATTCCTTGGAAGTGTTCGATATTTGGACATGTCGCACAACCAGCTGAAATCCTTGCCCGAATATATATTCCAACCTGTGGCAGCTCAAATGTTTAGCTTGAAACTAAACAACAATCAAGGCCTATCGAGCCTACCAATAAACTTGTTCGCTGGGATGCAGACCTTGCAAGATTTAAATTTATCATCATGCTCGTTGGCGAGCTTAAGAGAAGAACATTTTCAGTACACCTTTAGCCTAAGACAAATTGATATATCTCATAATCTCCTCAAATCACTTCCATGGTCATTCATGCAGTCTGGAGGCTTAAGCCACGTTAAACTGGACAACAACAGGTGGCACTGTGACTGCAACATAAAGCCTCTACGAGATTGGCTACGATATCCACGTACGTCCAACATCATTTATTGCATTGATGGTACTCATGGATTTAACACAAAATGTGCCAAACCTATGTGTTCAACGCCTACAAATTTGATAAATAGGGATATAGCAATGCTTAATGATGATAGAATTGCATCATGTGAAAATATTGGTGCCAGCTCCGCGCCTCCAGTTAGTATTATTGTTGGTGTAGTTGTTGGTGTCGTTGTCATAGCAGTTATAGTTATTGTATTTATTTGTTGTGTTTATCGTCGACACAAACGTGGCGAGCCATTACTATGTGGCGAGAAAAATACAGATAAGAGAAGCAGTAAGCCGAAGGAGAAAAATGAACGCAATTATTACCAAGAAAAGAAAGAAAAACGAAGAATTGACCCAGATAATAGCTCCTTAAATGAGTCGGACAAAAGTTTTGTAGTTCGTAATTACTTCCATTCTATGGTGCCAGATCCAGATGCAGTATCGCAGCAGACAACATCAATGACGAGAAAAAGTTCCGCTGAGAGTCTATCGCAATCAGGATATGGCTACGGATCTAGACACGGGTCAAGACATTCCAGTCAGTACAGCCTTAATGCAGGATACAAAATAGAGTCTGCCGTGTAGAACTGTACACATTAATCTGAATGGTAACAGTCCAACAATACTCATCAGTATTGTTCATGGATGTTACAAGTTTAATGCACAAAGTCATACAAATGTGGGTATCCATTTAGTTTAGTGAAATAATGCAAATTTACAAAACTACAACAAGGACAAAAATAAGATAAAATAAAAGACAAAAAAAATATGTAAAGCAAACAGCGGAAAAAATAAACAGTTAAAAATATATTACAGGTGCTTTGCCTGGATACATAAAAAAATTATTATTGGATGTGTCTTTACATATAAACTGAACAAAATATTTACATTGATGCAATGAGCCGGGCCCAATTAGCTCAGTCGTTAGCGCGTCTCATTATCAATCCAGGGGTCTAGGGGTTATTAGTTTGAATCCCTGCCTGGCCACATTCTCCATGATGATTGATATACGACATTACGTCTCATTATCATTCATCACTCACTGCTGATTCAAGTGGGAAAATGATCAGTTACTTGAGGAGATGGACCTTCCAGGATCTCAGGAAACAGTGATTAAGTTAACTGATCATATGTTAGCCCTCGATGGCATAAAAATGAAGCTAACTATTCATTCAATCAATTGAATCGATGCAATGAATATAAACAAAAATGGCATCTAGAATATTATCTTGCAGTCAAATATAATAAATTTCTGATTATAATGTATAATATTTTTAATAAGAAATCAGAAAATTATTAATGATATTTTTCTCCCCATTATTTACACCTGCGATTACTGTAGCATGTAATGTGTGTGTATGATAGAATAGCTAGATAATAACACCCGAAAGTGCTCATTTTATTTAAAAACTGAAACTATCCAAATATTGTGTCAACACAGTCAAACCTGTGTAAGCGGTCACCCCTGTTAAGCAAACACTTGTCTCGAGAAGCCACATTTGCTATTTCTGATTTCTATGCTTAAAGAGCAAATTAACCAGTAGTTAGCAATAACCTGTGTTAAAAAGGCCACATTTGTTAAATCCCTCGACTGGCTGCTTAAGACAGGTTTTACAGTAATTTATATTAATCAGCCAGTAGAAGTATCATATTCATTTGTGAAACTTTTTAACATAATATTAGACGTCTATGTTGTGGCAGCATGCTGACGTGAAACATCAGACAGGAAAATAAAATAAAAATAATAATTTTAATGTTTCTATCATAAAATAGCTGTTCGGAACATGTTTACTTGTATGGAAGAATAGGAAAACTGTCGCCATCATATAAGACATTCTGATCATGTTTACTTGTATGGAAGAATAGAAAACTGTGGCTATCATATAAGACATTCAGAACATGTTTACTTGTATGGAAGAATAGGAAAACTTTCCCCATCATATGATATTCTGAACATGTTGACTTGTATGGAAGAATAGGAAAACTTTCCCCATCATATGATATTCTGAACATGTTTACTTGTATGGAAGAATAGGAAAACTTTCCCCCATCATATAAGGCATTCGAAACATGTTTACTTGTATGGAAGAATAGGAAAACTTTCCCCCATCATATGATATTCTGAACATGTTTACTTGTATGGAAGAATAGGAAAACTTTCCCCCATCATATGATATTCTGAACATGTTTACTTGTATGGAAGAATAGGAAAACTTTCCACCATCATATGATATTCTGAACATGTTTACTTGTATGGAAGAATAGGAAAACTTTCCACCATCATATGACATTCAGGAGATGTTTACTTGTATGAAAGAATAGGAAAACTGTCATTCTTTGGAACATATTGTAGAGGTGGCTGTTATGTTTGGGGCACATGTTTCAGACACAATTTTTTTCACTTTTATAAATACAATTTAAGTAGCATATTGTATATATTTTTTATAAATTTGATAACAAGAGATCCACATGTTTTAGACACAGTGGTATTAGGTCCCGGCTACATGCCAGAGTTTACTGACAATGTTCATTGATTGCTCTGCCATGATCAGACTGGGTATACACTGGATGTGATAGGAGAGGACTTAAGCCAAAGCAATTAACACTATCTGTTATAAAATATGTGCTTTTCCCCCATTTTACATGTTAATGTAATGAGAGAATAATTGAAGTTGTTGTTGTTTTAGTGGTTAATAAAAGGTTTTACTTTTGGAAATCTGTACAAAACTGCGAACTTTTGATAATTTTGTAATTACTTCTAATAGGAATAAAATATGACAAAACTTTCAATATTTCTAAAATCTGTACAAATTAGGTTTTAACAAAACTTTCTGATTTTTTAAAAAAAAAAGATTCATTCATTTAAATTTGTATTGAAATTTGACTGCACTTGGAAAAAAAATGAAGTATTTTTTATTAACCATTAAAAAGACTTCTACTGATTCATAATGTATGTTTTTCCTCCAAAGTATGAAAGAAACTCTGGCTGAAACATGTTCTTCAGAACTGCTGTGCCAGACCCAGTTAGCTTGGCCCACTCAACTCAGTCCAGAGTTCATCATTCTGACTACCAATCCAGAGTTCATCATTCTGACTACCAATCCAGAGTTCATCATTCTGACTACCAATCCAGAGTTCATCATTCTGACTACCAATCCAGAGTTTGAATCCACACCCAGCCAAGGTCTCCTTGATTATTGATTAACAACTTGACATTTCATTGTCATTTGTCACTCACCACTCGGTGTCGCCAAGTACTGGTTAAACTTCCAGGATCCCAGGGAAGAGTGTTGAGATTAATCTATCATCTATTAGCCGTCAATGGCATAAAAATGATATTAAATATTTTAACAAACAGCACTGTCACCATCTTTAACACATCCTATAAGACATTCAGATCATGTTTACTAGGAGAGCTGTGATAACCACAATTACTAGTAACCAGTCTGTTCTATATTTAGTTTTAGCAACTAACTAGTACTGTGATGTATGGAAAGTTAAAAGTGCTTATCTTGTTATCTTTTATAAATAGTTGCATGTTTCTAAGAATATAAATGTATGGAAAGTATTTTTTCCATTAACAGCCAAAGGTTGTTTTGGATTTTGCAAACACAGTCTACATGTTAGAGTATCAAGCCCATGATCAGAGGGTCATGGGTTTTATCCTCTGCCATGGCTATGTGTGGTGTCCAGGCTTGAGCAAGCTTTTCCCTATATGCTTAGTACTGGTTCTACTCGGGAAGACTTCGAGTGTGATTTGTCTAGGTTGTAAGGACTTGTTTCACAATTGAAGTAAAATAAATAAGTTTAAACAGTTTATGGAGGAGACCTCGAAACATAATTCATGTATCTGCTGAATCTGTTTAAGTGGCAACATTAATAAAATTACTTCATTTTTCAAAATTAGTTGAATTCTTTTTGAAATATCTCAATAAGATGCATTGAAAATTTAAATGTGTCAAATGCAAGTATTAAGAAATGCTGAAATTTTACAACAAAATTTATCTGCAAATTATCTAAATTTGCATTTGCATTAATGATGCATTTTCCTATTCATAATTTTTTTTTGTATGTAAAACCCGTTTATTATTGTTAAATTTTCAAAGGAATATATTATATAGATCACAAAATGGCAGTCTCTTTATTTGTATATCTTTTTATTGCCTTATAAACAGCTACAACAACTTTTCATCAGATAGAAACCCTTGTGATCATTCAGTATAAAATAAGATATGCATAGAGAGAGATATAATTAGAGAGAGATGAAAGCTACAAGTAATAAAACAGATGCAGTTTATGTGTCCTCATGTCTAACAATGCTGTTTTTTCTTTTGAAGACCAATTGGATATGCACAGTTGCATACATAAACTAGAATTATAAGTTTGCCTAGGTGTACTTTTATATATATGCAATATACAGTAGAACTTTGATGGCTCAAACCTGATGGGACTGGACAAAAATAGTTCAGCCAAGTATCGTTTAACATTGTATACCATACATTGTATACATCGAAATAAGAATTTAGATGGAACTAGATAAGTAGTTTGAGATGAACAAACCATTACAGCCATCCGTGTTCGAGCCAACAAAGTTTTACTGTACATATCTCTATATATATGTAATGTTATTTAAAATTGTATGATTCTACTCATTTTCGACCGTGACTAAGGATACGGTCAGTTTAAACTGTTTTACCTCAGTCAGTGCTTCAGATAAGTGTTTCTTCAAATGAGTATTTTACCCTTTTAAAAATTAGCATGCAATCCTTATTTTCAAAATGCTATGAGTAAAAATGAACATTCTTAGCAAATTGTGATTTAAAACAAACTAATCAATACTGAAATTGAGAATAACCAATGCCTATTTTACCCCTTGATTTAAATTTCAATGCTTTACTCAGAATTTTCAATGCTTTATTCAGAATTTTCAATGCTGAAATACCCAGGAATAGTGCTTATCTTGAGCACTACAGGCTCAGTGAAGAATATTATCTGACAAAATTGTTAAAATTGACAAAAAATAATTAATGCAGTATTAAATTCAACCATTTTATGCACGGAGGTGGTAGTGCAGTGCATTTCCATCTCGTGTCAGAGGTTGTTGAGTTGGATTTTGTATATTTCTATAGTCAAGCCTCTAAAAAACAACGCTCAGTCCTAGTCCCACACAGGACACGTGAGTGATTCATACATGTCACAATTAAGCTTAAGTAAATCTGTATAAACAAAAACTTAGGCCATAATAAATTTTTTGCTAGCTTATCATCCCCACCCACCCCCTAATTTTCATGCTGCCACGATCTTTTTATTTTCATAAAAACAAATTTAAAAAAAAAATAAAATAAAAAAATATAAAAAATTTTAAAAATAAAAATAAAACCCTCCCGCACTCCCCGTTTTTAAGAAATAAAGATAGAATTGTGATATAGATGGAACCGGGGTATAGATGGAACCACAATATATTATAGGGAACTTAAATTGACATGCAACATACCACAGGGGCTAGTGACAATATATTTTCTATATCCCTATATATTGTATAATAAATACTTTATTATAATATATATAGGGATATAGGATTATGTATTATCACTGCCCCCTATGCAACAGACCACAAAATTTGCTCAAGGAATAAGCAACAAACTGCAATAGGTATTAGGCTGTTAGCATTATTGAAACTGACACATTACAAATAGTGTGCCTTTAAAAATGATAGCAACCTTGAACATTCCAAGTCATTTTGAAATGTATGTTGTATGATGATACAATGACATGCATATGTGCTAGATGCAGTTCTTTTTTACATACCGTATATTCCCTTATAAACGCCCCCACTCTAATAAACGATCCCCACCTATTTTTCTGAAAAATTAAAAAACAAAACGTATATGCGATTAAAGTGCGTATTCGCCCATCTTTCCCTGATCGATTATTTTGTTACACAGTCAACAATTAGCGAAGTGTTTATTACCTTCGGACTCTTTAACCCATTGTTTATATCTTGGGTGACCACTTAATCACTTTTGGTTGAACAAATACTTCCCCATATTTGCTGTTTAATACTAGTAAAAATGCCGTCTGCCGATTAAAACATTACAAAACGTCAGAAAATGCAATTAGTCTGTGTACGCTGAAAGCTCATTGTTCCACGTTGATAAGAGCAAGCATCCAAATGATTTAAAGTGAAGAGTACAATGACCATAAATTCGGATATTCCGGTACGCAGACTAGTAATTTCAAACAGATTTTCAGCTTTTTTTCATCCTATGTCGATTATTTCGTTCACTCTAAAATAATTCTGAACCACTTTTTCGGGGATTTAAACCGGATTTAAGGTTTTTTTCCATGGTTTTATTGTATTTTTAACTGTTGTTAAATTTGCTTTTTTTTATCTTTTATAAACGCCCCCACCTTGTAAAATGTAATGCCCCCAGGGGCGTTAATTAAGGAATATACAGTATAATGAAAATGGCTGTCATTTATAAGTTCACATGTATAAGGAAAAAGGGATATTTCAATTTTGGTGGAAGTAGGGGGACCTAATGAGAAAATTATAACAAGGTCAAACAATACATTATTAATGGCTTCAAAACAAAACAAGAGTTGTCTGAAGACAACAAAGCTCGCCCATGGGAAAAAAACTCACCACCCATCAAAGATTGAAATTGGAGGCAAACACCAAAACTTAATCGCAACTAAACACAAAAGTTTAACCTGGGTGTCTACAGACGACCCCAGGGTCATGGCAATAGCTCTCCTGGACATTCATCTCAGTAAGCTAATAATCAATGAAAGTATACTTTAGTATTTTTCTTTTCGATATAATTTATTGTATTAATTAATAAACAAGACATGGAGCAAGCAGGGTCACTGTGAGTCATTGTACACAACATGACATTGTACAGAAATCCATTCCAGTAAATATTTTCAAAGATAAACCACACATCCAACATGTAACTCCATATACATGTAAAGATTGCAGACCACACATCCAACATGTGATTCCATATACATGTAAAGATTGCAGACCACTATTCACAGATAATAAAAAAAAGCCATGCTCATTTCTGGGATAGTGGTAGAAATGAAAGGTTAGAAAAATCACAGAATTACAAATATATTGTGCCTTATAATTTTTTAATGAAATAAAAAGATAGTTGTTAAAAAGGGTGCTTTAATATATTAGAGGCAATAATTTGATACAAACATTTTTTAATGTCTAATTTTGCATGATTTGGATTTTGAATAAGACTTTTTTAACTGCAAATCTGGCAAATGAGAGGGTAGGCAAATTTTTCATTAGAGATTCCCACTTTTTGTTTTAAACGATAGGTATTGATTGATTCTTGGACATATAACAGTGGAATATTGGAAAGTCTATGTCCAGATAATTGTCTAGTAAGGCTGTTACTTTCGTACAGCAGCTAATTGGAAATGTAAATCTAGCTGCAATCTACAATATGTACCAGTTCAATGGCAGATCTACTCTTTAAAGAAAAAAAAGGCGAACACTCCCATTCCTTGAACTCCCAATTTCATAAAAATCCACTATATTTCTACTGAAAATCGTGTCCATTCAGATTTTGTCTTGCGCCCCTAAGTCCGTCCCCATCTAAACTGAAATCCTTGACCCCCCCCCCCCCCCCCCCTGTAGAATACTGGTATTGTCATACCTGGTCTGTTTCACAAAATAACTTAAGATAAAAATTGCCAGAAGCTAATTTGATGGTTTTTCCATTGAATGTTCGAATTTTGATTGACATTTGACATTTAAAATGATAAATATATGTTGTTTTTTGCAGGAATGGAGCCAAATTTGGGATATTTGTTTTTATTCTTTTTTGTGAAATGTACCCTAAGTGAAAACTTATTTTCCATAAGTTTCATTACTCATCTGTGTCATTTGTCATAAAATGTTGTCTTTAAAATATGATCCATTGATGTTGTTTTTCAATATGTAAAATTTAAGCTTAACAAATATTTTTTTATTGTATATATATACATTGTTCATTGTATATTAAAATGAAAAAGAGATAAAGTCTATGTTTTTTATTGCATTATCGAAACCAATATTTTTTTATGGATTTGTTAATTTAGTACTCCATTTTTTCCATGCGGATGGAAATTTCCACCCCTCACAATAACTGACATCTGTCAGGACAGACCTCAAACCAATCTGCATCTCAAACCCATGACATAGACTTTTTCTTGCATGCAACCCTGTGTGATTTTTATTCCAGTCTATTTTTAATGGTTGTGCAAGGATATCATGGTATCTGTTAGATGTAATAGCACAAGGTATTTATGGATGAACACTCATAGTGTGAGGATGGCAAGATAAGTGCATGGAGGTAGTGTATGATGGAAAATCAGTACCTGGTACATTAAAAAAATAAAACAAGAGCTGTCAGAAGACAACAAAGCTCGACTATGGGATAAAACTCACCACTCATGCAAAGATTGAGATTGGAGGCAAACACCAAAATGCAACTAAACGCAAAGTTTAACCTGGGTGTCTACAGACGACGTAAACGCCGCCAACAGGATCATGGCAATAGCTCTCCTGGGCATTTGTCCCGGTGAGCTAAAAATTAAATCATCCGCCCCACACCTCCTCTTATTAAGATAAAATTGGATGATAATCTAGCGATAAATTTATAATGGCTTAAAGTGAAATGTGATGTATTTCTAGAAAATAAGTTGATACCAAATTGTTATGTGAGTGCACCTGGTCCAGTCAACAATAACCATGTGATTCCAACTGAGTTGCCAACCAAATATCACCTGTGTCACCATTTTTGTCAAATTGATATGAAACTGACACAATGACATTTTCAGAATAAGAGTTAGGAGAAAATTATCGTCCTTTTGAAACATTCTAATATGCTGGAACAATACTTTTATAGTTTTAATGTAAAACATTTAGGTTGATGCTGTGTTGTTTAAGTTATACTGGAGTTACTGTCTGGCTGCCCAGGCTCTATATTGTTTGTCTTCCAATCTTTATTTTTTGTTACACTCCTTTTAAATGAAAATGAATGAATTAAAGTCTTTTTTAAAGATGGTAGCCAAAATAATTTGAAAATAATCTTCCTTTAGGCCCTCTAATAATACATGCAAATTGTGTATTTATTTTTAACAAAGACAATAACAAAACAAAATCAAAAATATTGAACTTGGATTGTTCCAATATATAATTTCTATCTTCCTGCTACTGCACTACCGCCCCACTTTTAATTCATGGCCATGACTAAAATTCTATTTCAAAATTGCTGTGTGTCTCTTTAAAGGGAGAGTATCACGATAAAATGCTATAAATGTCTTCAAAATTAGAATAATTATCAAAATGGATAAAAAGCATCATTATCATTAATTAATATAAACTGAATAGTTTAGTATGTTTAAATATTTTTTTTCGCATTGCTTGTTAAATCTCCAATTTTCAGGGACGGGTATGTTTATGAGGAGGTAATACTAAATAATCTGTACGTTAGCACGTGTTTTATATTTCTGATATTGCATGAACATACATTCAACTTAAATACTGGGAAGTTTCATTAAATTCTACAATGTGACAAAAACTATAGCAATCGCCTTTAAGGCATAGTACCACCATTGCAAAAAGGAAGTGCTTCAGTGGGGTAGTCACATAATGGTGGTTATAAATAATCCTCATTTCTTCTTCTTTAAAAATGCATTTTCCTTATTTTAATGCTCATTTTTTTTATTTGAATGGCATTATTGATGTATTTTGAACATTTTGATAGCATTGTAATGTTTGAATTGTGAATTTAGAAAAAAAAAATTAATGATACTTGAAAATTGGGGTATGAAAACATGATTTCGGAAGTCTACTTTCACTTTGTCACCAGTGTACACACCGAGCAGAAAAAAAATCTCTTATATGACACATGACCCCTACTTTTCTCATCATATTTTGATAGTGCAGAGGTTGACAAACAGTAAAATGTAGGTTTCACTTCTTTCATTTGGGGTTCGCTATGAATGACAAGCCTTCAAACTTTTATTATTTACTATAGAATAAAGAACAAAAATCAATGGTAGGTTTACACCTTAAAACTACTTTGCAAAATCAAAACCTGGCAAAAATAAATAATTAATATCTACCTATCCACATGAAAAATACTGAGTCTGCAAACAATTTTTTAAGGCCAAAAGGTATATATCAGTACCGTCTCAGTATTCAATTTTTTAAAGCTACAGTCTATGGCACCATACAATATGTAAGCATCAGTCATAGATTTTAGTTTGCTCATGAAAAAAGGTTTGAGTTTATTGCTTTCAAGTCTATTTTCTTTGTCAGTATTGTGTTTGGGAGGTCATCATTCCAGAGTCTGAAATTTAATCCATGACCCAGAGCCATTAACGCATGTCTGCACAAGAAGCACCAGCAACATGATTGAATCTGGCCATCATGTTATGGTCTACAGGACCAAGGACTATCTAATAGACATCTTAGCAGTTGTGTACCTCCATCTCACTGGACCAACCGGCAACCAGAGGACATTTTTCAATATACATGCAGCCTTTCTGCTGGACAGTCAATTACAGGCATTTTTTTTCTATCTGGTATTAACATGATGAACCAGCTGCCAGACTGTATAGCCAGGTTGTAGACCATAGAGGGCTGCTGGTCCGGACTGGCCACCCTACCCTAGTCTATATACAGGTATCTGTCATCTAGTCAAACCCCTGCTGGGTACCTAGACTGATGCGCATAACTGATAAGAAGGTTAATATAAAAACAGCGGATAGGTTAAAAAGATAACTGTAGCAGTACAGGGTTAGATTTTAAAAGATTAAAAATAGAGCAGGTTTCTAAGGGGAGACATGTTCAACTCAACTAACGGATGATCTGAACTCTTAGTGCTTGTGAATGAACTTTTTATGTTCCTTATCAGGAATCCTAAAATTTGGTTTGCCCTTTTAGTGATATTGTCAAGGTGTGTGTTCAATGATAGGTTTTGTGAGATTGTGATGCCGAGATATGTTGCAGATATGGCTGATTATAATATAGTGTTATGGAGAATGTAGGAGGTGTTGATAATTTTTTTACTTTATGTAGCATGAATGACCTGGCATTTTGATGGGTTGAAGTGTCATGTCCCACTTTGTTTCCCACTCCTCCAGCTGCTCTAAGACTTGCTGGAGTATAGCTCAGGGCTGGAAAATTCCACTCGTCCGCTCACCATGACGAGTGAATGTTTGGTCAGGACAAGTAAGGTTTAAGAAACTTACCTTAATATTTCTTTGATTTTAAGCATTCAATAAACAATGTTGGAAAGGGAGGACGAGTAGCTTTTATAAGAAATTTCAAGCCTTGTTGCTGCTTGGGTATCAGATTTGAAAGATAGGTAGATCGCAGTGTCATCTGCAAAGAGACGAGTTTTACAGGTGACATGCTCTCGAAAATCATTTATATAAATGAGAAAAGAGTAGAGGGCCAAGGACAAACCCTTGTGGAACTCCAGAGGAAACAGGGATTCTGTTTGAAACAGAGCCATTGATGACAACAGACTGTGAACGGTTATCAAGAAATGTTTTGATCCATGAGAGTGTATCTCCCCTTATGCAATAGAAATGTAGCTTATATAAGAGCATTTCATGGTTCACTTTATCAAAGATCTTGCTGAAGTCTGAGGGAATGAGGTCTGTCTGTTCCTTCTGGTTTACAGAGCTCTTTCATAAGATTATGAGGTGAGTTTGACATGATCTTTTCTCTCTAAAACCATGCTGGAGTTCATAGAAGAGGTTTGAGGTTGTGAAGTGTTTGGTGAACTGGAAGAGACAATGTGTTCCAGTGTCTTGCACAGAATACATGTTAAAGAGATAGGACGATAGTTTGCTGGATTTAACTTTGAGACTATTATATAGATAGGTTCAACATTAGCCATTTTCCAGGGTTCTGGTACAGTACCAGTACTGGGCGACTTACTGAAGATAATTTGCAGGATAGGTGATATTTCTTTACAAGTGTTTTTAGGATGATGGGTTTTGATCTCATCGGGACCAGCTGCTTTGTGAGGGTTTAGATTTCAGGGAGTTTTTGTATGCTGTTTATTGATGTTTGGCATTAGTCTATGAGTGCTGTAAGTTGATTTAGTGTCTTTGGCTGAGTCTGCTTTGAGTTGAAGTTTAATGTTAGAGTGATTAATGTGAAAATGGAGATTTGGTAGTGAAAACTGATTGGAATTGCTCATTTACTGTATTTGCCTTGTCTATGTTTTACTGACAGAGTTTGTTTTGTTTTTTAAATGTCCTATGAATTTAGTTTCGAGTGCTTTAAGAGAGTGTATAATTTTTTGTCATTTGGTCTTGAGGATTATTGGTCTGATTTTATATTGATGTTTAGGATGTCCTCCAGATATTCTTGATATGCTATTTTTGAGGCAGCTGTGTTTTAGATCTAGGTAATGTTCTTTGTATGTACTGCTTCCTGTGTGCATGTGCTTTTCATAAGCTTTGTTACGTTTTCTGTATGGACGTTTAAGGTCAACTTTTATCAATGGAAGCAAGGAATGATATAGAGTAGGAAAAGCAACTGATTGAGATTCTTTGAACGCTTGCTTATTCACGCAAAATCTCGCAATATCTCGTTTTCAATTATCTTAACTTTCATTCATCTCAGAAACACAAATTAAAATGCGTACATTGCAGAATGAAATCGCCATAAAAATGAAACCATTCCCATAAATTTGTGTTTTGAATTGTTGAAGGACTTGTGATTACAAAATTTGTATACTGCAGCTAAAATTAAGACAAAATACAAATTTTTTTTCTTCAAACGAGAACCACAATATCATTAATTCAAGATCATTTTGCGTGATCAAAGTATGTTTAAACATCTAAGATTACATACAACTTACAGTTTATACAGAAGAAATCAGTTGCCTATGGATTATAAATGATAAATTTGAATCCTTGTGTGCTATTTCATCAACATTTAGTAAGGAGAATCCTGTCAGAGATGCACATTTCCTATCCTTCTATACAAGTCCTTGACGGAAGTTTATTTTTTGTTGGTACATGTATGTAGGTTTCAAATTCAACACCAATATTTATGTTTTCATATGTTTCTTAACAGAGCAGTGATCATATGTCCTGCTATTGCTAATATTTTCATGGAATTTGGTGAGATGTGCTGTCAGGCTGTGTCAGTCTGCTCTTTTGTATATAGAGGTATTTATACTGGTCATACCTATTACCACGCGTTTAAAACTTTGCCAACCATTTAAGTAATGTCATCAATAATAAACAATAATACAGTTACTTAAGTGTGCTGAGTAATAAACAGTTGCCGGTACAAAATGTTAACAAATGCCGATGCTTACGGAAGTTGGAGCTTTGCGCATGTCTGGGATATTGTTATTATATGGGCATTCGCTGTAATAGGTATATCACGGTATTAGGTATACAAAGGACATAGTCGATTCCATTCATGTTTTCATCAATTTTACCTTATATCTGTAGGACATTGTATAGCGACATTGCGAAAACAACCTGTCACATTTTAAATCATGGAAAGCTTCGAAGATCTTAAGCATATCATAAGGATGGGTGCAGGACGAAGCATACCACTGTCTTTCCGTACAACTGCCTTTACGTACCATTTCAGGACAAAGCGTACCACATGAAGATTATATAGTAGTAAATACCTGGTGGGACACTCGATAATATGTTGTCAACTTGGTGTGAATAACAAGTATTATTTGCTCAAATCAGTCCTATATTAAAGCAAACTGACAAAAACAAAGTAGTAATGGGTATTATCAGATTAATTAAATGAAAAAATATCCCGATTAATTGTAAAACAACTCCTTAAATTGGAACCCAATTAAGATCCTCAAATAGCACAAACTTGTAATTACACATCTTGATTAATATAATAATAAACAAGCAAATATAAGGACAAACATGGATATTTACAGAGTACTCAAAGGTATGAACTTTTTTATTATAATAGCTTAAATGCAATTTAAATACTTTAATTAGTATATGATTTTACCAAATAATACAATATAAAAGATATACTGTAACACTGGAATAAATAAAAACAACAACAATAAAACATGTAGTTAAATCAGAGACGTATTATAACTCATAAATATTTTTTATTGGTTAAATGCATAAATATTATTATTTATTGGTTAAATGCATAAATATTATTTACATATGACATTTATTGGTGTCCAGCGATAAAAAATATAACATACTTCACATTTGAACAGTTAAAAAAATATATATATATATAAACTACAAACAATACATTAATATTATTAAATTTTCCCTATATAATCTATATGTGGTACTCTTCGTCTTAGAAACTGGTACGCTTCGTCCTGGTACGGTAAGGCAGTGGTCCGACATTCCATAAGGATCTATGTTCAATATTCTCGTAATCTGTTTTCGACATTTCGTTGACGATAATCGTCCAGTCCAACCCGATTTTTCTCAACTGAGCACTAAATTATTACTCTACGTGTATCAACTTTTTTGCTGACATATATATCTAAGTGAAAATACATTCTTTACTCAAAGCGCAACATTACTAATAACATACTCACAAAAGGTAAAGGTCTGTCAGATTTTTCTGCCACCAACTGTTTATGTTTTTTGCGAGACGGTGCTTCGTGCTTTTCACACGTTTTATTTATCCACTGTTGTGAAGTTTTTGTACTTTATTCTATAGTAAATAATAAAAGTTTGAAGGCTTATGGTTATTAGAGAGACCCAAATGAAAAAAGTGAAACTTATATTTTAATGTTTGTCAACCTCTGCACTACCAAAATATTATGAGAAAAATAGGGGTCATGAATGTGTCATATAAGATATATTTTTCTGCTCAGTGTGCGCACTTTCAAATTGAAAGTAGACTTCGAAAATCATTTACTCATACCCCAATTTCCAAGCATCATTTGTTTTGGTTCTAAATTCACAACTCAAACATGACAATGCTTTCAGAATGTTCAAAATACACAAGTAATGCCATTCAAATAAGAAAATGTGCATTAAAATAAGGAAAATATATATTTTTAAAGTAGAAACAATGATTATTTATAACCGCCATTACATACTTCCTTTTTCCAATGGTGGTACTATGCCTTAAACATACATACCTGCAATGACGTACATAGAGATATACAAGTCAGTGATACCCGGTAGATCTGTGTAGTTTTTAATTGATTTTTTTACATATATTTTAATACGTTATATAATATCCATATATGATCCATTATTACTTGTATTAATTGATGATGAAATAATTGTTATAACTTTTTCACAATTTTGTATTAGTTAAATTTCCTTGTAAATGCAAGTGACGTTACCTGGGATACATCATTTCATATCATTACAAAGACTCAGGCAGCAGAAACATTGAGAAATTAGGTGAACTAAACTTAAAATACGTTTTGGTGTTTCCTAAATCTCTTATGTAGAAGTAAAGTTCAGTACTCCAATTTACAAACCTCTCCAAGTCCGATTAAATACGCTGTGAATGGACAACTTTTCTATTATTTGGATATCCGATCTGCTGTCCATAACCAGGGCTAGGAAGACGCTTAAAAATAAACAATGGGAAGTATGAACTTTGTACCATTTGTTAAATGCTCATTGCTGAATAATGCAAAGTCACCATAACAACAAAGTTTAAAATTGATAATTAATCGTGTCGGTGCTTGTTTAAACAACTAGCCATATTGCTGTCAACCGTGTTTCGTCGACATGTAACACCAGTGTTTTCGACATCACCGACCTGAATACAGTGGTGGCAATCCCTTGACTAATGCCTGCCGCCATGAAGTTTGATGATAGAAGCAAAAGTTCAAAAGTTTGATTAAGTTACTGTTTCTTTTTGTACAGTTCCCTTAAACTGCCTAAATCATGACATTGTACGAGAATGGTATATAGTTACAATCTCTTCCTAGACGACATGTTCAAAAGCTGTCGAAAAAATATAGCATAAACATGAACTTCTTTTCTCCAATATCAGACATTGGCTTTCAAGTATTAAATTCATCAGATATGCATGAAAAACGTGAAGTTCACACCAGGATATTACGGTGAACAATTGTGCGAATTTTCAATCCATTCCCCCATCAAGATACTGCGCGACTGGTTGCAACACATTTTTCCAAGTCCAACCAGGGGTAGACGTCTGTTGAAGAGTTATGTACCCTGTAACTATGCACATGTGCAGTTCACATAGGGCATCTTGGTGAACCCCATATTTTCAGGCAGTTAATTTTAAAAAAAATATGTTTTAAACAAGAGGCCCATGGGCTTCAACAGTCACCTGATTATCCAAATAACATTCACATAAGTCTATTCAGTCATAAGAAATAATGTTGTTTTTTTTGTCAGTTTCCCTTATCGCCACCAATTATTTCCAAATTACACTTGCAGTGGCGTAACTTCCTAAAAATGCCAAAAATGTAATAAAAAGCGTACCCCTAGCGGTGTGGTAAACTATAAATTCGCCCCCCCCCCACCCCTCCCCCCATTAAATATTTAACACTATTTATCAATTTTGGTGAATTCAATGTTAATATTAAAGACAACCAGGCCCCTAAAACGTAAGAAATTTACGCCTAAACGCACCCACGACGTCCTAGCGGCATCTATTCCCAAAGCAAATCTGTATGAGTTCCATGATTCCAATTATAACGCTTGCAAGACAATATTCCATTTGACAACGGGTAATAAAAACATGTGTATATATGCTTCTAAATTACACGTGGTCGTAACAAGACCGCGAATACAATACCCGTGAATGTGCTTTTGTCAATGGATTATAAATTATATTACATGTAATAGCTATTTCAATAAAAGAACGCACATATTATGTACTTTTTTCTTTAAATAGATAAATGAGTAAAATGGTAAAACTATAAGTGCAAAAAAATATAACAAAAGATAAAACATTTATTCATTAATATACTGACTTAATAAAAATATTTGCTATCACTTTATATTCATATTATGTAAATGTTTGTAACATGATAAACGTTTTATCTTAGGTGTATAAAAGACATAAAAATATATACGTCTATCGTTACTTTATTAGCCTGCGGTTTACCAGTAAGGCGAACAGCCCATACTTGAAATCCTCGCACAGGAGGTCAACCTGAAGCATGGTTGCAGTGTTACAATTGCTTAATCACCGGTTGTGGAGGATTAACCGCGTTTCCCATTTTCTTACTTATTTCCAAACTACTACTACTGTTGACTTTTATTTTCTTCAAATTTCTATCCTAGCACACAATACTCATACTCTGTTTCTTGTTATATATAACCATTTGTTATTCATTCTTTCCATACTTACTCCAATCTTTTTATCTTTTCTTCTTCCCATACTGACTTTATGCTTTCCTTACTTACCTCATACTCAATTCTTGTAATCTGGTTTACTATTCATACTTTCTTTGTTCTTGTAATCTTTGTTTCTTTTTTTCAATTAATACTTCAATCTTGTTAATTTAATTTCTTTCCCTTCTTCATTCTTGTTATCTTTATTCTTTCCTTACTTACTTGATTATCGTTATCTTCGCTTCAAACTTCAATCTTATTATCTTGTATGACGGGTTATTTAAGGAGTAGAAAATGGTATGGAAACCTATAGTGACCCCGTTGTACATGTATGCTCCAAACTAATGTTCAAACAAAGGTTTTTTCGTGATACCTGGGCTCATTCCGTTCAACGTCTACATTACATAAGCTAACTACACACGATAAACGGTACTTCTTGTTATTTTTGTGCACGTGGTTTGGCAGTGAGGTAAGAAAATTCATTATTTTCATATTATTATTTCGCTTACAAATTAAAGATATAACCGATACGAGCGGCATTGTTTTTAAGTTTTAAGCGGGCATGTGTTTTTGTATGGGAACATTGCCGTTTCCTCAAACATTCGAGAAAAGTGGTGGTTAAACCACTTTTAGATTGAAAACACGTCATTTACTGGTCAATTTATTACTTCGAAAGTATTTCTGGAAGTACTTTATGGGTTTTAAATTTGTTTAATATATCAATATACCAAATTATGTCAGTAAAAAAATACAAGTTGAGGTTATAAGGGTTTTAAACGCCAAAATTTGCTTAGTACGTAACATAAGTAGGTACCTCGTATATTGTACGCTTCATAAGTCGGTATATTGTGGCATGGAGCGGTATTCAAATAACATGAAATGCTACTACTCTCCAACATACTGATTTTTTATGCCCCCGGCATATAGTATCACCGCTGTCCGTACGTACGTCCCGTACGAAAATGATTTCCGACTGATATCTTTAGTTTTAATGAACAGATTTAACCCAAATTTGGTGTGTGATTTCACATTCAGATAATACAGGTCAAGTTTCGGTTTGATGATTTTTGATGGAGCTATGCCCCTTTTTGGAATTTGAATATTGACATATGTCAAGAAATTGGTTTCCGCTCGATATCTCTTGAAGGATTGGATGGATTTGATTCACATTTGGTAGAAAGATATATTGTGATAAACTACAGCTCAAGTTCAATTTCCGTCAAAATCCCTGCATATTAATTAGGTGTTCTGGGCTCTAATTGGCTGATAGTTTCCGACTTTAAAATCTTTAGTAATGGACCGATTTTGACAAAAATTTCTATTTGGCTTTATATTGTAAGGTACCACCGACCTTAAACGGGAAATAAAAAGCTAACAACGCCAATTTAGATCTATCAACAACACGATTTATTTCTTGCACTCAGATCTAATAATTATTTGTGTTATTATATTTTGCTATCTGTCAGGTGGACACGAGTTACTTAAATTTCCTTAATGTTATAATAATGATCTACCTGCGAGATCACTTAGATATGTAATTGAATTTATATATAACCCTGGAGATTCAAAAACTCCCGGTGACCGGAGTTTTTGTTTATAGCAATCGGCTGGTTGCCCTCTTTGCTTACATGGAAAGTCCCCGAATGAGAGCCAATCTCTTATTTATAACCTCTTGGAAATGTCCACCTGACCTGATACGACCAATGGCTGAGGACTCGGAGGGGTCCGGCAGCTGGGCTAACCAATCAGAACAGGCACGGTTCACCGACAACCAATCGCTATCGAGACCGATGAACCGTGCAAGTCTGACTGAGAGCACCTGCTCACCAGACCTGTCAAAAGTCAGCAGAGACCTATCAAAAGTCAGCAGCCCTTGGTACACAACTAAAGCAAACATGTAACGTAAGTAAAAATACACAGTTTTGCATTTAGTATAAACTTTCAGCAATTTCGTCATAACAAGAATATAATAGATCTATAGGTTTATGAATAAAGGTCTCGCTTTCATGAAAGTTACCATAAAGTGAGACCGGTTCAGACGATCACCGTGACCTCTAATCCACATGTTGTTTATCAAATCTCTTTATATAAATATGTAATCTGTCTACAATATATATATAAATAACCATAAGATTTACACAGCAATACTCTTCAACTGGTATGACAATAGACAATTGTATAAGAATAACATAACTCAGTTATCGATACTTTAAACAACAACAACAACAACAACAACAACAACAACAACAACAACAACAAAAACAACAACAACAACAACAACAACAACAATAACAACAACAACAACAATAACAACAACAACAACAACAACAAATATGGCGGACAACTGTAAAACGGAGAGTTTTACTCCTAAAAATATATTAAATAAACTGTTTAATAGTGACCTTCAGTATAATAAGAAGTGGTCTAAATATTCATTAGTTGAGAGTAGAAATATTGACTTTAATTTATTATTTTAAGTTATTTTGTTAAAGCAACGCATCCACGTTTAAACTTTTTTAAAAAGTTTTTCAATTGAGTTGTGAGCACATTTTCTATACATAAATATATGGTCAGTGAGCTGTATATGTGCTAACAAACACTATCCAGAACGCTTTAGAATTATAAAAAAAGATGTCCAAATTATAAAGCGTGACAAACGCTTAATAAATTATTTTTATATTGCCGAGGATTCCAACTTGGCTTCAAATTGAATTATGCGAGTCGTATTAAAAAAAACTTCACGTTTTAGTGCGTAGTGTACTTTACCTGCCTTGAAAGTCATTTTGACAATTTTTTTTTACTCGGGTGAGTGTGTTGCTTTAAATTAGTTATGGTTCTTACAATATCACAATACCCAGGTCAAGTTGGACAAGGGATGGAATTGGCGCATATTAATTATGTGATCTTGACTCTGATTTGCTGACGGTTTCCGGCCTCTAAAATCTTTATTGATGGTCCAATTTTGATGAAACTTGATATTTGACTTTATTGATATCTACAATGTAGTTACAAAGCGGGGGCATCTGTGTCACATGGACACATTTCTAGTTTATTCATTTTTAAGTTACATTTTGATAAGCACTTTACAAATTAAGTTTTATTTTCGTTTTAGAACAGTAGTATCCAGCTCACTATGCTGTACGACATATTGCAACTGTTTCAGACCCGAAGACCTTAGGCTACCTATTCTTCGTGTAATACATGTACACTACTTACATTGTACTATTCGTCTATCGGCACTCGATGGCATAAAATGACGCTAAATATTAAACATTGTTCTAATAATATTTCCTTTAGCAAATTAAAAAAAAAAATCATTGCATTGATAAATTTTTGTTGTTGTTGTTTTTGTTTTGTCTTCTATTATTTTCTTTATTCGTGTGTTGAAGTAATTGACATTTTGATACAATAGTAACTGATAAGCCGTATTATGCCAGGTAACTCTTCTCATTTTGTTATCATTTATTTACGTTTATGCTAATGTTGTAAATCTAACATGCATTGTACCTGTCACTTTAATAAGTAATTAACGTATACAGTAATGCTGGTTTAACGAGACATGTAAAATAATGAAAATAACAAATATGCATCATGTATCCATTTATTTAACGGTTTACGGAACACAAATATACACCTGATAACATACAACGACAGAATGTGCTCTATCAAAACTTGATAAGTAACAGAATCTGATGTAATATTATAATGGCGGAGTGGTAGAGAATGGAGCCCATGACCGTCACGGCTGTGTGCGGTGTCCTTGAGTAAGACACCCTTTTCCGCATATGCTTAGCACTGGTTCTACCAAGGAAGACTTCGAGCGTGATTTGTCTTAGTTGTAAGAATTAAACTAATATTTTACCCTGCGGTTACTGAATAGGACTGTATAATCTCATTGGGCAACACGATAAATAATTAGATACAGTTTTGATGTTAATACATAAAACATGCACATAATTGATGGTGCAATTTTAGACCTAGCCTTACAGGGTAACTGAACATTGTAACATTATACAATCTTAGCTACATTTTCTATATATGTATTCGACAGTACCGCACACTTTTGCTCCGAATTCCTCCATATTCTTACATCAAAATGTTCTCCCCTATTCCTCACATTACATATTTTACAATACACGTCGACACAAAAGACAATAATAATTTATGTCTAAAGAAGTTTCAAGCACTAAAGAGGCTTGTCTAAAAAACTATAACAAACAAAATCTCAATTCACTAGCACGATTATATATTGACTACACCCTAGGTGTTCTTGATGGACACGTGTACGTTTACTTTAGGCAATATCCCTTTCCGCAGATTGGTTACACAGTCAATGAGTAGACACGTACAAACGTACAGTTGAAATAGCGAAAATGTATGAGTCATGTATTTTTATCATTCAGAATACCTCGCTCAATTCTCCAAATCAAACCTCGGATGTATGCCGCCGAGGAGTTCCGAATGGTATTTATTTCTGAAAGTACTAATAATAATACAGTATACCCAAAGTGATTTACATAATGTCAGTGCGAAGTAAACACATTTAAAATATATATTTAGATTTCCTGTATGTGTTCTGTTAATAAAATATTGTGTATGTATTAATCTAACTTTCAGAATCTAGATTAACTAACTATAAGTCATTCTATCCCTATTCCTCTTCACAGTGAATTCATTGTGACCACTTTTTTGCACATTACACTGACGCGACTGACCAATCAACGTGCTCTTACATCTCTGCTTTAGAAAACATATACAAACAAATGGCTAATTATCATTTTAGTGCCTATATATTGGATCATGTTTAGTATTTCATCATCATTCATGCCAATATGGTAAATGTGCAAGTCAATATAAGGTTCATAGAAACAGTCGTGGTGGATTCATAATGAATTCATGCTCAGTCTCAAAAGAAGGAACCGTGAAACTAGTTATGGAACTGCACTAACAGAGACTTCAATGCTAAAATCAACTCAAATAATGGAATACCGGCTAATTTTTTTATTTACACATATATTCACGGATAATTATAAATTATTAAAGTTAACTTTAATATATACTGATAATTGAATTAAATATTGCTTGTTTATATTGAAAAAAATAGCATTACATTATTCAGTTACTCTTTGTGTTCTTTTCATAAAAATAAGGTGACAGTGTAACCCTTTTTTTAAAAAGACCACCAGAGCAATTATCACCACTTAAATCTATTGTTATATCCGAACATTACATTTCCACCACCCAACTACTTTTTCTATTTTAAAAAATAGATGTTTGGAAAGTGAGAACATACCAACAATCCTAGTTCAAGTTAATAGTATCGTCATGTTCAGGTCTAA
The DNA here is from genome assembly GCA_029582155.1 of Panopea generosa. Classification (NCBI taxonomy): domain Eukaryota; kingdom Metazoa; phylum Mollusca; class Bivalvia; order Adapedonta; family Hiatellidae; genus Panopea; species Panopea generosa. Next base: position 77,022,614 of record CM055900.1, read on the forward strand.
CAGTCCACAATGGGAGGAACGAGAACTGTTTCTACAGTCTAACTATTGGTGCAAAAAATATTTCATTCTTGTTTAACGTGTTAAAATTGCATGATTTATATAAATGATAATAATAGTCTATCTTTCATATTGTTACATCACAAATGGTAAAATTGCATGCTTTATATATAAATAAATTTAATTTTGTTTATTTAAGATGTAATTGTTATCATAAGTAACTACTACACCAGTATAAATATGTGAAATTTGATTTAAAAAACAAATCAGAGAGATAGTTAGATTGAAAAGTTTGAAGCAAATAAAGAAGAGAATATATGGATGAAAGAAAAAATAAAATATAATGCATGACAATCTATGGATATATTATATATCAATTTTCCTCTCTAACAACCTAAACTGTAATAATACAAATATATATTGTGAAATTAAGTATTAATGCTACTTCTGCTCTCCGTATAAATTTTTTATATTTCTTATACATTTACATTTTTTTTAGAATAAATACTATATCATATCATATCTAGTTGTGGAATTTCACGTCACCATGGGATCTATATACGTCATAGATCTAAGTATATATATATATATATATATATATATATATATTAAATGTAATTGATGTCTTGAGTAAATATGCTTGGAATGTACCGCTTAAAAATAAAACTGGTTTATATGTAACCAAGGCATTTAAGACATTTTAAGTGAGATGAATGCAAGACCTCAAAAGTTGTGGGTTGATGAGGGGAGTGAATTCTATAACAAACACTTTAAAAAGTGTTCGGGTCCACTTCCATGTACGACGGTGGAGGTGGTAAAGGGGCCGATGGATATTGATATTGTTGCTGAACCAGCAGTTGCTGTGTTTTTAATTCCTGCAGCTGCTGTTGTAATTGCTGCTGATTTTGTTGATTTACTTGTTGCTGTCTCTGAGCAGACTTTTGCTGTTCTTCCATTTGCTGTATCAAAGTTGCGTTTTGATCTTTTAACTTTTGCAGCTCAATGACGGCAATTCCGGTCGAATTAGCTGTTGAGCTCGTGGCGGTTGTTGTGGTAGCCTTGGGCGTTTTTTGTGCGGGTTTGGGACCTGGTTTAGTTGCACTAGTTTTAAGATAGTCTCCGTAAATGCAGACCACGAACAAGTTATATATGCTTACAAACAGCATGAAAACACCAGACGCCAATGTCATAATAGCTAATACTTGATTTTCTATAGCATGTTTATCTTCATGGTCGCGCGACAACCTCCCTGACTTGACTGCAATTACAATACAAGCGATACAGCCTCCAACCATTGCAAGTGCCAGCAGGAATTGAAATCCGACCTAAAATGAACAATGTTTTTAACAATTCAAAGTAGGCATAACAATAGTAAGTGGTACATCTATTAAGTAAATCGTTACCCAATAAAAACATAACACTCTTGACTTAGCCGAATGGGGATCTTACTTTCTTGAGTATTTATTATTGAGTTTATTTAAATCGTTGGCAAATGCATATTATGTGCGGCTTTTAGTCATTATACAATTTTTCTCAACGAGTTTAATAAGTTAAATAATAAATGAGCACGGCTGTGGCATTCCTTTCATTACATTACACACACAGTCAAGCACGTGGTCCAGAACTAGAGCAACATGATCGGAAGGTTGTGGGTTCGATCCTCTGCCACGGCTATGTGTAGTGTCCTTATGCAAGATACCGTTTTCTGCATATGCTAAGTACTTGTTCTACCAAGGAAGACTTTAAACATGATTTGCCTAAGTTGTAAGAACTTGTTTCAAATCGAAGTAAAATAAATCAGTTTAAGATACATTACACGTAATACAAAATTTGGTTCTCATTTGATTTCTTTATAAGGACTAGATTTGTCTATAAAATATATCGGTGATTTCCGTATGGGAGTCGAGATATACGGTCAAGTCAACGTCAAGCGGTGCATCTGCAGTGGTATTACACCGGTTTAACATGAATATGACATGGGGTTATTACTCTTGTGCACCGGTAGTCTTGATCATTTGCGACGCTTGCGTTTCTAAAAGACAGATGTCTTGACAAGTTCGCCCGAGAATAAAAATCATTTTTATTTAGCGAAAATCGAATAACGTTTTTGATTGGTTGATTCAAATAATCGGACTACCTCTGAGATTTCAATAGTATTTCAAAAGAGCATCGTTTGGATGTTTATTTCTATATTCATTATTTTATATTATTAGATATTTTCTATGACAACGATCCTGTACAAAACAACTGACATGACTTCCGTCCAAATAAATATTTATAACGTTATCATTGCAGAGATGTGTTTGTTTCAGCCAACTTCCAGATCCAAAAGTTTCTTCTGTACATCTTGTCAAGACGTTTGTTTGTCTTTTAGAAAAGCAAGCGTCGCATATGATCAAGATTAGTGCACCGGTGACGTATGAGGGGCTGTGAGTTAGAAGAAAGAGTGGCCAATTTAAATTGTTATAAAATGCACACCTGGTCTCGGAAGCAGCGTGCGTATGTTATGAATACTGAACATAAAAAGTATATATATATTGATAAGACTACAATGATATGCTGTGATTTTAAAACAAATCTTTCAAATTCTTTTATACAACAATTTGCATTTCAGATGAACTATATTGATTCATTTAGCACTTTATTAATTAATAATAATAATCACTAAATATAATTAACCTGTTAAAAATATTTCACATATATATCGTATTGTATACGTTGTAATATCTATTTTTAGTTACACAATCAAGTTTAATTGATCTTCAAATATTATTATATATAATTTTCATATACAGAATTATTGAGATTCTAGGCAAATAATTTTGTGTTGTTTATATGCAAAACTTGTCTTTGGTTACATTGTAAATAATCCATATTTCTTAAAGGATCCTATCACAAGGCCGTGCCGGTGTGCACTTTTTCGCCCCCTGTGAAAACATTGCACGCGCGTTTTGGCACCCTTGCATAGTGTACATATATAAAACTCGGCACCCGTAAACAAATTCATGAGACGGTAACGGGAAACTAAATATATCTGAATATTTTTAGGTGATGATACAAAATGAAGATTTACTTGTCAGTGACAGTGCTAGATCGCAGAATTCTTAGGGAGGAATCATGTTGAAAACGCTTTATTTATGCAATATACTGGTCATTCAGCTGAGCAATGAACACTGTTACGTAATTAAAGATGAAATACACATTTTGTTATGCAGGGTATGTGTGGGGCGGAGAGCATCTTGTAATTTAGTATATAATGGACTTTAAACGATACCCTTGAAAGTGCTACGAAATAGACAATAGAAAGAAGTTACTTTGTTGGTTTTAAGCCGGGAACATTGGTGTTACTACGCATATAACAGTGTACAGGTTGCCCGACCTGAAATGTTATGTTTAAAAACGGTGCGAAAGGACATATGTCAGGTATATTCATATTCAGGAAGTGACATGATTTCCGGTTACAGACATGTGTGTTTTATTGCAACAAACTTAACGGCCATTGCGGAACACGCGGTCCATTACGTATATGCTAAATGTCCCGAAAAACAAACGACTCGTCAATAAAGTCATACTGAAAAGTCAGATGAAAAATAATGGTTAATATTGCATTAAAAATATGCATGACATTTGTATATGTTCATTGTTTTATTATATGGTACTTGATGACTTTTTTTTATATTGCGATTATGAGATATTACATTTTTAAGGTGTTGTCCACCAACGTTATTTGGAAGAAATAATTGAAACGTATTTGATTAATTTAATTATTTTAGAAAAAAAATCGCGAACATATAAATTTTAAAATCATATCACACTAAAGTAAAATTACAGTGAAACATGCTTATGTGGAATGAAATATATTCACTTTGCTCTGAATGGTACATATTTCGTATTTAAAATGTCCTCTATGATTTGCCGCCCCTTAGCATTTTTACCAAAAAATAACGTCTGTCCTCAAATTTTGACCCTATTTACCATATTTTTAACGCAGAATATTGTCTTTTGAAAATTATACTAACGAGTAAATTTAGTTTCTGTTAGTGTCCCAAAATATTGAAAATTTTGGAAAATCATTTATACCCCGTATCAATTTGACGTTTTTTTAAAACGACGAAAACCTGTGGACGCCGCTAGTTATGTACATGGTATACTGTATTCTCATAGTTAATGTAGGTACTGTAATATTATTGGTTTTGATCCATTTAATATCTGCAGAAAATCATGATTCCATTGCAGTAATTGATATTCCTTTATTCGGCTATTTTCTTGTAAAATAAATGATACGAAATACATGAATAAAAACGTCATATTACATTTTATAAAATGTTAACGTAAACGCTTAGCGGTACCATTACCGTGCGCAACGTCAGTGTATACGAAAACGATGATTTTGAGCCCAATCTGCGTCCAGCGACTATGAATATTTGCAAGTCGTGATTGTAACAGATTTTATGTCATTTTATGTCAAATTACAATATGTCACAAATAGGTATGTTGCCAGGATTTCCGGCACGACTACAAAGCTATTTATGATTTAAAAAAAACATTATAATTAGGATATAAATGGACCATGTGTCATTTATTTTGATATTACAGGTATATTCACAAAACTTGATGGAGAATGCTATAACTGGAGACCCCGGGGGAGGGGTACTTGACCTGAAAATTGGTACATATGTGCCCTGTAAACTTTAAAAGCATAAGCACAAAAACTACATTGTAGCCTAAAATTTGGTGGTTAAAACTAAACATACAAACCAATTATAGAGGTCGAAACTCTACATTTAATATAAATAAAACTTTGTCTACACGATGGCATAAGCTCTTTCCTGACCTGGAGTTCCTAGATTGAACCCCGGATTGAACAAGGGGTCAAAAGTCTACATTTCGTATCCAGAAAGGAGGGTCAAAGCTCTACATCGCATTATGCAAAAGAAATAGAGGTCAAAACTTTACATCATATATCCAAAAAGAAGGGTCAGAACGACTGCACATATGTACTAACCACGTTATAGGGAGCGTCCCAACCCCGGGCTGGAGACTATGTACATTTTTGTTCCTTTTTCAAGAGAAAACTTGTGGTCAAACCCATTTGCCTATAATTGTATTTGATTTATATGCATGATATATATTGTACTTTGTCTTTATATGGCAATGTAATGTGTTTAAACTAGTATGTCCGATTGTATAATCATACATGGAAGATGCAAATCCACAAGGTATGTTTATATATTTGTATATAAACGAGTGCATGTATATATATATATATAAAGGGAGATAATTAAATTCACAACAACGGAATTTACGATTTTTGGGATCTTTTCAGATGCTCATTCACAATGCATGATATATATATGGAGATTATTATTTGTGAATAACCAGGACATAAATGTACAGACCAGACTACGGAGAGTGCGCCTAGCTACAATGCAAACCATAGATACAATATCAAGGCCTCTGCCAAACCAATAAATTTGGTGTCGACCATGACTTATATACTATGGAATTACATGCATTACTCCTATGTTAAATTTCGCGGACCTAAAGTAACAAGGGTTACTATATTTAGAAACAGAAAGTACAATTCTGTTGTCGTGCGTCTAAATGTAGAGGACGATGATAATGCGTCACTAGTAGAACTGCCGTACTTCTGGCCCAGAGGTCTCATTTGCCGCCCATGGTTAACGAGGCGTGGGTACAATTCGGATAAACATAACGGTCCGTCACCAAAGAAAGGGTATAGTCACTACAAAAACCGTTATGCAGATAATGGCTTTGTGAGTAATTATGACTACTCGTACCACGGTTTCAATGATTACAATCCGTACGAGTATTTAGATGAGTGTATAGATTAGCTCACGCAATATATCAGTTTGTAAGATTATCAAAACATAATGGCTAGTCTGAACAATTTAAATTTAATGACATGGAATGCTACAGGCATAATGTCCAGTTCAACATATCTCGTAAATATGTTAAATAGTAGTAATATTGATATTTGTGGTATATCTGAACACTGGTTGTATGATAAAGATTTGCATTTTTTAGACAGCATTGATAACAACTATAGGGCTCATGCAGTTGCTGATGCTGATCTGATTTTACCAAGCAGACGCAAAGTTGGTAAAGGTGGTGTGGGGATTTTATGGCATAAAAAATAGATCATATGATCTCAACCATTTCTACTTCATAGCAAAGCAAATATTTGTTAATCGTTTATTTGACTATAAGTTAATACCTACTAAAGTTAAAGGTTTCATTGCCGATATAAAAATTGTTTGTGAAATATATGATATTTCATCGTACTTAGATGAATATTCTCAGACAAGTGTTTTTCCGTCAAAATTTCAATGGAAAAAAATAGTAAATACTGCTGTTTATGGGTTCGAAAACAAACAGTTACTAAATAGATGTCAATATGATGAATCTCTCAATGGATTCAATCTTATCCATTGTAACTTTGATTTGTGTTTACTCTGGAAACTGAGTAAATCTGAAAGGATTTATACAGAATCATGTAGTACAATGGCATATATAATGTGTAGGTTTTTCTCAAGACCATTTCAGCAAAATTGTTCCAAATGTGGATTGCCATCTTCATACTTAGTTGAACATGTTCTACTTGATTGTATTTATAACAATAGCAAACGGGATAATTTATGGCAACAATTATATGTGAGGTTTGGTGTAAAATTGTTTTGCTATATAATGTATATGCCAACACGGGTACAATTAATACATATGTTTACAGGAATGAAATATTTCTTAAATGAAAAAGACAGCTTGGACTGTTTAAAAATATGTGTTTTAGCATTTCATAACATGTGGTATTGCAGTTATAAGTAATATGTCATGCAGTTAATAAACTATCAAATATTAATCAAAATCGTGCAAACTGGCTTATTAAACCATATTAAACGTTCTCTATGGCTACCTTATATTTCGTTTCGATAATGTAGCCATATTATAAAGAGAATATGTACCAGTATGGATTCAAATGAATTTGCTTTTCATGTTAATAATTCTTAATTTTCGTTTCGATAGGGTTATTTCATATGAAGATAATTCATTTAGAGTCTGTGTATTTATGTGTGCGTGCGTGAGTGAGTGTGTTTGTGTGCGAGCGAGTTTGTTTGTGTGCGTGCATGATATTATAGCTATCAAATAGACTGTATATCGTTTTGTCAATTGTAAATTATCGTTACTTTATATATGTATTCAATCTGTATAGTATTACCTGTTTTTCATTTGTCTTTTGTCAACAATGTATATTATTGTTTGTATGCTCTCCTGTATGATTTGGAGGAAATAAAGATATATATTGACAGGGGGACAATTTACATACATGAGCAGATAGCTTTATATTAGTAGTATCCATTTAAGGATTCATAACTACTCACATGCTATATAAAGGGCAGATTTAGAAACCCATAGGATCATGAAGATACGGTGAAATCATATGTATTTATTTCATAAAGGGATATAATGAAAATCACAACAGCGGTTTTTTACATGTATCTCAATACATACATAATGGTTCTTACTTACTATGCATTCGATTTCCTTTTTCATGATCGGATCATATGTGAGTAAGCCTTTCCGAAAAATACCGACGGACACCAAAGCTGCACCAATTGCCTGTCATAAAAAGATAGATATCACGTTGTTGTGTTTAAAGTAAAAACATATTGGACATAATGGTCAATAAGGGTCCCGCCGCCATTAATATATTATTGTCATATTTAAGAGACATACGGCACTTTTTATCAATTTTCATTTAAATGTTCAGAAAATTACATATCCACACAATGCAAACATTTTTATGTTTCAAAAAAGTGCCGAGCCCGATAAGCTCAGCCGGTAGCACGTCTGACTATCAATCGAGAGGTTGTGAGTTCTAATCCCCGCCCGGCAGCAATCGCCGTGATGGTTGATATACGACATTGTGTCTCATTATCATTCGTTTCTCACCGCTGATTCAAATGGGAAAATGATCAGTTACTTGCGGAGATGGGTGTGCTGGGGTACTGGTTAACCTTTCAGGATCCCAGGTAACAGTGGTTATGTTAATTGATCGTCTGTTAGCCCTTGATTGCATGAAAATGACGCTAATTATTCAATCAGTCAATCAATTGAAAACATTTGTAACAGGCAAGAAGACACCCTTTTTCGAATAGTCTTGTTTAAAATCAGAAAATAAGTGTTATAAATATTTCATTTTCACCAGTCTGTATAGTTAATGTCTGATAGAAAAAATATCAAAGTACACATAAATTTGTATATTTTATGATATTTTGCTCATATTTGCAATGATTAGTGTGGCGTCATTGGTGTTGGAAAATGGAGTTTCAAACAAACTTGGTGATTAATATCCCTATATTTTAGGGCGACACAGGTGTAAAGAGTGGCTGGACGCATGAACACAAGTATAATTCAATTCAACATTGGCTTGTGTCTCTTTAATGGTAATACTCGTGATTTCTATGTTTCAGTTCTATAATGATTGACACGGGAACCACCACCCTTTAAGCTGTGTAAACTATCATCCCATTTAAATGTTTGACCGTGATTTCTGTTTCCGTAATACAGGCATGTATTTAGTAAATACGGGAACCACCACCCTTTAGGCGGTATAAACTAACATCGCATTTAAATGGTTGACCGTGATTTCTGTTTCCGTTTTACAGGCCTGTATTTCATTGATACGGGAACCATCACCCTTTAGACGTTACAAACTAACATCACATTTAAATGGTTGACCGTGATTTCTGTTTCCGTTATATAGACCTATGTTTCGTTGATACGGGAACCACCACCCTTTAGGCGGTACAAACTAACATCACATTTAAATGGTTGACCGTGATTTCTGTTTCCATTATACATGCCTGTATTTCGTTGATACGGGAACCACCACCCTTTAGGCGGTACAAACTAACATCCCATTAAAATTGTTGACCGTGATTTCTGTTTCCGTTGTACTGGACTGTATTTCATTGATACAGGAACCACCACCCTTTAGGCGGTACAAACTAACATCCCATTTAAATGGTTGACCGTGATTTCTGTTTCCGTTTTACAGACCTGTATTTCGTTGATACGGGAACCACCACCCTTGAGGCGGTACAAACTAGCATCCCATTTAAATGGTTGACCGTGATTTCTGTTTCCGTTTTACAGGCCTGTATTTCGTTGATATGGGAACCACAACCCTTTAGGCGGTAAAACTGTCATCTCATTTAAATGGTTGACCGTGATTTTTCTGTTTCCGTTTTACAGGCCTGTATTTCGTTGATACGGGAACCACCACCCTTTAGGCGGTACAAACTAGCATCCCATTTAAATGGTTGACCATGATTTCTGTGGCCGTTTTACAGACCTGTATTTCGTTGATACAGGAACCACCACCCTTGAGGCGGTACAAACTAGCATCCCATTTAAATGGTTGACCGTGATTTCTGTTTCCGTTTTATAGGCCTGTATTTCGTTGACAGGGGAACCACCACCCTTTAGGCGGTACAAACTAGCATCCCATTTAAATGGTTGATTGTGATTTCTGTTTCCGTTTTACAGGCCTGTTATTCGTTGATAGTGGAACTGCCACTCTTTAGGCGGTATAAACTAACATCACATTTAAATGGTTGACCATGATTTATGTGTCCGTTTTACAGGCCTGTTTTTATTTGATAGGGGAACCACTTCCGTTTAGGCGGTACATTAAATCACTTACCGTGTTCCTGTTTTTATAAATCATGGTAAACATTGCTTAATAATCCAAGGATTATATCAAGTTACATCAACAGTCATAATGGAATGGTTTATCAATAATTTAAGTTTAATCTTAGTCTTCATAAAATAACGAAATTGTATGTGTATAGATTGACGCATGGGTATTTATTTTTATATAAATTCTGAGTAACACCTGCGTATTTCCTACATTCTGTTTTCAGAAAATAATGAAACGATATGATACTAGATTGACGCCTGTCTGCTGGTTTTATTCATGAAAATTAATGAGATATTCATACTTGTGATCTGACTAAGGCGTATGAGCACGAAATACGCTCGCCCAAGCACTAGAGCACTGTTACAATTATCTCGAATCAAAGACGACCTGTCGTACAATCATACTTACTATTCCGCCAAGAATAAAACTGCCGATAAAGAGAGGGATCTGATCTTCTTTTATGTAGTGATACCAGCAAGCCGCCAGAATACCTAACACTATCAGTTCTATACCACACAAAAACAACACTAACGCCAGCCATTTATTCCGTGTAACAGCTCTCTTTCTGGCTCTATCTATAAAAAAATAATACAAAACAAAACTATAACATACTTAATGATAGGAATATATAAAAGTTACGGGTTCAATCCTATCTCGACCCGACGCCTCTCATAAAAACACAACTCAGTACTGGTTCTACCCAGGAAGCGTACTCGAGAGCAAGTTGCAACCATTTAACGTACGTTATATATACACATTTATTAGACAACCAATTAACGTATGTTATAGATAAACATTTTTAAACAAAAATTAACGTTTGTTATCAATAAACAATTAACGTATGTTAAAGATAAACATTTATGAGACAACTAATTAACGTAATTATGATATAGATAAACATTTATTGGACAACCAATTAACTTATGATAAACATATACACAAACAGTCAGCAGTCAGTCAATCAACCTACCATATACACAAACAGTCACCAGTCAGTCAATCAACTTACCATATACACAAACAGTCACCAGTCAGTCAATCAACTTACCATATACACAAACAGTCACCAGTCAGTCAATCAATCTACCATATATACAAACAGTCAGCAGTCAGTCAATCAACCTACCATATACAAAAACAGTCAGCAGTCAGTCAATCAACTTACCATATACACAAACAGTCACCAGTCAGTCAATCAGCTTACCATATACCCAAACAGTCCCCAGTCAGTCAATCAACTTACCATATACATAAACAGTCACCAGTCAGTCAATCAGCCTGTCATATACCCAAACAGTCACCAGTCAGTAAATCAGCCTATCATATACATAAACAGTCACCAGTCAGTCAATCAACTTACCATATACCCAAACAGTCACCAGTCAGTCAATCAGCTTACCACATACACAAACAGTCATCAGTCAGTCAATCAACCTACCATATACCAAAACAGTCACCAGTCAGTCAATCAGCCTATCATATACCCAAACAGTCACCAGTCAGTCAATCAACCTACCATATACACAAACAGTCACCAGTCAGTCAATCAGCTTACCACATACACAAACAATCACCAGTCAGTCAATCAACCTACCATATACCCTAACAGTCAGCAGTCAGTCAATCAGCCTACCATATACCCAAACAGTCACCAGAACGTCAATCAGCCTACCATATACCCAAACAGTCACCAGTCAGTCAATCAACCTACTATATACCCAAACAGTCACCAGAACGTCAATCAGCCTACCATATACCCAAACAGTCAACAGAACGTCAATCAGCCTACCATATACCCAAACAGTCACCAGTCAGTCAATCAACCTACCATATACCCAAACAATCACATGAACGTCAATCAGCCTACCATATACCCAAACAGTCACCAGTCAGTCAATCAGCCTACCATATACACAAACAGTCACCAGAACGTCAATCAGCCTACCATATACCCAAACAGTCACCAGTCAGTCAATCAACCTACCATATACCCAAACAGTCACCAGAACGTCAATCAGCTTACCATATACCCAAACAGTCACCAGTCAGTCAATCAACCTACCATATACCCAAACAGTCACCAGAACGTCAATCAGCCTACCATATACCCAAACAGTCACCAGTCATTCAATCAGCATACCATATACCCAAACAGTCACCAGTCAGTCAATCAACTTACCATATACCCAAACAGTCATCAGTCAGTCAATCAGCCTACCATATTAACAAACATCCACCAGTCAGTCAACCAACCTATCATATACCCAAACAGTCACCAGTCAGTCAATCAACCTACCATATACACAAACAGTCACCAGTCAGTCAATCAGCTTACCACATACATAAACAGTCACCAGTCAGTCAATCAGCCTACCATATACCCAAACAGTCACCAGTCAGCCAATCAACCTACCATATACACAAACAGTCACCAGTCAGTCAATCAGCCTACCATATACACAAACAGTCACCAGTCAGTCAATCAGCTTACCATATACACAAACAGTCACCAGAACATCAATCAGCCTACCATATACACAAACAGTCACCAGAACGTTAATCAGCCTACCATATACACAAACAGTCACCAGTCAGTCAATCACCCTACCATATACACAAACAGTCACCAGTCAGTCAATCAACTTACCATATACACAAACAGTCACCAGTCAGTCAATCAACTTACCATATACACAAACAGTCATCAGTCAGTCAATCAACTTACCATATACACAAACAATCACCAGTCAGTCAATCGACCTACCATATATACAAACAGTCAGCAGTCAGTCAATCAACCTACCATATACAAAAACAGTCAGCAGTCAGTCAATCAACTTACCATATACACAAACAGTCACCAGTCAGTCAATCAGCTTACCATATACCCAAACAGTCCCCAGTCAGTCAATCAACTTACCATATACATAAACAGTCACCAGTCAGTCAATCAGCCTATCATATACCCAAACAGTCACCAGTCAATAAATCAGCCTATCATATACATAAACAGTCACCAGTCAGTCAATCAACTTACCATATACCCAAACAGTCACCAGTCAGTCAATCAGCCTACCATATACCCAAACAGTCACCAGTCAGTCAATCAGCCTATCATATACCCAAACAGTCACCAATCAGTCAGTCAACTTACCATATACCCAAACAGTCACCAGTCAGTCAATCAGCCTACCATATACACAAACATTCACCAGTCAGTCAATCAACCTACCATATACACAAACAGTCACCAGTCAGTCAATCAGCCTACCATATACACCAGCAGTCACCAGTCAGTCAATCAACTTATCATATACCCAAACAGTCACCAGTCAGTCATTCGGCCTACCATATACCCAAACAGTCAGCAGTCAGTCAATCGGCCTACCATATACACAAACAGTCAGCAGTAAGTGAATCGGCCTACAATATACACAAACTGTCACCAGTCAGTCAATCAACTTACCATATACACAAACAGTCACCAGTCAGTCAATCAGACTACCATATACACAAACAGTCAGCAGTCAGTCAATCAGCTTACCATATACACAAACAGTCACCAGTCAGTCAATCAGCCTACCATATACACAAACAGTCAGCAGTCAGTCAATCAGCCAACCATATACACAAACAGTCACCAGTCAGTCAATCTGCCTACCATATACACAAACAGTCAGCAGTCAGTCAATCAGCCTACCATATACACAAACAGTCACCAGAACGTCAATCAGCCTACCATATACCCAAACAGTCACCAGTCAGTCAATCAGCCTACCATATACCCAAACAGTCACCACAACGTCAATCAGCCTACCATATACCCAAACAGTCACAAGTCAGTCAATCAGCCTACCATATACCCAAAAAGTCACCAGTCAGTCAATCAGTCTACCATATACACAAACAGTCACCAGTCAGTCAATCAGCCTACCATATACCCAAACAGTCACCAGTCAGTCAATCAGCCTACCATATACCCAAACAGTCACCAGAACGTCAATAAGCCTACCATATACCCAAACAGTTACCAGTCAGTCAATCAGCCTACCATATACCCAAACAGTCAGCAGTCATTCAATCAGCCTACCATATACCCAAACAGTCAGCAGTCAGTCAATTAGCCTACCATATACACAAACAGTCACCGGTCAGTCAATCGGCCTACCATATACACAAACAGTCAGCAGTCAGTCAATCGGCCTACCATATACCAAAACAGTCACCAGTCAGTCAATCGGCCTACCATATACCCAAACAGTCAGCAGTCAGTCAATCGGCCTACCATATACACAAACAGTCAGCAGTCAGTCAATCGGCCTACCATATACCCAAACAGTCAGCAGTCAGTCAATCGGCCTACCATATACACAAACAGTCAGCAGTCAGTCAATCGGCCTACCATATACCCAAACAGTCAGCAGTCAGTCAATCGGCCTACCATATACCAAACAGTCAGCAGTCAGTCAATCGGCCTACCATATACCCAAACAGTCACCAGTCAGTCATTCGGCCTACCATATATCCAAACAGTCAGCAGTCAGTCAATCGGCCTACCATATACACAAACAGTCAGCAGTCAGTCAATCTGCCTACAATATACACAAACTTTCAGCAGTCAGTCAATCGGCCTACCATATACACAAACGGTCAGCAGTCAGTCAATCGGCCTACCATATACCCAAACGGTCACCAGTCAGTCAATCGGCCTACCATATACACAAACGGTCACCAGTCAGTCAATCGGTCTACCATATACCCAAACGGTCACCAGTCAGTCAATCGGCCTATCATATACCCAAACGGTCACTGGTCAGCCAATCGGCTTACCATATACCCAAACGGTCACCAGTCAGTCAATCGGCCTACCATTTACCCAAACGGTCAGCAGTCAGTCAATCGGCCTACCATATACCCAAACAGTCACCAGTCAGTCATTCAGCCTACCATATATCCAAACAGTCAGCAGTCAGTCAATCGGCCTACCATATACACAAACAGTCAGCAGTCAGTCAATCGGCCTACAATATACACAAACTGTCAGCAGTCAGTCAATCGGCCTACCATATACACAAACAGTCAGCAATCAATCAATCGGCTTACCATATACCCAAACGGTCACCAGTCACTCAATCGGCCTACCATATACACAAACGGTCACCAGTCAGTCAATCAGCTTACCATATACACAAACGGTCACCAGTCAGTCAATCAGCCTACCATATACACAAACAGTCACCAGAACGTCAATCAGCCTACCATATACACAAACATTCACCAGTCAGTCAATCAACCTACCATATACACAAACAGCCACCAGTCAGTCAATCAGCCTACCATATACACAAACAGTCACCAGTCAGTCAATCAACCTACCATATACCCAAACGGTCACCAGTCAGTCAATCAGCCTACCATATACACAAACAGTCACCAGAAGGTCAATCAGCCTACCAAATACACAAACAGTCACCAGTCAGTCAATCAACCTACCATATACACAAACGGTCACCAGTCAGTCAGTCAGCTTACCATATACACAAACGGTCACCAGTCAGTCAGTCAGCCTACCATATACCCAAACGGTCACCAGTCAGTCAGTCAGTCAGCCTACCATATACCCAAACGGTCACCAGTCAGTCAATCAGTCTACCATATACCCAAACGGTCACCAGTCAGTCAATCAGCCTACCGTATACCCAAACGGTCACCAGTCAGTCAATCAGCCTACCATATACACAAACGGTCACCAGTCAGTCAATCAGCCTACCATATACCCAAACGGTCACCAGTCAGTCAGTCAGCCTACCATATACCCAAACGGTCACCAGTCAGTCAATCAGCCTACCATATACCCAAACAGTCACCAGAACGTCAATCAGCCTACCATATACACAAACAGTCACCAGTCAGTCAATCAGCCTACCATATACACAAACGGTCACCAGTCAGTCAATCAGCCTACCATATACACAAACAGTCACCAGTCAGTCAATCAGCCTACCATATACCCAAACAGTCACCAGAACGTCAATCAGCCTACCATATACACAAACAGTCACCAGTCAGTCAATCAACCTACCATATACCCAAACAGTCACCAGTCAGTCAATCAGCCTACCATATACACAAACAGTCACCAGAACGTCAATCAGCCTACCATATACACAAACAGTCACCAGTCAGTCAATTAGCCTACCATATACCCAAACAGTCACCAGGCAGTCAATCAGCCTATCATATACCCAAACAGTCACCAGTCAGTCAGTCAACTTACCATATACCCAAACAGTCACCAGTCAGTCAATCAGCCTACCATATACACAAACAGTCACCAGTCAGTCAATCAGCCTACCATATACACAAACAGTCACCAGTCAGTCAATCAGCCTACCATATACACAAACAGTCACCAGTCAGTCAATCAACTTATCATATACCCAAACAGTCACCAGTCAGTCATTCGGCCTACCATATACCCAAACAGTCAGCAGTCAGTCAATCGGCCTACCATATACACAAACAGTCAGCAGTAAGTGAATCGGCCTACAATATACACAAACTGTCACCAGTCAGTCAATCAACTTACCATATACACAAACAGTCACCAGTCAGTCAATCAGCCTACCATATACACAAACAGTCAGCAGTCAGTCAATCAGCTTACCATATACACAAACAGTCACCAGTCAGTCAATCAGCCTACCATATACACAAACAGTCAGCAGTCAGTCAATCAGCCAACCATATACACAAACAGTCACCAGTCAGTCAATCTGCCTACCATATACACAAACAGTCAGCAGTCAGTCAATCAGCCTACCATATACACAAACAGTCACCAGAACGTCAATCAGCCTACCATATACCCAAACAGTCACCAGTCAGTCAATCAGCCTACCATATACACAAACAGTCAGCAGTCAGTCAATCAGCCAACCATATACACAAACAGTCACCAGTCAGTCAATATGCCTACCATATACACAAACAGTCAGCAGTCAGTCAATCAGCCTACCATATACAAAAACAGTCACCAGAACGTCAATCAGCCTACCATATACCCAAACAGTCACCAGTCAGTCAATCAGCCTACCATATACCCAAACAGTCACCAGAACGTTAATCAGCCTACCATATACCCAAACAGTCACAAGTCAGTCAATCAGCCTAACATATACCCAAAAAGTCACCAGTCAGTCAATCAGTCTACCATATACACAAACAGTCACCAGTCAGTCAATCAGCCTACCATATACCCAAACAGTCACCAGTCAGTCAATCAGCCTACCATATACCCAAACAGTCACCAGAACGTCAATAAGCCTACCATATACCCAAACAGTCACCAGTCAGTCAATCAGCCTACCATATACCCAAACAGTCAGCAGTCATTCAATCAGCCTACCATATACCCAAACAGTCAGCAGTCAGTCAATCAGCCTACCATATACACAAACAGACACCGGTCAGTCAATCAGCCTACCATATACACAAACAGTCAGCAGTCAGTCAATCGGCCTACCATATACCCAAACAGTCACCAGTCAGTCAATCGGCCTACCATATACCCAAACAGTCAGCAGTCAGTCAATCGGCCTACCATATACACAAACAGTCAGCAGTCAGTCAATCGGCCTACCATATACCCAAACAGTCAGCAGTCAGTCAATCGGCCTACCATATACCCAAACAGTCAGCAGTCAGTCAATCGGCCTACCATATACACAAACAGTCAGCAGTCAGTCAATCGGCCTACCATATACCCAAACAGTCAGCAGTCAGTCAATCGGCCTACCATATATCCAAACAGTCAGCAGTCAGTCAATCGGCCTACCATATACCCAAACAGTCACCAGTCAGTCATTCGGCCTACCATATATCCAAACAGTCAGCAGTCAGTCAATCGGCCTACCATATACACAAACAGTCAGCAGTCAGTCAATCGGCCTACAATATACACAAACTGTCAGCAGTCAGTCAATCGGCCTACCATATACACAAACGGTCAGCAGTCAGTCAATCGGCTTACCATATACCCAAACGGTCACCAGTCAGTCAATCGGCCTACCATATACACAAACGGTCAGCAGTCAGTCAATTGGCCTACCATATACCCAAACGGTCACCAGTCAGTCATTCAGCCTACCATATATCCAAACAGTCAGCAGTCAGTCAATCGGCCTACCATATACACAAACAGTCAGCAGTCAGTCAATCGGCCTACAATATACACAAACTGTCAGCAGTCAGTCAATCGGCCTACCATATACACAAACAGTCAGCAGTCAGTCAATCGGCTTACCATATACCCAAACGGTCACCAGTCAGTCAATCGGCCTACCATATACACAAACGGTCAGCAGTCAGTCAATCAGCTTACCATATACACAAACGGTCAACAGTCAGTCAATCAGTCTACCATATACACAAACAGTCACCAGAACGTCAATCAGCCTACCATATACACAAACATTCACCAGTCAGTCAATCAACCTACCATATACACAAACAGCCACCAGTCAGTCAATCAGCCTACCATATACACAAACAGTCACCAGTCAGTCAATCAACCTACCATATACCCAAACGGTCACCAGTCAGTCAATCAGCCTACCATATACACAAACGGTCACCAGTCAGTCAGTCAGCCTACCATATACACAAACGGTCACCAGTCAGTCAGTCAGCCTACTATATACCCAAAAAGTCACCAGTCAGTCAGCCTACCATATACCCAAACGGTCACCAGTCAGTCAATCAGCCTACCATATACCCAAACGGTCACCAGTCAGTCAGTCAGCCTACCATATACCCAAACGGTATCCAGTCAGTCAATCAGCCTACCATATACCCAAACGGTCACCAGTCAGTCAATCAGCCTACCATATACCCAAACAGTCGCCAGTCAGTCAATCAGCCTACCATATACCCAAACAGTCGCCAGAACGTCAATCAGCATACCATATACACAAACAGTCACCAGTCAGTCAATCAGCCTACCATATACCCAAACGGTCATCAGTCAGTCAATCAGCCTACCATATACCCAAACGGTCACCAGTCAGTCAATCAGCCTACCATATACCCAAACAGTCACCAGAACGTCAATCAGCCTATCATATACACAAACAGTCATCAGTCAGTCAATCAACCTACCATATACCCAAACAGTCACCAGAACGTCAATCAGCCTACCATATACACAAACAGTCAGCAGTCAGTCAATCAGCCTACCATATACCCAAACAGTCACCAGTCAGTCAATCAGCCTATCATATACCCAAACAGTCACCAGTCAGTCAGTCAACTTACCATATACCCAAACAGTCACCAGTCAGTCAATCAGCCTACCATATACACAAACATTCACCAGTCAGTCAATCAACCTACCATATACACAAACAGTCACCAGTCAGTCAATCAGCCTACCATATACACAAACAGTCACCAGTCAGTCAATCAACTTATCATATACCCAAACAGTCACCAGTCAGTCATTCGGCCTACCATATACCCAAACAGTCAGCAGTCAGTCAATCGGCCAACCATATACACAAACAGTCAGCAGTCAGTCAATCGGCCTACAATATACACAAACTGTCACCAGTCAGTCAATCAACTTACCATATACACAAACAGTCACCAGTCAGTCAATCAGCCTACCATATACACAAACAGTCAGCAGTCAGTCAATCAGCTTACCATATACACAAACAGTCACCAGTCAGTCAATCAGCCTACCATATACACAAACAGTCAGCAGTCAGTCAATCAGCCAACCATATACACAAACAGTCACCAGTCAGTCAATCTGCCTACCATATACACAAACAGTCAGCAGTCAGTCAATCAGCCTACCATATACACAAACAGTCACCAGAACGTCAATCAGCCTACCATATAACCAAACAGTCACCAGTCAGTCAATCAGCCTACCATATACTCAAACAGTCACCAGAACGTCAATCAGCCTACCATATACCCAAACAGTCACCAGTCAGTCAATCAGCCTACCATATACACAAACAGTCAGCAGTCAGTCAATCAGCCTACCATATACCCAAACAGTCACCAGTCAGTCAATCAGCCTACCATATACCCAAACAGTCACCAGAACGTCAATAAGCCTACCATATACCCAAACAGTCACCAGTCAGTCAATCAGCCTACCATATACCCAAACAGTCAGCAGTCATTCAATCAGCCTACCATATACCCAAACAGTCACCAGAACGTCAATAAGCCTACCATATACCCAATCAGTCACCAGTCAGTCAATCAGCCTACCATATACCCAAACAGTCAGCAGTCATTCAATCAGCCTACCATATACCCAAGCAGTCAGCAGTCAGTCAATCAGCCTATCATATACCCAAACAGTCACCGGTCAGTCAGTCAACTTACCATATACCCAAACAGTCACCAGTCAGTCAATCAGCCTACCATATACACAAACATTCACCAGTCAGTCAATCAACCTACCATATACACAAACAGTCACCAGTCAGTCAATCAGCCTACCATATACACAAACAGTCACCAGTCAGTCAATCAACTTATCATATACCCAAACAGTCACCAGTCAGTCATTCGGCCTACCATATACCCAAACAGTCAGCAGTCAGTCAATCGGCCAACCATATACACAAACAGTCAGCAGTCAGTCAATCGGCCTACAATATACACAAACTGTCACCAGTCAGTCAATCAACTTACCATATACACAAACAGTCACCAGTCAGTCAATCAGCCTACCATATACACAAACAGTCAGCAGTCAGTGAATCAGCTTACCATATACACAAACAGTCACCAGTCAGTCAATCAGCCTACCATATACACAAACAGTCAGCAGTCAGTCAATCAGCCAACCATATACACAAACAGTCACCAGTCAGTCAATCTGCCTACCATATACACAAACAGTCAGCAGTCAGTCAATCAGCCTACCATATACACAAACAGTCACCAGAACGTCAATCAGCCTACCATATAACCAAACAGTCACCAGTCAGTCAATCAGCCTACCATATACTCAAACAGTCACCAGAACGTCAATCAGCCTACCATATACCCAAACAGTCACCAGTCAGTCAATCAGCCTACCATATACACAAACAGTCAGCAGTCAGTCAATCAGCCTACCATATACCCAAACAGTCACCAGTCAGTCAATCAGCCTACCATATACCCAAACAGTCACCAGAACGTCAATAAGCCTACCATATACCCAGTCACCAGTCAGTCAATCAGCCTACCATATACCCAAACAGTCAGCAGTCATTCAATCAGCCTACCATATACCCAAACAGTCACCAGAACGTCAATAAGCCTACCATATACCCAAACAGTCACCAGTCAGTCAATCAGCCTACCATATACCCAAACAGTCAGCAGTCATTCAATCAGCCTACCATATACCCAAGCAGTCAGCAGTCAGTCAATCAGCCTACCATATACACAAACAGTCACCGGTCAGTCAATCAGCCTACCATATACACAAACAGTCAGCAGTCAGTCAATCAGCCTACCATATACCCAAACAGTCACCAGTCAGTCAATCGGCCTACCATATACCCAAACAGTCAGCAGTCAGTCAATCGGCCTACCATATACACAAACGGTCAGCAGTCAGTCAATCGGCCTACCATATACCCAAACGGTCAGCAGTCAGTCAATCGGCCTACCATATACCCAAACGGTCAGCAGTCAGTCAATCGGCCTACCATATACCCAAACGGTCAGCAGTCAGTCAATCGGCCTACCATATACACAAACGGTCAGCAGTCAGTCAATCGGCCTACCATATACACAAACGGTCACCGGTCAGTCAATCAGCCTACCATATACACAAACGGTCACCGGTCAGTCAATCAGCCTACCATATACCCGAACGGTCACCGGTCAGTCAATCAGCCTACCATATACCCGAACGGTCACCGGTCAGTCAATCAGCCTACCATATACCCAAACGGTCACCGGTCAGTCAATCAGCCTACCATATACACAAACAGTCAGCAGTCAGTCAATCGGCCTACCATATACACAAACAGTCACCGGTCAGTCAATCAGCCTACCATATACACAAACAGTCACCGGTCAGTCAATCAGCCTACCATATACCCAAACAGTCAGCAGTCAGTCAATCAGCTTACCATATACACAAACAGTCACCAGTCAGTCAATCAGCCTACCATATACATAAACAGTCACCAGGCATTTGATCGACTTACACTATACCCAAACAGTCACCAGTCAGTCAATCAGCCTACCATATACCCAAACAGTCACCAGTCAGTCAATCAGCCTACCATCCAGTCAGTCAATTAGCCTATCATATACCCACATAGTCACCAGTCAGTCAATCAGCCTACCATATACACAAACAGTAACCAGTCAGTCAATCAGCTTACCATATACCCAAACAGTCACCAGTCAGTCAGTCAGCCTACCATATACCCAAACAGTCACCAGTCAGTCAATCAGCCTACCATATACACAAACAGTCACCAGTCAGTCAATCAGCCTACCTTATACACAAACAGTCACCAGGCATTTAATCAACTTACACTATACCCAAACAGTCACCAGTCAGTCAATCAGCCTACCATATACCCAAACAGTCACCAGTCAGTCAATCAGCCTACCATATACCCAAACAGTCACCAGGCATTTAATATATTTACCATATACACAAACAGTCACCAGTCAGTCAATCAGCTTACCATATACCCAAACAGTCACCAGTCAGTCAGTCAGCCTACCATATACACAAACAGTCACCAGTCAGTCAATCAGCCTACCATATACACAAACAGTCACCAGTCAGTCAATCAGCCTACCATATACACAAACAGTCACCAGTCAGTCAATCAGCCTACCATATACCCAAACAGTCACCAGTCAGTCAATCAGCCTACCATATACCCAAACAGTCACCAGGCATTTAATCAACTTACACTATACCCAAACAGTCACCAGTCAGTCAATCAACTTACTATATACTCAAACAGTCACCATACATTTAATCAACGTAGCATATATATGTATAAACAATCACCAGTCTTTAATCAATGTGTCATAAAATAATTATATAAAAATAATCATTTAAATTGATCAATATAGCATGTATCTAAACAGACACTAGACAGTACATCAGCGTAATGATCATGAAACATTCACTAGACAGTCAACCAACGTGTCATGTTACTAAATACCCAGCCGAAAATTACCAAAATAACATGCATCTTAACAGTCACCAGATGGTTAATCAACCTATACATGTAATGAAACAACCACCAGCCAGCCAATCAACGTATCAATTAGATAGTTACGATACGTTGATTTTCTGTCATAGTTCTATCGATTGTAAAAGGTTTGATTCATTCTAAATTATCCAAAACACTGGATCCTTTGGAGTTCACGAATAAACTATATGAAAAAATATCAAACAATATATAGAGAAACTATTCAATCACACAAATATATCATAAAAACTGAGAGAAATATTTCTTTTAAAACTTCTAAGATATCGTACTTTCGATATCTTGAATTAAAGCAAATTAACAAGAAATTTACCGTTGTCATTCATAATGAAACTGTCCGTATTTATACCGATAAGACGAAATGATTTATTTTGTTAGCCTGTCACCCTCCAACAATCTTTATTATTAAAGTACACCAGGTAATGAATCGTTGTATAACTAACTATATCAATATCACATTTTATCGAAGTATCCTAAGCGGACTAAATCCAAATAGCGGTATATAATACATTGAAAATATGTATTTCCAATTGTGATTATCGATCGTTTAATATTTCGCAATGGCTTTAGATTAAAACAAACTAAGGAAACAACGCTTTATTGGACAGGGGCCAATCTGTTTGTGTGTAGTTAAATCGGCAAATCAAACGTTTGTCCTGTTCTTTGGGGTGAACTTGTAGCCGGTGAAAAGTCGAAACAACGAAACAACGATAGAGACATTCACCATCGATTACAGCATCGTGGTTTCGACTTTTCACCATCATTGTTTCGTTGTTTCGTTGTTTTGACTATTCACAATCGTAGTTTCGACTTTTCACCATCGTAGTTCGTTTTCACCATTGTTGTTTCGCGTTTTCACCAACGTAGTTTCGACTTTTCACCATCGTAGATTCGCGCTTTCACCATCGTTGTTTCGACTTTTCACCATCGCAGTTTCTGACTTTAAACGTGGGGTTAAACATAAAGTAAGTATTTTATATAAGCAAAGTTTAGTTGATATATTTTATCAATACCGTTATATAATTACAGCTTTATGTATATAAATGAATTTGGTTTGCGTATTTTATATATATTGATTACTGCTCTTCTCTTAATAAACAGTTAATTACACAATGGATACCTTTGTATACGACAGGTACATGTAGGTATCCGAGATGACCCACTATTTGCATAGAAATGCACGCGCCTCGGTGTTCATCTCATATCACTCTGTCGTTTTTTTTCCTTACAAGATAAAACTGTAAACAAAAGGACAGACACTGTGTTAGAGGAGAAAAAAAGCTCCAGAAAGTGTATGTGTGTGTACGTGCGTTCGTTCGTGCGTACGTGCGTGCGTGTGTGCGTGTGTGTGTGAGCGAGAGAGAGAGATAAAGAGAGATAGAGAGAGAGAGAGAGAATGAACGGAGGGAAGGAGTGAGAGAGGGAGGAACGATGGAATATTAAGTATTGTTCGTTATTTATTGTATTTTGTTATATTGATAACAAGTTATTTACCGAAAATGTACATGATTAATTACTCTTAATTTAATATAATCTAAATTAGTGCGAATTATATCGTATATAGCTACTTGTACTGACAGCTCAATTTAGGTACAAAACGGCAATAAGTAAGTAAGTCATTCAGTCTGTCAGTAACAAAATAAGCGAGCAAATGAATTAATGAGCAAGCAAGCAAATCAGTTATTCAGTCATCAATCACTACGATGGTGAAAACGCGAAACAACGATGGTGAAAAGTCAAACTACGATGGTGAAAACGCGAAACAACGATGGTGAAAACGCGCAACTACGATGGTGAAAACGGGAAATTACGATGGTGAAAAGTCGAAACTACGATGGTGAAAGCGCGCAACTATGATGGTGAAAACGCGAAACAACGATGGTGAAAAGTCGAAACTACGATGGTGAAAGCGCGAAACTACGATGGTGAAAAGTCGAAACCACGATGGTGAAAACGCAAAAACAACGATGGTGAAAAGTCGAAACTACGATGGTAAAAACGCGAAACAAAGACGGTGAAAACGCGAAACAACGATGGTGAAAACGCGAAACTACGATGGTGAAATGTCGAAACAACGAAACAACGTTGTTTCGACTTTACTTAATTTAATAAATATGCCGCGATGGCCCCAACGGGACACCGTAGATTGTTGTTTTTTAGACCAGAGAAAAAAGTTTAAATTCTCTTCCCCGTCCACACCTGTCCGAAACACTTGGGAAGTCAATGTCACCTATAAATACAAAAATGTGCCCGCCAGTCCTGTGAACATCTAGATGGGAATCTAAACTTTTTGTAATTGGTGTTGCATCTACAGTGCCCCATGTATATTTTAAGCGTTAAATATCTAGTTCGTGGTGATCTTGACTTTAAACAAGATGATCATGTTGGCCAAAGGTAGCTTAATTGTGTATATAATGACCAATGGTTGTTACGGTCGGTTGCTATGATTACAAATGATTGCACAAACAGTTAATAACAAAAAATAAAACAATTCCTTTTCAAACTGACATTGACAAAATCCACACGAACCATTTGATTTAATCATACAATTTAAACTTATTTTTTTTTACTTTGATTGTAAAACAAGTTCTTACAACTTAGGCAAATCACGCTCGAATTATTTCTGGTTATAACCAGTACTGTGTTGGTGGGTCATTAAATAACGTTCGGGGTCAGTTTTCAATGTTAAAAATGGATCACTCATCCGTTGAAAAGTGACTCATGGGGTCATTTTTCAACGGGGTCAAAATTTAATGTTACACCGGCGCGTAGAATATTTCCGGCCACTTCAGCTAACAAATTTGGAAAATTTACAGGTTGGTTTTGAATCGGTCTTTCAGTCGTGAATCTGTATCAAAATCTAAGGAAAATTGCCAGGGCGTCTAGGAAAATTTTCAATTAGGCTTTGATAGAGTTATTTTTACCGATTGTGAACATTATGGTGAAAATAAACTGATTTCGTGGGACACCTCCATTGAGAAACTAATGCATATTGAGCGTTATTTTTTAAATGCTTTTAAAAAATGTTTATGTCTTGAGAAAGGACATCAATACATTAAAAAAAAAAATTATTTCACGATGAATTTTTTTTTCTAAGCGTTGCAACAAATAATGGTGGAGAAATAAGCGTTCGAATATCGACAAAATTGTGTCAGTAATTTTAAGAATAACAACAACATTTCCGGTGTTGTACATCTATCTTAAATTGGATATTTGACCTGTCATACATTGTATATTACACATAAACATGTAAGTGTGGGGTTATGAAATAGATCTGAAAAAAATATGATTGTAGATAAAAAGCACCGATTTGCATGTTCTACCTTTTTTGTGCGATCGATTTACGAAGCGAAAATTTGTGATGGACAAATGGACCTCACAGCACATTGATTTGCAGCAAGTTCGATAAGTAATTGTTATATTTATGAATTGATATGATTGTTATAATCTTATATGTCATTTTCTACATTGATAATTTTTAGGGTGGTAACAAGACAGAAAAGTCTTGTTTTTTTGTAAATCGCGAAAACACATGTCTTTTTTTTGTTTATTACAATCATTATACACATATGGCAGTTTTATTTAAGTTAAATATTGCATTACTCCTTATACTCGTTTCACATGGATGTTCTGGATTTCACAATGTAAATGTTATACATTCAGTGAAGTGGTCAATTTCATAAAGATTCACACCCTGGAAATGGGTTACCCTTCTATTTAAAACCATATGATTAAATAAGCACTAAATCACCCATCAGATCCGACCCTCCTGTGTCATTTGATATTCTTGATCTATTCCAAATAATGTGATGGTGATGGACACGTTTATCGGGGGTGGGGGGGGGGGGGGGGAAAGAAAGCGTCAGCCTTGCATGAGTTAGGTTGTGGGTTTGATCCCCGGTCGGGTCATACCAAATACTTAAAAATGGTACAAGAAACTTTCGCTCGGCATTTAGGGGATAGTTCTAGATCTTCCATCTTAAAGACAGATGTACTTCATTGTACTATAAGGATGCGTCTTGAAGCTATATAACAGCACTGTACAGTAATTATAAATTTAATCCCGTTTCACTGGCTACAACAATTACACAATTTGTTGAGAAACTTATAAATAATTAAAGGACAATAACATTGCCAAAAGTCAATGGAACTAAACGCAACCTTATGCTCCTCATAGTCAACACTCAGTACTGGATCTACATTTGGTTCACAAAAGCTATGTAATTATTTGGTAATTAAGGCTCACGCTGAACTTAAAGTCATGTATAATATAGGCATTTTACTTACAAATTTACTTGTATGTCTACATCCTGTGCCACAAATTAAAATGCTGAGATGTTATTGTATACTTAAAACACCGACAGGAATACTTTGGGTAAATAGAAAATTTTCATTTTCTCATTCATTTGTTTAAAATTAATGTTTAATTTGAGATTTGAACCATTGTGTAATGAATATAAATTAGATCTGGTTCATTAAAGAAGATTAAATTTCCATAAAGGTCCAGGATGGGCCCCAAAAGGGTTAAAATTCAGATTTTCAAAAAAAAGACAAGGAGGGATTTTGTTCAAAGGTCAAGGTCACTTACTGAACCACTGTGACTCTTATCAAGCTGGGCATCGACTCCACAGCGGTAATGTAGTGGATAGCAGGTTGGCCACTTACACCAGAGTTTGCAAGTTCTATCCCAGCTTGACCTGATGCCCATAAAAACAACACTTATCTACATCATACATCAACGCAGCCACACTTATTACGTGACCCGAGGTGCTAGGTCAAGAAAAATATAATGAAAGGATAGACAGCAAGACAAGGTTGGATAGTTAAAAGATAGAAATAAGAATAAAATGGGTCCAGCTAATTTTCGCCTCTTCGTCCAAGACCCCTCCAGTTTCAGTGGCCACGGCTAGTATAGCAATGGGAATCACAAGTGGCTACTTGTTGCTAGACCCCTGCAGGCCAGAATGAGAGTGGTGACAACCCCTCGTAACGAGCAATCTGAACACTCCCTGCACTGTTTTCCACTCTGTCATTTAATATAAACATAATTCAACCATTGCTGATACGTGGTGAATTAATGCTTTTAATATTAGAGGTGTCCGAAGGCGTCTATATGAAGTAAAGGGTTAAACTGGATGATCCTCCAAGTTTCAAAAATTGCCAAATTAAAACGTATACATTTCGGTGTAAACAATTCGGATATGTTGTTTAAGAATCTTCTATATCTATCTCTAACATCCGATTAGTTTCATTTCTTGCATATTTATTGACTATCTAATTAATTTAATACTTCAATACAAGAAAACTATTTTGTGTTAAAAAAATATTTTTTTAATAAATTTAAAAACATAGTTATTTCTTTTTTAAATATTTATAAAAAAATCTCTAAAGCTATGTTAACATAGCAAGGTTCAGAAAACCGATTTCAATTACCTTTGTCTATGCTTGCCCACAGGACAATGCATTTTCATTCAGTAGAATTCATTGTCTGTCTGTCTGTCTGTCTGTCTGTCTGTCTGTCTGTCTGTCTGTCTGTCTGTCTGTCTGTTCACTCTTCTTTCTTTCTGTTCTTGAGTTTCCCTAAAACTCGCAGGTTTTCATCACCAGATGAAATCTCAAAATTGTGTTTTCAATACCGTCTAGACATTTCAGATACACATACATGGAAAAGGCTATTTTTATTTTTCAAAGCAGATAATACCCATCAAAACCACCAATCTGATGACTGGAGCGTTGACAATGTCACCATGTTGTGTTGATGTTGTTAAAACTACGCTAACATGCGACACATACGTCACTTCAATCTCACTATAACGTGCCGTCAAGTAAAACACGATCGTAGCGACAATGAAATTCAAACTAGTACTTTGCATCTCTAGTCTGTACAATTGACCCAGCTCTGCCGATTGGGTCCGTGAAATAGCAATGTTGGGAAACATTTGAGCAAGCTGATTGGTCATTTGTTTCAAATTGAAAGATTGATGACATCACCGTTCAGTAAGCGTTCAACTGCTATGAAATGTGGGGTAGGCATAAAATTCCCTGCGTTTTCATTAGTGGTTAATAGACCTGATTCAAATACATGCAAATACATGACATTTATATTGCTCAAAAATTATAAAATATTCTATTGTGCTTCACAATTACACAACACACATTTAAAACATATACATTTAATATATTATCAGGATTCTTAAACTTAGATTTAGACATGTTTTATATTGCTACAGGTATTTTGTATTTAACCAGAGCACACTCATTGTTCATGAAACTGACTATACAAATGTGTTTTCAGTTTTGATCTAAAACTGGCTTCAGATTGAATGTCTTTCAGATAACTCGGTAGATTATTCCACCATTTGGGACCAACAACGGCCATAGATCTGTCTGCCAGTTGTTTCGCCTTTAGGTATGTTAAAGTTAATGTCACCTTGTGATCGTAGTCTGTACCGTAATCGAGAAGGTACAAACATTTCCCTCAGGTATACTGGAGCTGTACCATTGATGACACGGAAAACCATTACTAAGACTTTGAACATGACTCTAGCTTTAACTAGAAGCCAGTGTAATTCTTTTAGTAGTTCCGCACTTGGTTGGTCATAGGAAGCATTCATGACAATTCTGGCGGCATGATTTTGGACTCGCTGTAGTTAGTTGATTTGATAGGCTGGAATTTCAGTAAATAAACCGTTGCAGAAGTCAATGTGGGAATGAACCAATCCATACACTAATTCAGTTGACTTTTGTGTGAGATGTTTACGTATAGCTCGAAGATTTCGTAACTGCACATGAGCTATCTGACACTTTTTTTGGATGTGATGGTTAAAGTTGAGTATTGATCATGATAACGCACAGGTCTCTGACATGATCGACACATTTTACGTCACACCCACAAACGTTTACACTTGTGATGTTCAATTTCGCTATCTGTTGTCTGGATCCATATATAATTATTTCAGTTTTGGACTGATTCATTTTCAGTTTGAAGTTTGTCAACTCGATTGAGAGCCGATATATACAGGGTGAGGATCACCGGTCCGGCACAAGAACCCTGCGGAACACCGAACCTCACTAGTTCAGTGTCAGATGCTGACTGTTCGACTAAGACTTTCATAGTTCTATTCGTGAGATAAGATTCGATCTATTTTAACGGAGTGCTATGAATACCAAATTCATCTTGAAGGATTCGAGTCAGTATTGGGACATCGATGGTATCGAACGCTGCACTCAAGTCGATAATGACCACGATTATAACTTGATTTTTATCTATGGTTTCTAAAAGATCATTATACATTTTGACCATTGCTGTTTTAACCCCGTGGTATTTTCTATAGCCACTTTGATAAGCTGGGAGGTGATTGTTAGTATCAATATGCTTATTGATTTGATTTATTGCAGCTTTTTCAAGAATTTTGGAGAGAAATGTTAAATTTGATACCGGACGACAGTTTTGTAGTTCCAGCGGGAGACCTTTCTTCTTCAACAAAGGTTTAACCACGGCACCTTTTTCACTCCTCAAGGAACACACCAGATAGCAGTGATCGATTTACAATTTCTGTCACAACGGGAGCAAGTTGTGAAAATTGCTCCTTTAATTTTGAAGTTGGAATCACATCAAGTTCACATGTTGTCGATTTTGATGCATATGCAAGTTTCAATATATATCATTTTCGGAGAGTGGTTTGAACGCAGTAAATGACATTGTGTTAACAGGTGGATTCGAGTAGGAAGAACCAGAATTGCTGGGTGTTTCAGTTGGTATATTGTCAAGATCATTCGGGAGATTCTGGGATAGACTATTGCATCTCCGTCCAGGTACAACTACATGCACTATTATCGGGAAATTTCCTATAGGCTAACTAATTTTGACCGATTACAGTGAGGATGTAAACACTAATAATTAATTATATACTACTGTGTAACTTTGCTAGTTTTGTTATTGTTGGACATCCATCATAACTGACATCGTATTATGTGTCGGCATCTACATTGACACGGTGTGCACCTCAAAATTTGGATTTCTCAGATAAATCAAATTCAACAATAATGTGACCAACATCAAGGGTCAAACTGAAGTGATTGTTTGTGAAGAGCAAAGAACTGCAAATTTTTATTTTATTTTTTTTTAAGATTTATTAAAGTGAGGAATTACCTCCCTACTTCAAGGCATTCGTTACTGTTGCCCGTGTTTTAAACTTTGAATGTAACACAGCCATCAAGGTCATACAAAGTGAGAACTGTGCTGAACAAGAGATGTGCTGGTTGTTATTTTGAAAAAAGACGTGGTCGTGTGTTCCTGTGTATGTTGAATGCTCGTTAAAGCCTCGTCACAAGCAGATGCAACAAAAACAGGGAATGACACTGTACAAGGATGACTACAACAAGGGTAACTGGGAAAGAGGGCTGGAAGACCAAGGAAAACATTTATAAACAAGGGAACAATAAGTTTTCAAGATACAAGTGGCTGGAGGGAAATATTGGGACTGAGAAATGAGTTTGATTTTCTACACTGTACATTATGGTTATATCCATGAAATAAAAGAACTCGTCTTTCAATAATTCTGCCATGAAGAATATTAATTATCTAACACTGTCTAGACCAGTCTAGAATCATTATTTTAGTAATTCTGGTGTATTCTCATATTACTGATAAACCAAATCAATTTTTTTACACTGGTATTAGTTGCAGTTCTCTCACAAAATTAATTGATACTATGTTGACTGCTTATAATGTTATAACAGAAATTTAAAGACGATTGCTATAGATTTTGTCACACTTTTCCTATGGATAGAACTTCATGAAACTTCCCAGTATTAAAGTTTAATGTATGTTCATCATGCAATATCAGACAAAAACAAGAAAATATCGGTGGAACCGATGGATGCTCCCCAAGTGAGTGTTTGACTCTGTACCATATTCCCTTAGTGCTGATGGCTACTTGGTTGAACAATACCAAACTGCATAGCAGGAACAATATGTGGCTCTGCACTTGACAGAACTCATTCGCAAATCATTGTACCGGAACAAAATGACACTATGCGCATATCCTAGCTAGTTTTACAAAATTAAATCCAGAGGTTGTAGCGAAATAGCGTCTTGAAGACAATATGCACAACTCCATTTGGTAATCATGCATCCTAACACGTTTCATAAAATTCCAAAATTCCAACCAGAGGTTGTAGAGAAATAGAGCTGAGAATAATTTGGCCACAGACTCAATGAAAGGGCCATAACTCCGTGAAAGTCATCGAACCGGAACACAAAGACAATATGCGCATCTCCACTTGGTAGTGATGCATCTTAGCAAGTTTCATAAAATTCCAACATGGGGTTGTAGAGAAATAGCGCGGACAAGAATTTGGTCACAGGCTCAATTAAAGGGCCATAACTCCATGAAAAAACATCAAACCAGAACACAAAGACAATATGTGCATCGCCACTTGGTAGTGATGCATCCTAGCAAGTTTCATAAAATTCCAACCTGAGGTTGTAAAGAAATAGCGTGGACAATAATTTGGTCACAGACTCAATTAAAGGGCCATAACTCCGTGAAAAATCATCAAACCGGAACACAAAGATATTATGCGCATTTCCACTTGGTAGTGATGCATCCTAGCAAGTTTCATAAAATTCTAACATTGGGTTGTAGAGAAATAGCGCGGACAATAATTTGGTCACAGACAGAATCAAAGGACCATAACTCCGTGAAAAATTATCGAACCGGAACACAAAGATATTTTGCGCATTTCCACTTAGTAGTGATGCATCCTAGCAAGTTTCATAAAATTTCAACATTGGGTTGTAGAGAAATAGCGCGGACAAGAATTTGGTCACAGACAGATTCAAAGGGCCATAACTCCGTGAAAAAATCATCGAACCAGAAAACAAAGACAATATGCGCATCTGCACTTGGTAATGATGCATCCTAGCAAGTTTCATAAAATTCCAGCCTGAGGTTGTAGAGAAATAGCGTGGACAATAATTTGCTCACAGACTCAATTAAAGGGCCATAACTCCGTGAAAAATCATCGAACCTGAACACAAAGATATTATGCGCATTTCCACTTGGTAGTGATGCATCCTAGCAAGTTTCATAAAATTCCAACATGGGGTTGTAGAGAAATAGCGCGGACAAGAATTTGGTCACAGGCTCAATTAAAGGGCCATAACTCCGTGAAAAAACATCAAATCGGAACACAAAGACAATATGCGCATCGCCACTTGGTAGTGATGCATCTTAGCAAGTTTCATAAAATTCCAACCTGAGGTTGTAGAGAAATAGCGTGGACAATAATTTGGTCACAGACTCAATTAAAGGGCCATAACTCCGTGAAAAATCACCAAACCGGAACAAAAAGATATTATGTGCATTTCCACTTGGTAGTGATGCATCCTAGCAAGTTTCATAAAATTCTAACATTGGGTTGTAGATAAATAGCGCGGACAAGAATTTGGTCACAGACAGAATCAAAGGGCCATAACTCCGTGAAAAAACCATTGAACCGGAAAACAAAGACAACATGTGCATCTGCACTTGGTAATGATACATCCTAGCAAGTTTCATAAAATTCCAACCAGAGGTTGTAGAGAAATAGCGCAGACAATAATTTGGTCACAGACTCAATTAAAGGGCCATCACTCCGTGAAAAATCATCGAACCGGAACACAAAGATATTATGCGCATCTCCACTTGGTAATGATGCATCCTAGCAAGTTTCATAAGATTCCAACATTGGGTTGTAGAGAAATAGCGCAGACAAGAATTTGGTCACAGACAGAATCAAAGGACCATAACTCCGTGAAAAATCATCGAACCGGAACAAAATGATATTATGCACATCTGCACTTGGTAATGATGCATCCTAGCAAGTTTCATAAAATTCCAACAAGAGGTTGTAGAGAAATAGCCCGGACAAGAATTTGGGGACGCACCCACGGACGGACGCATGCACGGACGAAGCAGCGAAAGTGGGGAAGCATAAAAACACACGTTACCATACAGATTGTTTGGTATTACCTCTTCATAAACATACCTGTCCTTGAAAGTTGGTGAAATAATGTAGATGTAACAAGCAGTGTGAAAAAATATTTAAAATTGTTTACATCTAGTATTTAATTAAAACATACATATATGTATGCCTGTAATATTTATTTTCAGGCAAATGGTAATTATAAGCTTGAATTTTACTGTTTAGGGTTTTTAAAAACAAAATCATTTCGGCAGTGTCAATTGTTTTTCAATTTTGTTATAGAAATATAGCGTTTATTTTATATATTGATATACCGGAAGTGTATGGATAAATTTTGCTTAAAACCTCACAAAATACTCTCTGATACCTATTCTAATGACAATAAAAAAACAACAACAACTCTTTACCGCGTAATTTGAGAAAAAAATAACTCTTTAAGTATGCCATCGTTAAATAAACTGCTGTTGCAAAATTAACGTTTTTATATTAATTGAGCATATTTGTATAGATCTTAAGATTTCTATTATATTTCATATTCAGGTTAAATTGCTACAAACAATTATTTTATACCAGTATGCATATTTCATAATATATTGAACACAATGTAATACACCAATTTCAGGCGTATCTGTAAATGATTGTGCCATCCGAAATAGGGTCAGATGTAGTATAGCGGTATGTAGTGATTCTGGCTGGTCTCAACAAAATTGCTTCCCTTTGTGGGAATCTTTGAAGGTTAATCAGGACTAGACCAAACCTATCTCTGCAATTAGATGATCACTTTCCCACTTCAATCAGCAGTGAGTGATGGATGACAATGAGATGCAATGTTGAATTTCAATCACCACAGAGACTGTAGCCAAGCAGGGAGTTGAACTCATGACCACTCGATTGATAGTCAGTCGCACTACCAACTGAGCTTACTGGGCCCGGCTTTGCTTTCAGGTCTCATGGTCAACAAGTAATGGAAAGAACAAGTGTCTTAATTGCAGCAGTTTACTGCCTTCTTTTTTTTCTATCATACAGTGTTGTTTGTTTTTTTTTAATTGAAAACGTATTATTTTACATCTATTGTGAAACTTGTTTTACGACTTAGATAAGATACATCATATAGATACACATCATTTTCAGAAATTTTGTAGTATTTAAAGAAAATTGATAAAATTGCTTCTTATCCTCAAAATAAACAGTTATAAATAATGTTTATGAAACAGTGGAAATACTGGGGAGGATTAGGCATACAGCATTGCATGTCTGTGTGTCGTGTTTTTATTGTTGTACTTCTGAACATTATTATACTGTGTATACAGTTTATATCTTAATCTCGTCCATTGATATCGATTAATTTTGGTACATCCTTCAGGTTCCACCTTTCAACACTTGTGGTAGATTGTTATCACACCTAAACCAGACCATTTATCTCGATTTATTATCTGGCAGTCAACATCAAATACTACATGCCATAATTTTTATTTAAATTTGGTATAGATGGCTAAAGACCACCAAGGGACTAGTTTAGACTTTAGATTATACCTTTCTGCTCCCATACGATATACACAGGAAATATTTCAAAATTATCTTTATTTTAGAAGCCCTGATCCAAGCAACTGGTATTTGTAGTTTTCAGTGATTTTCCATTTAAAATATTTATGGTTCCTTATAAACATTCATGTTCTAACAGATGATGATAGTGATAATGAAATAACTACATGTATACAAAACCTTAAATGTAAGCCCATGTAACTGATATATACTCTAACAACTTAACAGCAACATTGCTTTTTTGTCTTGACAGTCACCAGGTTGTCAGCTTTTATATTTATTCCTGACTGTCCTCTTCCCTGTCTGAGTCCACGGTGCCAAATGAGTGATGGCAAGAATAGCTAATTGCCAAGAGGGAACACATTGAGCATTATAGACTTCTCTGAAACTCTGTACATATTAAGGTTCTATGTCATTCTGAACAACGTTATTCATGTGTTGGTTTATTGTGTTTTATTTCAATCTGTATGTTTATTCGATGTTTTTGTACAGCGAGTGTGCCTGGAATTTTTCTTCCTGTTGGCATCATATAACCCTCATGGTGATATGTCATAAAACACAAGACAAACATTCCTGACAGTATTTTCTGTGAGAGTAAATTCGAGCATCCAACACATTTCTTATTTATGGGCCGGAATCGGTTAGCTCAGTCAATCCAGAGGTTGCGAGTTCTCTGTGATGATTGATATATGACATTGCGTCTCATTATCATTCGTTTCCCACCACCGATTCAAGTTAGAAAGTTATCAGTTACTTGCGGAAAGAGTGGTTAGGTTAATCAATTGTCTGTTAGCGTTTGATGGCATTAAAATGATGCTAAATATTAAATTAATCAATCATATTTATAGATTCATGATCTTATTGAATGATACACTTGAAGGGCAGTTTTCCAACATGTGCAATATTAAGTGTAGATCAATTTTCACATGTATTTTCCTTGAGCTACCTGTATTCTGGTATTTATCAAGTATCACTATTCCACCTGTTAGAACACTAATATTGTATAGGGAACCAAATAAAAAATTCCAAGAATGTTTAAATGGCATCTTCAAGCAGAAAACAATGATAGAAACTTTTTTTGTTTCAATCCTTAAACTATTGTAGTTTATCATGACTTCCATAATTATTGATATCTATCGTGAACACCTATTTAATTGTGTGAAGTATGCAAACATGTTTAAGAACACCCGAAACTTCATTTTGACAGGATTTTATTTTAACATACTTGTCAGTTTTGTAAGCTCACCTTAGCAAAGCTAAAGGTAAACTATTCTGATCATATAGTGTTTGTCTGTTTGTCTGTCTGAACACTTTCACGTTGTGTGCACTCTTACACCTGCATATTTTTCACCAAACTGACACAGTAACCATAGTAATATCCTGTACACATTATTGAGTTTATCAAATTGGATAAATATATTTAAAAAAAAATGGCACTCTAGTGTCTGCATGTTTATACCTGTTGTCCCGTTTCAATTGGGAGTTTGTCTCTTATTGTATTGCCAATTTGTTTTTGTTTTATTCTAAAACTATAGAATCTGCATAAATTATAAAATCAATCTCCAGATACCTACCTGGTCTATGAACATCAAGTTCTCTAACACTATCATACAAGTTTGATCTTGATTTTAACATGTGCCTGGTATTCATGGAACTCATCGGTTCAGTTTAAAATTGTCCTTTTGTAAATAACTTTTGCAGATCTATAGACTTTCATCAATTTGGATGAATATGATTAGTAAAAAAATATTGATCAATTTTGTTGAACATATATAAATAACATAGAAATATCCATTAATTTGTTTAACTGTAAATAATGAAAGATTATTCATTAATTTGGTTTAAAATAATGAATGAATATTTATTAATTTGCATAAAATATTCATTTATTTAATTGAAAAAAAATGAAGAAATATTCATTCATTTACAGAATGTAAATAGTGTAGGAATATTCAATAATTTTGGTCCAATATGAATAGTGTATGGATATAATCTGAATGATTCATTTTGACCAATATGAATAATGTAGATATTGGGGAAAAAAATTAATTTAGTCGAATAAATATTGTAGGAAATGCATTAATATGTTTCATTGTAAATACTGAAGAATAATTCATTCATTTGGTTGAATATAATGAAGGAATATTCACTAATTTCACAATCTGTAAATAGTGTAGGAATATTCATTAGTTTGGTCTTATATAAATAATGTAGGAATATTTGAAAAACAACAACAAAGTAATACTTTTTTTATATTTATAGCGATAAACATTGACTTCAAGAATATGAAAGTAATATTACCATAAGAACTAGTGTAAGAATTTAAATTACAAATTATCTATTTAAACGATTACTCCAGATACGCGTTTTCCCGCACCAATCACAGAAGGTTTTTGAAAACAGTGCAGGAAGAGTTCAGATTGCTCGTGACGAGCAACCTGAACACTTCCTGCACTGTTTTCCACTCTGGCAGTTAATATAAACATAATTCACCCAATAATTCAAAAGCCTTTTATATTAGAAGTGTCAAAAGGCGTCTATATTAGATGTGTCCAAAGGCATCTATATGAAGTAAAGGGCTATCTGCATACCATGTTAAGGTATGAGCAATGTGTACAGAAAAGAGTTGGCATGTTGCAACAATTAACCAACATTAAAGAAATTAAGCTATTAATTTGCAAAGTTGAAAATCTAATAATATTATTCCAGATTTTGTTTTGAGTTGTATTCATAGAACAAAACTAAATTATGTCTATTTACCCGATTAACACTTAATAACAACCGTTTTAGTAAATTAAATTGTCAAAATTTTGTGAATGCAAACTGAAAAAAAAAGCAAATTACATTTTAAAAAAGGCTATTGGGTGTAACAATGATTAACTGTTACTGTGATGGATAATTACAAGTAATTGTTACATTATCAGTGTATAGATTATCCACTATACAAGTGTATAAGAGGGTCTTAATTGTGTAAACTGTATGGAGAAGCTAGTAGTCCCTTCCTCACTTTGACAAAACTTACTTATAAGTTTACTATAAATCAAGTACTCTTTGTGGGGCTGTGAGGCATCATTTTATTACAGGATTAATTCTCCCCAATATAAAGATATTGCATTTATTTTAAGCCAATATTTATAAATGACAATTTATTGATAATGTTCCAATATCCCATTTATGGTATACCCCAATCTAATGTGGGATGATGCTATCTAAAGATGGATGCGCCCATATATAAGTATATTATGTTAATCTTAAGTCAATATTTATACAAAAACAATTTATTGATAATATCCCAACATCCCATTTATGGTATACCCCATCTTATGTGGGATGATGCTATCTAAAGATGGATTTGCCCATAAATAGGTATATTGTGTTTATCTTAAATCAATATTTATAAAAAGATAAGTTATTGATAATATTCCAACATATCATATATGGTATACCCCATCTCATGTGAGATGATGCTATCTAAAGATGGATGCGCCCATATATAGGTATATTGTGTTCATCTTGAGTCAATATTTATAAAAAAAACAATTTATTGATAATATCCCAACATCCCATTTATGGTATACCCCATCTTATGTGGGATGATGCTATCTAAAGATGGATTCGCCCATAATTAGGTATATTGTGTTTATCTTAAATCAATATTTATAAAAAAAACACAAGTTATTGATAATATTCCAACATATCATATATGGTATACCCCATCTCATGTAGGATGACGCTATCTAAAGATGGATGCGCCCATATATAGGTATATTGTGTTCATCTTGAGTCAATATTTATAAAAAAAACAATTTATTGGCAAAATCCCAACATCCTGCATATAGTATACCCAATCAGGCATCTTATATAGGATGATGCTATTTAAAGATGGATTCGCCCATATAAAGGTAAATTGCGATTATCTTAAGTCAATATTTATATAAAAAAACACAATTTATTGATCAATTCCTAACATCCCATTTATGGTATACCCCATCTCATGTAGGATTATGCTAACTAAAGATGGATTCACCCATATACAGGTTTATTGCAGTTATTTTAAGTCAATATTTATAATTTAAAAAAAAGCAATTTATTGATAATATCCCATATATGGTATACCCCATCTCATGTAGAATGATGCTATCTAAAGATGGATGCGCCCATATATAGGAATATTGTGTTTATCTTGAGTCAACATTTATAAAAAACACAATTTATTGATAATATCCCAACATCCCTAATTATATGGTATACCCCATCTCATGTAGGATGATGCTATCTAAAGATGGATGCGCCCATATATAGGTATATTGTGTTATCTTAATATGGTATATCCCATCTTCTGTAGCAAGTTTTCAATCAAGTATTTGAGTTATATAATAATATCTCTTAGCTTGATGTATGTATGATACCAGTAAGTGAACATATCAATTAGAAATAGCTAATTATAATTCCAGCAATCACAAAAAATGTTAACTATTATACAAACTGTCAAACAAGAAATTGTATTAATTAGCAAACTGAAATTGAGTTTTTAAGTAACATCAATTTTAAGTGTATATATTATATGGCACACAAGAACATGTAGTTACTGTACTGTACTAGTTAAGTTTCATCAGTTCTATAGAAGTACAAAAATACCATTCTTTTGTTATTAAATGAGTGGTATAGAGGTCATGTATTTAATCAGGGGTGAAGGTGACTCCATATAACAACATTGCAT
Organism: Panopea generosa; assembly: GCA_029582155.1. Lineage (NCBI taxonomy): Eukaryota > Metazoa > Mollusca > Bivalvia > Adapedonta > Hiatellidae > Panopea > Panopea generosa. The sequence goes on from CM055900.1 coordinate 77,062,836, forward strand.
ATGTTAAATAATACGGTAACTAGTTTAACTGGTGGAGGAAAGTCATATATACGACTCGAACCACACACCTGGGCTAACTAACTGTGCCTGAGATCCCTTGAAAGGCCCAGTCCTGGTTTGTTGTTTCTTTAACAACATACATCACCAAAGCACTGCTTTTATCAACTTGATGTTGTATTTTCAATATCTTTCATAATGAAATTTACTCGGGCGATTCATCTTTATCAATAACCATATTATACATTCATTATGGTTCTTGCTATCACCATGTTATCTAGTAATTAAGACTCTCATCATTACCATGTTTCATTATGGCTCTTGCACATATAATGATCATTTTACACATTCATGTTATATCTTCATTATAACACTTATACTGATATGACATATATATATATATATATATATATATATATATATATATATATATATATATATATATATATATGTATCATTTTAATATCTATGATGATCATGTTATACATTCATTATAATGTCTATGATGATCATGTTATACATTAATTATAATGTATGTGATGATCATTATGTTATAAACATTCATTATAATGTCTACAATGATCATGTTGTATACATTCTTTATAATGTATATGATGATCATGTTATGCATTCATTATAACTTCTATGGTTCTCCTGTTATACATTCATTATAATGTCCATGATGATCATGTTATATACATTCATTATAATGTCTATGATGATCATGTTTTATATTTATTACAATGCATATAATGACATTCAGTATGTTGTACATTCATTACAATGCCTATAATGACAATGTTATATGGCACGGGTATGTTGTCACTTAGTCTTATATACAAAATAAGCAAGTTTTTTAACAGACACATAATGAAAGCACTCCATGTTTCTGAAGAGTGTATTTTGTCTCAATGGAATAAATCAGGTATGATTTACAAATAATACATGTTATTTTTCAGTCCGAATGCAAGTTTACAGGCTAGGCAGTCTGCAATCTTGAATAAATATATGAATTTCACTCAACACCATGTATTATTTGTGAAATAAAACTTCCACATAGACATATTATATATACAAAATAAACATTATACAAGGTTAAGCTGAAAACACACAATCTAATTCCTAAATGGGTATGGATAAGGTACGTGGTAGGTTAGTTTGATATTGTATATAGACTATATACACACACAATCTAACTCTTAAATGGGTATGGATTAGGTACTTGGTAGGTGAGTTTGATATTATATAATTATAGACTATACACACACACAATCTAACTCCTAAATAGGTATGGATTAGGTACGTGGTAGGTTAGTTTGATATTATATAATTATAGACTATATACACACACAATCTAACTCCTAAATGGGTATGGATTAGGTACGTGGTAGGTTAGTTTGATATTGTATATAGACTATATACACACACAATCTAACTCCTAAATGGGTATGGATTAGGTACGTGGTAGGTTAGTTTGATATTATATAATTATAGACTATATACACACACAATCTAACTCCTAAATGGGTATGGATTAGGTACGTGGTAGGTTAGTTTGATAACACACAATCTAACTCCTAAATGGGTATGGATAAGGTACGTGGTAGGTTAGTTTGATATTGTATATAGACTATATACACACACAATCTAACTCCTAGATGGGTATGGATCTATACACACACACAATCTAACTCCTAAATAGGTATGGATTAGGTACGTGGTAGGTTAGTTTGATATTGTATATAGACTATATACACACACAATCTAACTCCTAGATGGGTATGGATCTATACACACACACAATCTAACTCCTAAATGGGTATGGATTAGGTACATGGTAGGTTAGTTTGATATTGTATATAGACTATATACACACACAATCTAACTCCTAAATGGGTATGGATTAGGTACGTGGTAGGTTAGTTTGATATTATATAATTATAGACTATATACACACACAATCTAACTCCTAAATGGGTATGGATTAGGTACGTGGTAGGTTAGGTTGATATTATATAATTATAGACTATATACACACACAATTTAACTCCTAAATGGGTATGGGTTAGGTACGTGGTAGGTTAGTTTGATATTATATAATTATAGACTATATACACACACAATCTAACTCCTAAATGGGTATGGATTAGGAACGTGTTAGGTTAGTTTGATATTATATAATTATAGACTATACACACACACAATCTAACTCCTAAATGGGTATGGATTAGGTACTGGTAGGTTAGTTTGATATTATATAATTATAGACTATATACCGCACACAATCTAACTCCTAAATGGGTATGGATTAGGTACGTGTTAGGTTAGTATGATATTATATAATTATAGACTATACACACACACAATCTAACTCCTAAATGGGTATGGATTAGGTACGTGGTAGGTTAGTTTGATATTATATAATTATAGACTATATACACACACAATCTAACTCCTAAATAGGTATGGATTAGGTACGTGGTAGGTTAGTTTGATATTGTATATAGACTATATACACACACACAATCTAACTCCTAAATGGGTATGGATTAGGTACGTGGTAGGTTAGTTTGATATTATATAATTATAGACTATATACACACACAATCTAACTCCTAAATGGGTATGGATTAGGTACGTGGTAGGTTAGTTTGATATTATATAATTATAGACTATATACACACACAATCTAACTCCTAAATGGGTATGGATTAGGTACCTGGTAGGTTAGTTTGATATTATATAATTATAGACTATACACACACACAATCTAACTCATAAATAGGTATTTATTAGGTACGTGGTAGGTTAGTTTGATATTATATAATTATAGACAATACACACACACAATCTAACTCCTAAATAGGTATGGATTAGGTACGTGGTAGGTTAGTTTGATATTGTATATAGACTATATTCACACACACAATCTAACTCCTAAATGGGTATGGATTAGGTACGTGGTAGGTTAGTTTGATATTATATAATTATAGACTATATACACACACAATCTAACTCCAAAATGGGTATTGATTAGGTACGTGGTAGGTTAGTTTGATATTGTATATAGACAATTTACACACATAACATTATTTTAAAATGGTATATGAATTAGGTACACACAATAAGTAATTTCAGAATAGTATTTGGAATTGGGTAAATACCATGTTCTTTCAAATTTGAATTAGGTGTACAAAGTGCATTTCAAAAAAGGTATATAAATAAGATTTACATACTGTTATTTCAAACAAGTACATATACATGGCTTAGATACACAAGATATCATTAAAATAGTAATAATTATTTACACACAATGTTTTGCATCAAATATATATGGACAAGGAAAAAGCTCTATATTTGAACAAAATAATCTTTTTATAAGGACATTTATATACAAAATGGAACATGGATTAGGCACATACACACTCCAAAATTACTTCCAAAAATAATACATTTATAAGGCACAATTGAAAATTAACAAAATTATTTACACTTTCATATAAAATATATCTGCAGGCTATGTATATAATCTAACATTGCAAAATACCAACCAGATTTCCCCCGCCATCACGCTGAAATAAAGCTAGCTCCTTTAATAGTGTTTCAGGTCTATTTTCAAAATGTCATCTTTTTGAATGAAGACTTAGAAAACAACATAACTTTGAAACAGAGAGCCACCAAAAGAAATACTTGTGAACAGCCTAGTTCACAATTAATGAAATAACGAATCGATTTCAAATCTTTGTTATATACATTGACATGCATGCACTGTAAATTAGTTTAGAAAAACTTCACATCCCTGTGGTAGCAATGTTGAAAATTTGATAAGAATAAAAAAAAATATAACTCCCTGGGAACTGAAATAGTGAATCTAGTTTTAGAGTTGTTATTTTGATAAATTTCACTGTACATTATTGTATATAAATCATTTCCCATGATGGCCATTTTGAAACTTTTATGAGGACAACATTTAGTCAACATGATATATGCGGTTCAGTTTGATTCATCACACTTTTAGGTAACCATGTTGGTGATATTTTAAGATGCAATAGAATTCAAAATTATGTAATATGAAAAAGCTAAGAAATTGTGGACAGTAGAAGACAAAACGACACGTAAATAGCTCAGATGAGCTACAAATACTAAACGGTTAAGACAAGAACAATATTAATCAACACAGTTATCTTAAAACTAAAGATACAGTGCAATGTCATTTCAAAACTAATGGATATTAAGTATACACACTGTCATTAAAAATGTGGATCTGGTTCACACACTGTCATTTTAACTTGATTATGAAAAAGTTATGTACACTGTCATTTTAACTTAAGTATTGAAACGGTTTGTACACTGTCATTTTAACTTAATTATGGAAAAGGTATGTACACTGTCATTTTAACTTAATTATGAGAAAGGTATATACACTGTCATTTTAAAATATTATTGATAAAGTACACACACTGTAATTTTAACTTAACTATCGAAACATATTTACACTGTCATTTTAAACTAATATGGATAAGTACATACACTGTCATTTTAACTTGATTATCGAAAAGATATTTACACTGTCATTTTAACTGAAATATGGTAAAGGTATATACACTGCCATTTTTTTACCAATATGGATAAAGTACACACACTATCATTTTAACTGAATTATGGAAAAGGTTTATACTGTCATTTGAAACTAATATGGGAATGGTACACAGTGTCATTTGAAACTAAAATGAGAATGGTACATAGTCATTTAAAAATATACCAGTATATGGATACCGTACTCTCCTTTACAAAACATATAATGAAAGGTATATATTGTCATTTCAAATATGAAAAATACACACTGTAGCAATATATACTGTAAAACACTTTTTATAAGTGAGAACTTTATTCTTGCTATTATTTGCAAATTTCAGCCCTCGCGATTCAATATATTCGCCCTCGCGATTCACCTAATACTGAGTGAATGAATGAACCACCAGTTTGAATAAATAAAGGATAAATGGACAAAGTACACACATAATATTCTATCTAATAGAATGCTTTATATTCATTTATTTTGTTCAGTGCTATACTGAAACCGGCTGCAGTCTGTCCTCTAATACACCGAGCCATCAATTGAAACTCTATGATATTGTCCACTATCACACATGTCCAGGCCAGCTAAAATCTGTTCAATATTATCCGCAGACAGTAGAAACTGAAATTAAATTGCACAAGGGTGCATAATCAAAATAATCTTTCATAAGAATTTCACGCAATACTTATTTTATATGAAATGAATCATAAATAATTTTATTTACTTTAATCTTAAGCATGACAATACATTTAAATTGATTATAATTTCTAAAACGATTAGTTTCAAAACATGAGATTATGGTAAGCAACAGCTGTGGAAGGATAGCACATTGACTAAATTTATTCTGTTCTAAAATAGCTCTTTTCGCAATGATAGGTTTGCTGCTAGGATAGGAGTGTAACTGAGATATTAATAACCTAGCGTGTCACATTACGTTAATACAAGTTTTTAAAGTCACACTTTTGCCTAATTTTATACAAAAACAAGAGACGTGGAAATTCCCCGAAAACCATGTTTTTCAAACATTTTAGCTATTCTGTAGCTATAACTCTATTTCATGCCAGATATGAAAATTTGGGTTTTTATTTGTAAAACATTGATGCAATAGTATTGTTAAAAAAGCATAAAATAACTTCCGTAATTCACATTATGAAAGATGTAATGTGATTATACTCGAAAACAAACATGCATATTCATAAAATATACATCAATATTTTCACATTTCGCATTGAGGCTTAAGTGGTGGTTTTGTTTCCAGTGCCCATCGATAGGAGGTAAGTCACACATGCTCAACTGATAGCAACAATTTCTTAAACACGATGCTTGATTCTACTAATATATTACAAAATTTAACTAATTAAACGGCCATAACTCTGAAAATAAAGGTCAGAATTGGCTGGTTATCGAACTTGGCTCAGATTTTATAGAGATACACACTTTGTGTAAGTTGGCTTCAGTTCAGATAAAGAATACTCTAGTTATTGAGCGGAAACGGTAAGTTTTAGCATTTTTGACTAATTAAAGGGCCATCACTCTAAAGATAATAGTCTGAATTGGCTGGTTATTGTTCTTGGCTCAGATTTTTATAGAGATTCACACTTTGTGTAAGTTTGCTTCAGTTGTGATAAAGAATACTCTAGTTATTGAGCGGAAACAGGCAATTTTAGCATTTTTGACTAATTAAAGGGCCATAACTCTGAAGATAACGGTCCGTATTAGCTTGTTATCGAACTTGGCCTAGATTTTATAGAAGTACACACTTTGTGTAAGTAAGGTTCAGTTCCGATGGAAAATACTCTAGTTATTAAACGGAAACGGGCAATTTTAGCATTTTTGACTAATTAAAGGCCCATAACTCTGAAGATATTAATCCATATTGGCTGGTTATCCAACTTGGCCTAGATTTTATAGAGGTACACACTTTGTGTAAGTTTGGTTCAGTTCCGATGAAAAATACTCTTGTTATTGAACGGAAATGAAAAACTTGACGCTGCCCCTCCGCCCGCCGACTTCGCCAATCTAATAACCAGGTTTTTAACTTTGAAAAACCTGGTTAAATATCCAAATTGTCTCTCTTTTTGCTCTTTCCACATTTGATATATCATTGATGCATGACAAGTGATTAGTGAAATATAAGATATAAGTACTATATAAACCATTACTCAAAACTATTTGTACGTATATATAAAAAGGAAATAATTAGAAACATAATAATATACTCTCTCATACAATTTTAGGAATCATCTTATTATTATTTTTATATATATGTGTGTGTTATTGACTTATTGTTAATGTTCAATGTTGGCAAATTTTACGACCATTTGCATGGCAACCATTTAAACTGGAATGACACCGAAAATCAAGGTGGCTATGCACATTGAGGTCATCATTCGCAGCAAGTTTTGTCAATTTTATACGTGGTCGTTGGTTGTAGAGGTAAAGCAAGGGCATTTTTTTCAATCGGAAAAGTCAAAGATTCATAGCTCGGCCAAACATATTTGAACCGGAATGTAAAAGGGATATGCAACGTTAGGCATCAAGCTGATTCTTCAGTGAATTCCAATTGATGTTTCAACAGAATAAGTGGGGACAAGATTCTTCAGAACAGAATTACGGAAACGATTTTTAATTTCGAAAAATACATAACTTAGTAAAAAATCATCGAACCAGAACAATGAAGAGAGATGCGCAACTAGACCTCACACTGGTCCTTCTCAGCAAGTTTCAGCTCAATTGAACTACAGATGTAGACTTTATCAAGACATGTCTTTAATTCCAAAATTGTAACTCAGTCAAAAATCATCGAACCAGAATGCATAAGGGATATACGCAACTAGACCTCACATTGAGTTTCGGCTACATCAAGGAACATATGTAGAAGTTAACCAGTTAAATTTTTTTTACACACGGGCAGAATACACTATGTCTCCCTGAGAGGGCGGGACATCATTATATTAAAGTTATCAACATAATTGTACCAGCTGTCTGCCAGTGTGATAGTAATAGTGAAGATGTGTGCAGTTACCATTGATGTTTTAACCAGGAGAGATATCAGCTTGATATAAAACTATTTCATATATACATACGTCGTTATAGAAGCTATGCTGAAGCAGATGCCATGGCAAGTAAAACAGTTTCATTTCTTCTTCCCACCTGTGTCCCTGAGTGGTAATTAAAGAAAGCTACAATGGTGCAAGTAGCTCCCATTTAGCAAAATATAAACTGACCACACACAGTTGGCACTGGGAGAAAGACACTTAAGAAGCCGATTTGGTCTGGCACTATTAAGATAAAATTCAAAATTAAAGAACTTTAAACTTTTATCAAATTAACTATGATATTTTCGAGATGGTTGCATGCTGTGTGGAAATGGTATATGTACCTCTCATAAGTGATAAAAGACGGTAACTTTGTCACTGTAAGTTCCATGGCAATAAACTTTGGTGTCTTTTCTTATGTCACTAAGCATCTGAAATTGCACTGTTTGTGTTTGGCTGTGACATTTAATACCCAGTCTCTGTTGGATATATATGATCTTATATTTGACCATGATGTCCCATAAGACTGCAAAGACTGTTTGCATCAAATAAATAAGCATCTATTGAGAACTCATTATCTCACATAATCAAAATTAAATATTATTTAACATTTTCTTACCTTGATTCTCGTCATTAGAACTTCCTAAACTTCTTTGCTGTTTTCTTTTTTCGATCAACTGTACTTGTTTGACTGGGTTTACTCTGGCTTTGCCAGATGGTGGCAAGTTTTAACATCTTAATGTCGTCTTGGTGTAGCTTCTGCAGATATGCATAGTGTATAAATATGTAACTTTCTTGAAAGCAGGCATTGTAAAGCTCTACATTATTATCAAATATTACACTCATTGAAGCTTTACAGTTTCATTTGTTATCATTTGAATGGGGTTTATAACGCTGTTAACAACACATGACATGTTACGGCTTCATGTATATGATATAATGGATTTTACTACTTAATGGTTTGTATTGGACATGTTTCCTTGTATTGCAACACAAATTATATTGGCCAATTTCGCATCATATTGAGTAAGCACTTTTGTCAGTATAAAGGCTGATGCAATATAGTTAATGATACAAGATTAAAAATGTTACATTACGTTAATAATATTATATGACATTCGTGTAAAAGTATCAACAGGATTCAAATAATGCTGAATCAGATTTAGAAATAATTAATCACTGCAGGAACAAATAGTAATTTTGGCAAAATGTAACATAATGTAGACAAAATGTATGAACTTTTATATATAATGTATAGCTATTATTAAAAGTTTCGGACTGCTCATGCGGTACGTAAGTTCTATCTGAAGTATCAAGTTTATTTATAAATAGAAGCAATGTTATAATACTAATTAATAATAATAATAAAGAATTTCTTTTTTAGCATAATAACTCAAAGTAAATACTCAATAATTCTCTCTAACATGAGGCCATCAATAAAATCAGGAGAGCCTGTAAGTAATTTAAGTATCAATTAGCATAATTGTGGATATATCATAACGGCACAATCAAAGTGTGAAATCTGTTTGTGCTACATTTTCTGTTATAATGTATATGTTTCTTTGTGTATAATTAATATAACTAATATAAAATGTCCCATGTGAAAATAAAAATTATAAAGCATAAGACACAATAAATAACTGTGCTGCTTACTCCAAAATACTGTTTACTTAAATTTCAATTAGCACTCCAAAATGCTATTAATATAGTTAACTTATTCAAAATTGAGCAAAATACTTTCAGACAGTCCTTATTTTTCACAAAAATTATAATGAGGTTTTTAAGAAATAAAACTGCCAATATTTAATTTACCTCCATTTCCATCTCCATAAAGGAGAATGTGGCGTGCACATGACTGACCATCAGACACTCGGGAAGGACATCAACCATCTTGACCATTCTCCCAGCCAGTATAATATTACCATTTACGACTACACCTTCTGACCAGAATGATTCATCACACAGGTAACTGATTAACGGTTGTTTGGGATCTGCTTCCCGTAGTGACAAGCATCTATGGGCGAATCTCTTAATGGCCTTAAGTATCATCTCTGATAATTTAGCATTGTCCTCAGTCAAATATTTAAAATGTGTCTCCATATCAAGTTCAAGCTCCTCTCTAAATTGTTCTTCCAATGCATCAATAATGACATCGGAGTTCAGTTCCTCTAATAACTCGTGCAAAGCAACAACATGACAAAGTTTTACGCTGCATTGTGGACTTGGGAGGAGATCATTGGGTAACTTTCTTGTCAGAAGTATTTTCCATTCATCAGCATAATCAATTAGAGGCTTCTCTGGTTCACCTTTAGTTTTATTTAAGAGTGTCATAATAACACCCAAATGTGTTAGTAGTTCAGTTGTCATTCTTGGATCATTTTCCTTTTTTTCTTTTATTCCATTTATGACCTCGGAAGGAAGATGTGTTTGCTTCACACACATTTTTAATTCTTTGACCAATGTGACGTAGTTCCTGTAAAGTTCATCAGTAAATATGATCTTAGGAAGTGCATCTTTGTCAAGGTTTAAATAGAATTTTCCAACAACAATGTTAATTGCTAGTCCTTTCTCAATGCTGTGAAAATCATAGTATATATGTCTCCCACTGCCGTATGACAGGCCACATTGGGACTCCTGGAGGAGGTCATCATCCCATTTAAAATTAATCAGATGTTGCTTTTTAACCTCTGAGACTTGAACACATGGGATGACAGATACATCTGGTTCTCTTGTCAAAAATTTAACTGCTCTACAAACTGATGCCATCCCTAATGCTCTGTCAAGGAAGTCATTTTGAATAGCAACTAGTCTTTTCAGCACCATATACATTGCAGAATCTGTACCCAAGATCAAACACTCCGACATTTTGGATTTCCAATGTATACGCTCTAATGGATTTGTTAGCTGGGTTTCCTTAACTGAAGTCCAAGACTTCTGAAATGCCTCAAATCGTTTTCTCATGATGTCTTTCTTCTTCTCATCACTACTACTGTATATGAAGTCTCTGACTGTCACGTCTAAACACTCTTGTTTCTTCATCATGTAATTGGCATTGGAAGCTGCAGCAATTTGCCATTGTACAATGTTGAAGATATGAATAGGTAATTCCATTCTATCGCAGTGGTTCAGAACTAGAACCAGAAATGGGAACGTGTGCTTTTCTTCATGCAGTTCATACATAAAGTTCTCCTTTGTTGGCAAACCTCGAATTCTAAATAAGTTGGGAATCATTGCTTGCCTCTCCTCTTTCGACATGCTGCTTGGATCATCAAGTTCATAAATTGACTGTTCCAAGTTGTTCACAGGAAGTCCATGTATCTCTAAATGATATCGATTAATTTGATGCATCATTTGGAAACGATCTTTTATGATTTTATTAACAGTTCCTGAGAATTCTTCTTCCCAAATAAGTCTATCTTTGATTGATTCCATTGGGTTTCTGTTCTCACATAGCTGATCTCTTGTATGGCGTAAAATCACGTGGAGCAACAAACCAACACTGTTATTGCTTACATTTAAAAGTCTAGATACACTGATCCAGTGACACTTTATATCCTCCCATAAAGTCTTTGAAATGTCTATTTCTGGAAATGAAGTCACGTCTTCAAGAACCTTCGCAGAGGCAAATCCCAGAGCCAGAGATCCAAGAAGACACCCTTTAGTCAAGATGTACAAAACGTTGCAGACTACTGGGGATAATCCCCGGACTCCAAAGTTAACATCATTCATTTCTGTTCTAACTACGTATCCAGTCTCAAACAAAATATTTTCAGAACCCTGGTTATTTGATATCTCAGCAGGCAATAGTGGCTGTCTGCAAACAACACAGTTATTAACAGATCCATAAATAGCCAATCTATGTCCACACTGGCATTTAGCGAGGTGTGACATAGGCACATATGCTGTTTCGTCCAATATACATGATGTCTGTGATACATTATTGGGAAATCCAGGTAAAAAGCAATGTTGAAGTTGTGACGGATGTAAAAGGCACTTTGCTTGAATGGGCAACTTGTCAACTACAGAAAATGTAGTGGAAGCCAATAGCAATCCGTACAGTGATGATAAAAGTGAATTTATCATAAAATTGAAAGGGTCCGACTCCTCCCCGTGCATTAACTCTGGAACTTTGAAATCTTCTTTACCAACAAGGCATTTCAGTAGTTGTAGCGTTGGCTTTCCTGACAACTGAGAATTGACTTCTTTAATGAACATATTTGCCTGCGTCTTTCTTGTGTCATCTAATGTCATATAGCTTCTAGGTATATAAAATTGTTTCAGAGCAATTGCATGCATCAATACCAATCCTTTAACACTATTACATGCTTCCATACATACTGATGCCAACTGCGCATTGTCTGTATCCACATCTTGAGTTTCATTGAAAAGTGTTTCAATTGCCTTTACATTATCTGGAATATGAATAGTTAATGGACAGCTGTCAAATGATTTCTTCCAGAATTCTTCAGACCAAAATATATTTTCAAGAAATGGTAATAGTCCCTGCAATCTGTCACATTTCTTTTTGACTTGAACAAGACTTGATTTCATACCAAGAATCTTGAGAAAAAATGTCAGCATAGTTTGGCTAACATGAATATTCTCAATGTTATGAAACGCGGCATTGACAATGGCCAGCGGTTTCGGTTTTATATTTTCATCTTCTGCAACTACTGAAAATGACTGAATGAATGCCTTGAAATATGCTATCGCAGCTATGTAAGGTAGTCCAACTTTCGATATAAGCAATATCTTGTGGGCGCAAAGAAAGAGAGAAATATCTCCACTGTCATTCTCAACTAGGAAATCTTCCTTAGATATTGTTTCACTGTATATTTCCTCTAGTAAATCAACCAGCAACAAACTAAATGGTCCATCACCATGGCCTTTTATGAACGAATTTTTCAAACACTGGTCCAAGTTTCTAAGAAAAAAACTTTCTTCAACTAAATCAGACTTGTGGACTTTTTTTCCAGAGTTGTCTGATTCTTCTCCAAATTCAGAAGAGTACTTTGTATGCATTGTATCACATGTCTGCAATATCTCTGTAAATATATCAGCATTTTCATCCATTTCAAAACGCAACATTAACTGCAGTGGCGACTTCATAAAAGACAATTGCATCTCTGGTAGTCGACGTTCCAAAATCATCATAAATAAAAACGTAATCGCCATTGAACTTGGATTTGAAGAAAGACATCTGATAAAATAGGATGACAATATCTGCTGGCAATCCATTTTTCCTTCACGCGGAGTCGATTCTACTATATCCAAAAGCGCTTTGAAAACATGCTTTGAATCTATGCTATTACCTTGTCGAAGAAGTTGTCCAAAATTTTGCAGGATGCCAACATCAAGAGAGTAGGGAATGATCAAAGTTGATGCAATATCATTGCACAACCGTAACATGTGGATAGAGTTTGGTTCCTGAGAAACTCGTGCTGCTATAGTTAAAACACAATTTATTTTACTTTGCCATACCGGGAGTCCGTTATAGAGTTCAAGAGTTGTCATAGTTGGTAACATCATTTTACAAATTTTACCCACCAGTGCATCTTGTGGGGTTTGACAATTTTCTGTATCAGGTACAGATGTTCTATCGCTTATATCTCTACTGTCCTTACACATTTCTGTTCTACTTTTTGAGTCAATGAATTCAAACTTTATACTTTCAATATATTCATTTTTCGGTTGCCTATCCACATCAGTCTCTACTCTCATATTTAAAACGCACATTTCCTCAGCAATCTCTAATTTTGGTACCTCAATTTCCTTTATTTCACTTTTGATTTCTCCCACTTTATTACTTCCAACTTTTGTAGTGGAAGGAAGGTCACTGATGTTTTCTGTATTAATTTCTTCTATGGGCTCTGTTTCTAGATGACCATCCACAGGATCTATTTCTCCTGAAAGGTCCTCATTAGCTTTTAGCATTTTCATTATCTTCGGTGCATGATCCTTTTTCTTTATTTCAGTATTTTTTACACTACCGTCACTATTATATTCTAATGAATCTAGTTCTGTATCACTTGAAATCTTTTCAAAACCGTCATTTATAGTTTTTTTACGTTGATCACTTTCTTCGTAAGATATACATATATCCTGGTTAAGTTCTTGATCTTCCTGTTCATCAAAATTGACATCAAAATTTAGCATGTCATTAACTTCTACTACTCTATCAAAGGACAACTGCGTAGAGTCGTCACCATATGTATCTCCAATTTCTGAGCATAAAGATAGAATCAAATCACTATTTTCACTAAGGAGTACCTCATTACAAGTTTCCAGTAGTTGTAATTCTGCACTGAAGAGAGGTAGGTGTGTCCAGAATGTTGAATGAACAGCTTTGAACAGCTCTGAGAGATCTCCGCATGGCATAGCTGTCTTTTGTGACATTATCCATTTCATATATTCAATCCTTTTCATCTTTGGAAGACTAGAACATGTTGTAAATGATACTATATTACAGAAATCTGCTATGTAATCATTCTCCCACCCTTCATACAAATACTCCGTTATATTGGGTATTTGCTGTAAAATGAAACTTTTTTGTTTTAACAAGAGCTCACTAAATACTTCTGAAGGTAATTCATCATCTTCATCCAATTCACATGTTCCTTTTAGTAGTGTTAATGAATCTAAAAATGCATCTCTCGTTGTCTCAATGTTTTCATACAACAAGCTACTAAATGGCATCCTCAAGCTCAAGTCCTTGCTTTCGCAGGTATATGGTTCCAGCATGCTTTTGGGTACTTCTGGTACTCTACTTATAGAAAATAACTGGTCATCATCAAGCATAGACTCCCATGATTTCCTTCTTTGCTTTGAAACAGCATCTTCAATAAAATAGCTATCAAGAATGTTCAGAACTTCCATCTGATATACCATTTTGGACAGAGGTATATTTATAACACTTAATATATGTGTCTCCAGTGCTTCTACAAAGCATGATGTTGTATGTAAGACTTCACTGTCACAAGCCACTTTGACCTGCCATTCAGTGTCATGCATATCAGGATAGTTTTGGGTTATCCATGCGCATACATGTCTATCAATAATCTTCAGAAACTTCGGAGACTGTTTCATTTTCTCTAAAATCTCTTTAATACTATCCACATTACGGCCCTGACTTGTATATCTTATTCGTGTAAATGTCCAAAATAGTTGTTCCTCTATGTACTGATCCAAAGGTCTTTTTTTCATGATTGTGTTATGCAAGGTTACATTGCGCATTTCAGGAAGAGTTGTTTGTGGACATTCTAAACAATCTAATGTGACCAATTTCCAGCCGGAAAGAAAATTTATCTGTGATACAAGCCTTGCTTTGCCTTTACTTCTCTCCATATGTATCACTAGATACACATGCTTCGTACTGAAACATTTTGAATGGAATTCATGACAAAAACGTTCTATCACTGATTTGGCAAGCATTATGTGCTTTTCATCATCAATTGCACTACATTGTAAGAATAATACTTCAGCTTCGGATTCCATCCAAAAATGCTGCATTCGAAGAGACAACTGTTTCTCTGATTTGAAAGCTCCAAGTTTATCTACTTGGGTTTCTTTATTTGTAACATGATGCAGAACTTTGGTATGAATAGTGCTATTTGTGAAGACGATTGTCATGAGCCCTCGATTGTCATCAATATCGACATGCTCTTCGAATTGATATTTCATCAGACCCTCCATTCCATTATGTACAGGGAGGCTGAAATATCGCTCTTTGACTGTCTCTGAATCATTACAAATTTCCTTATTTTCAGATACCCCTAATCGCATAACAACTTCTGGTCCAACAATCCATAATAACTTTTCCTTACATTTTTCAAAGAAAAATTCCATATCAACACTTTTTGAAAAGGTTTGCATATCATTTCCTAGCTTAAGTACTAGAGAAGCAACCATATCCTCGCTATATATTGGGAACGTGTCATCATTACAGAAGTGTTTATCTCTGATACTGCTCATACCATCAATCCAGGTTTCTACGCGCTGAATCATTCGTTTTTGGTCTTCATTTATGGTGTCCGCAAACCTCAGATAATGCTTCTCAAACCTATTCAAGAAAGGTGGGTCTGTGAAATCTATTTTGCTCTCATCTACAAGAACAATACACCTAAATGTGTCAGCAACATGACATATAGGATTACTGTATGGTCCAAGGGCAACTCGACAATTTTTCTTTTTACTGATTAGAGTGTAATTTTGGTTCAGCATGTCGTACAAGCTCCCATAAATATTTTCAAGATCCTTCAAGATCAGTACCAGGCCCTGTTCCATACAGAGAATTATTCGACTCAAAATTCTGTAATTGTAGTCATCTGTCAAATCTTCTTCAAACTGACTTCCAAATATAATCTCATTTTTTTCTCGTCCTATCTCACCAAGCTTTTCTTGAATAATTCCAAGCACAGATTCACCAGTGGTTATTAGCATCAAATGTCTTGCCAATGGATCCATGATATTGTTTGTGATCAACTTTCCTATAGGATTCTGGACAACTGGTAAATCTTTCAAATGTTTCTTGAAATTGTTTATAAGAGTTTCTTTTTCCTCAGGTAACCCTCCAAAATTCCTTTCAATACCTTGCATAATAACATCATATTTCTCTTCCTGTGAAGCTTTCCATTCCATTTCAGACAGCGTTCTTGCTACAAACTTCACCAAGGAGTAAAAATCTCGCAACCCATGAAAGTTCTTGAATCTGAGTTCTTCTATGTAAGAGAAATAAGCACGTGCTATTCCCCGTAATTCCCCTTTAATGTCGGATGTAGAAAATGGTTTTGCACTGGCTCCACTAAATATGTTTTTGTTTTTTATTGTCACAAAGGAATCACTGATTGAAACTCCTGTTTCGAACAGTTCATCTTCATCCATTTCTGGGCGTGATAAATGAACAGCTCTGTTCATTTTTGATGCATCCAATGACCAATTCGAAATCCCCACTACGGCAACATTTGGTACACACTTTCCATCTGGTTCCAATAGGTTATGTAAAACCTTGAGAGGATTAAATCGAGATATCTCAGCCAAACCTATCTCATCAAGTATCACAACTGACAAAACATCATCTTCATAATTTGTATTCCGATACTTTTCGGCCTTCTCAAAGACTTTCACAATGCCGTCAGATGTTGAAGATTCGGAACCCTGAAAGGAAACACAATACAACTGAGGTAGGGTTTTAAAATATTTGTCCTTTGAATCCTTTCCCCTCAGATTACTTCTTATAATTTGCATAGCCAAAGATTTACTACAACCCGGTTTCCCAACAACAAAGATGGGTATTTTGTTTAATATACACACCAGTATAACAAACACATTTTCTGCAAGAGCTGTATTTTTCGCTGTTCCTGGTGGCAGTTCCATTCTGTTTAGCATATCCTGCTGTTCCTGTCTGATAGTGTCGTGAATTAAATCAGCTGTAAATGAGATCTTTCCATGTCGTTGGAACACTTCTTCCATTGCTAACCTGTACTTTTGTCGCACAATCTTATTAAAAAACCTACTGTGGTAGCAGTGTGCCAAAGACAGGATTATTGCTTCTTCTTCAATATTTCTTTTTCTCCTCCCTGAGATGTTTTCTTTTTTCTTGAGAGATAACATAAACCACTGCGTCAATGTTTTGTTTCTTTGCACATCACGCAAGCTGACACTGTACGACGTCTCTTCATCTCTTACAAACTGTTGGGACACTGATATGAGTTCTGACAGAAGATTATGACTGTTTTCATCTTTTGGAAACACATCTTCTACCATCCTTTTTATGTATAATTCTTCATCCTCTTTACTAAGGCTTCCAAAATCCCAAACATAGTCTACTAAAATTTCAGGAAGTGGTGAGACTCTATAGACAAGTCGAGACAACTCATCTGTTTTAATTTTTCCTTGTAGGCCTGCAGTAGAAATTGATGTTACTGATCGTAACTTGTAAGGGTTACAAGCACCCATAACAATAAAATTGGGTGCTAACAACTGTCCAAGACATCTGTGATGACAAATCACATCACCTATCAAGCCAAGGTGTTCACAAGTGTTGATTTCATCAAGGAACAGCCACTTTGCACCATCTAGATTCTGCATAGCATCTTCATTACACTCATGCACTTGATTAATTATGGCCTGTTCTCCCACTCCTGCATGAATGTTCATAACACTGAATGAAACCTCACATATAGAAGCTAAGTATCTGACTAGTGATGTTTTGCCACACCCCGTTTCTCCCATGACAACAACTGGAATGTTGGATGTAATACGAAGCATAATAAGAACCATTTTCAGGAGGTTGTCTGGTGTCAGGGCATAATTACTGGCAAGTTCTTGTAGCTTGTTAGGAAGCAGTGGCAGTGGATCAGTTCTTGCTATCTTTTGAAGTATCACCTGAAGTTGTGCCTGGTTCATTGATTTGAAGTCCATCATTTCTTTTTTCATTTGACCTTCAAACAGTGTTTTGATATGATCTGGAACTTCTAATTTGTGCCTATACAATGCTGAAATAGTCTGAATATTCTGATTGTGAAACACATACACAAGATGGTTGCTTTCTTCCCACTGTATCATTTCTTCGAATCTCTTTGCAGAACATGTTGCTACATCTTCAACTAAACCAGACTCTTGAGTGCCTTGAATATTGTCTGATATCAACGCTGAGGCCTGTGTTGCTCTACAAGCATTGACTGATCGTGATGAAAATTCTTGTGAAACGTCAACTAGCGCCCTTGTTAACGTGCTTCTCACTATTGGAACTGTTTTGTGACCTATCATATCACCTATACGGGATGTTCTAAAAAATGCACTACAAGCCATCTTTTTCAACTGGTTGGCTAAAACACCAAGGAAAATGTTCACCACTGAAAATGACAAGTCATTAGTTGTAATAACGTATTTTCTAAGGAGGTTTTTGCAGGTACTTGCAGACAAAGGTTCAACTGCATTTTTACCGCTAAATAGAATATCCTTATTGTCCAGCTCGCCTGATTCTAAACAATTTAAGAAGTGACATACAACCTGTACAGGACTTTGAACTTCATTGCTCACAATGTAATTATCATAATCATTCCATCTCAAATGTTCTCGTTTAAATGATACTGCTGTCTGTAGAGAGTTTCTCAATGAGTCATTGATCGTGTTGGCGATTTCAATGGAAACATATGAAGTTGGTAAATTCACATAAGTAGTTCCTGCTGTCACATACCTCAAGATAATCAATTCAAAAAGAAAAGTGTCCAGTTCAACATGATTTTCAACATTTCCAATGTCAAGATGAAGTACGTGATATTTGCTTATTCTGAGCTGACGAAGTCTTTCAACAAGAATTCTCTTGTTTATAGCTCCACTGATATGAAGACTTACTACCCCTTTTTGAGTAGAATGAGCCATTTTATCAATAGTATTGGTTTTACCAAGACCAGCTATTTCAGACGTGAATGTACATACATCTGGACACTCATTCAAATATATGTTGTGCACCATTTGGTCCGATAATGGTCGCACCGTCATCACATGGTCACCAAGCTTATCTATGAATGAATGGTGTTTGGAGCCCCTGCAAACAATGGACAGTAAAAAGTTACCGTCCGTCCTCAAGTGCCGTAGATATTCAACAAACTTAAATTGTATTTCATTGGGAAGCATCTCTACATTTGCAACTGAAAATAATGTATGAATATCATAAAATTGGTATGCCCCTAAGCAACGACCCAGAAATAATTGAATTTCACTCCATGATGTTTCTTTTGTGCAAAACAATACCTGATTTGCTTCTGGTAGTTTCTTTGTAGTGTTCACAAATAATGCCAAGATTGTGCGGACAACTTGCAAACTGGATTCTTCTAGGTGAGCCACAAGGAGTTTACCAACTTGCACAACATCAGTTATGCGTTTAGCTTGCTCTTCTATTTCGGTGATATAACGTTCATGTACTGTAAGACCTTCATACAAAGAGTGTAGTGAGTGTCCAATGCAATGCAAAAAGTACATGTCATCCAAATTCACCTGGAGTTTTTTTTCTCGCAAATATACTTCCTTAAACGCATTTGTTTCCATATCGGTATGGATATATTTCAATAGAGTTTGAACCTTTTCCACTTCTTTCTTTTTTTCAAGGTAGTTATAAAGAGTGTGAATCTGTGTTCCTTGAACAAAGTTCATGAGAAAATGAGTCGTTCTGGCTGACGAAAGATTATCTAGCCAGTTGTTGAGTATCAAGCTAAGTTCTGTTTTCAATTGCTGAAGTCCATGAGGCTTTTCCGTTTTCATGAAACTAATGTATTTTATGTGTCCTGATTGGTACAGATTGTATGCAATGTCTGTGATGTCTAGACAAAGATCTATATACCCAACAAACTTTTCCAAATCATCATTTTTCATACGTTTGTTCGTTTCTGCTCTATCTGTATTCATAAGAAGATGGGCACGACTTCTCAAGTCTACTAGTTTATTTTTTGACTGAGACTCCTTAGGTTTCAGTGATTGTTTATAACTTGCTGTAAAATCACATGTTTCTTTGTTCAATATGAAATGAAAACGTCCTTTATTGTTGATATGTTCAATTGTTTCTTTGGTTTGTTCTCCTCTGTTTGCTAGATTGTTATACAATGATTTTAAGTTGTGTAAATTATCCATGCATACATCAATTTTAGCTGGTAGTGTGTTGGCACCTTTTCCGTGAGCTTGGGTTTGCTTTTCGACAGTTTTAAAAATAAAATTCCCTGTTCTTTCAAACTCATGTCTCAGCAGTGGTTGAAGGAATCGTTTGACTTCTATAAGCCCTGAAACAGTTGATTCTTGAACATGTTGTTCAGATATGTCTTCGACTGCATCAATAAAATTTCTGATATCATCGTCTACAATTGTCTGTAAAAATCCCAACAAGGAAGGGCACCTTCCAAGTGAGTGCAGAATACCTATTGCTTCTGGTGAGAGCCCATCTGCAATACCAAACACTGTTTGAAGACTTTTTTTGAGATATGGAAAGCTGTAATCTGTAGTGTCGTCTTCCAACAGCTGTTCAAAGGACTGAACTGCTTCAAAGAACTCAACATCATTGTCTATCGAAAATGCCTGAAGACAAGACTTCATTGCACTGACAATGTCTTGAATTTCAGTTGCTTTACTCACCAGATTTAGAGTTGTCTTCGTATCTCCCTGAATCGGTGCACGAAAACATTTCTCAGCAATCTCAACTTCAGAATTATAATCAGCACCAAAAAACATTGCTAAAACATAGCGCATGTTTATCATTTCATTGTCTTGTATCTCTTCCCAGAATTCTTTGTACATACGACTACCAGTTTTTACCATTATTTGCAGAAACCTGAGAGCATGTTCTGTGTTTTCTGATGGATCCTCTTCAACCCGTATTTCCCCAAAGAGATCACATAGTCCACCTAAATATGCATCATCTTCAGTTTTCGCTTCATTTGATGTTTTATTGCACCAATCTGAAAATACCTCACATATTGAGGAATAACTCACATTCCAAAAAACCCGTGACAATACCCTTGATTCAAGGTATTTACATGAAGCAGGTAATTCAAACAAACTTTTCCAAATTCCTTGTTTTAACATACAATCTTTAACCGGCACATCACCTTCAGCTAGAGTTTTCTGGATTGATTTTACTTGTGAAAGAAGTCTGTCAAAAGCAAACGGCAGATTAATTCCTTCAGGCCCACCATCATTTGAAATCCATTTGTACACTTCAGACACTACCCGTTGCACACACATCAAATTTTCCTGTTCTTCTTTAAAACACATTTCTGCATCTTTCCAGAGTTTATCAATTTCCTTTTGTTTACAACCACCATATACTATCAGCATCTTTGCATCATTGGCTTGAGTTGCAAGCTGTTCAACAAGACTACATTTGATTTCCTGGCTTCTGAACAAGTGTATCATTTGTCTCAAACATTTGTCTGCTTGTATGTATTGTTTATTTTCACGGATTAAATGTACTGCCGTTCCATCTCCTTCAAAAACTATCACCCAAAGCTTGGCATTGTGCATCAGGTACATAAATGCATCAATGTCTGACATATTTGCTGGTAAATCACAATACACATCAAGTATTGTACAAGCTATGTCTCCAGTAAAACTGAAAAAATAACATTTCTTTTTAATTTTAATATCTTATCTACTTAAATACATGACATTGTTCATTGTCTTTCTCTTTTTTGAATGTTTAACGCCATTTCCAACGCAGCTCAGGTTACATATTATGGCACATCCAGTTTTAATGGAAGAGGAAGACCTCAGAATGAAACTGAGTAAAACCACTGTCCTTCCGCAAGTAACTGGCAAACTTTCTCACATAAAAAAATTGGAGTGAGCGAGACTTCAACCTATCACCTTAGCAATGAGAGGTAAATGGTCCACGAGATGGCGCCTTAGTCCACTCGGTACGGAGAACCCCTAAATACATGTACATAAAACAACCAGAATATGGTTATCATTTTGTTGCTGACTATTCTGTATGTAAATTGTGTTGCAGTAACAGAATATGTGTGTATTTGGTTGCACCTTCAAATATATCAGGGTGGGTCGTGATGCATTTTATATTATTTTTATTCCATACAAGATATGTCGAACTAGCTTCTTGATTTTTATCTTACTGATTTAAATGATGCGGTAACTAACAGTTAGAGTAATTTTACCAGATGAAATGAGAACTGCATAAGCTAACCCCCCCCCCCCCCCCCACCCGCCAAAGGGTCTGTAAAAATAACGATATATTTCATAATCGGTTGGGATTTAAATGTATAAATAAATATCAAGGGTTATTGACTGACATTTGGACTAAACACGCAATTTCATGAGGGGGTCACATTAAAATGTGTGACCTTGACATTGATATCTGAACCTCCTTGAACAAAAATGCTTCTGTGAAAATATTGGCAAAGTCAGTTCCTTTTTTGAAAAAAAAAATATTATAATGACATTTGTCCCAAAATTGAACACTCAGGGCTGGATATTTTAAACCCAGGGACACCATTTGAACAAATCTCAAAGAACTAGAGTTGGTTATCATTACTAAAAAAATATCTTCAAAATCTGTTTGGCCGTTCATGAGAAAAATAGTTTTTAAGTTATGGACTATTTTTAGTAATGGTAGCCACCTTGAATTTCAAATCTACAACATTTTCCTTAAATAACTCTATGTAAAATAGTGACCCCTGTGGTGGCCCTAAATTTAACACCAGGGACCCAACTTCAACAATTATTTAGGGAACCTCCATGCAGTGCTACATGTAAAATATATCTAAGGTCTAGGCCTTAAACGTTCAGAGAAAATGTTTTTTAAAGTTTCACATAAAATGTGCTTATAAGCCCTGTGGCGGGACATTTGTGATTGAATCAGGCTGGGTTCAAGAACTCATCCGAGATTGTGTGGTTATATAACTCCTGTGCAAGTTTGGTTACGATTTAATGAACAAGAGCTGTCAGAGGGACAGTGTGCCCGACGCAGTTCTGAAACAACAGCTTTTTTCAGGAAATAAGTACCAAATAGAAGACAATTTAAACCAGGGGTGCTAAAATTAAGCTATAATTATTTCTTGTCTGTTAAAAAAGAATAGCAAAATAATTCACCAAACTGTTTTCATTATCAACAGTAATCTTTTTTTTAAAACAACAACGTGAATGGATGGCTCGTATTGCCTTAATATTATTTAATTCAGCATTTGTCATTTGTTACATTTGTCTTTAAAATTGCTTTATAAATTTATCAACTATTACTGACAAATAACCCCCATAGGTGTGCCAATACCTAACTTAAGGCAGACCATGTACATTTAATAACCCTAAACATTTAAATTGCATGACTAGAATAATATAATTTGGTCAAGCATATAAAGAAATACTTCTGTTTCAAGATAAGTTTATCAATGTTTTACATTTGCGATACAATTATGCATTACCTTCAAATCAGTTAAAATCATATGGTAATATACCAGTTCTTGTAAATGGATCTATAGTCTTGTACCAACACATACAGTTTCTCAATGCTGGGTATCCTTCTACATTCTAAGTTTTATACATATATACAATATATGCCTATGCACTAACTTCACCTCAGAGGGCAACTTTATCAATACAAGTTCATGAAAATGGATTTATAGTTGAAATAATATTGTACCAGCATGCACAATTTATCACAGCTGGATACCCTTTCATGAAAATGAAAAATATCAATCTAAAAAAAACAAAGATTATATAAAAATTATTTAATTTGAGTTCCAGACGTTTCAACTTTGGAAGAAAAATATTTTTCCCATTTTCCCTGTATAACACTGTGTAAAATTTTTACCCCTTATGCCGGCCAAATTTGCCCCCATGGTATCATGATTTTGAGAAAATTTGAGGTTACCACAATCATACTGATCATATTTGTTAAACATCTAAGCTCAAGGCCCTGTACTACACCATTTAACCTGTTAAAAACAAAATGTCTAAGTCTAAGTCTAAAAGAGAAATACTTCTGCTAAAATGCAATCAAGAGTTATGATTCTTGTCTCTATGAGTTTCAAATGTGAAGTTTCTTTCATGTCCAATGATAGGTTGGTGAAATAAGTTCCAACTCAAAAACGTAACCTGCTAAACACCTCGAACCAAATTGTTTTAAGTCCAAAACTGCCATAACTCTGTAAAATAAAACCCAGAGTTATGGTTCTTATCTCTGTGCATTCTGTTGATGATGCTGAACACACATGTGAAGTTTCATTCATATTCAATGATAAGTTGCTGCTCAAAAAGTTAAACCTTCTAAAAAACTTTAACCAAATTTTCTTTTAAAGTCTAAAAGGGCCATATTTCTGCTAAACTGCAACCCAGAGTTATGGTTCTTATCTCTGTGCGTTCCATTGATGATGTTGAACACAATGTGAAGTTTCATTTATATCCAATGAGTATAGACATCTTAGCTGATAAAAAAATTACCCTTTAAAATTAAGTCCAAAAAGGCCCATAATTCTGCCAAAATGCATATATATATATATATATATATATATCTTACCTGATAAAAAACTTTTACTTGAAAGACCAACGCCAACGTCGACGCAGACACAAATGTCGACGCCGGGGTGAGTACATTATAGCCCACCTATTCTACGAATAGTCGAGCTAAAAATTATTAGATAGCGGGTCTTGGATCAGTACAAAAGTTGTTATGCATGTTTCACATGACATCGCAATGTGATTTGTCATTCTGTGTCTTAATTGATGAAATGGCTAATTGGAAACTATTTGCTGCAGTTGATTAAAGTGTTAGTAAAGTCTTTTAATGTATGTGTAAGTTTCAATGGTGCAGAAGCATTACGTGTAACGCCATATGCGATAGTCCAATTGTGGGTCTTTAATTGTTTTCTCAATCAATAACTTCTGAAAGTATCCAATGTTTTTTTTCACCATTTTGGGAAGACGACCCATACCCTTGGAATTGGGAATTTTAGCGGCATTTTCATTAACATTGGGAAATTTTTTTGCATTAAATATATTTATATATTTATAAAAAATGTCTTAAAAAATAAAATAATTACTAAAATGGATAAAAAGCATATCATTATCATTCATAAATAAAATCCAAATGGTTTGGTATGTCAAATCCACCAAAACGTGACAAAATCGGTATCTAAACTGGAATGATAATTCGGAATTTATCTAAGATGAAACAATTTCTACTATGTGTGAGCCTGTATCAATGGTGGATCTACTATTTAAATAAACAGCCAACGCCCCTCCTCCATAAACTCTTATATTTTATTAAAATCCACCATATTTCTACTGATAAACATGTTTGCCAGTTCAGATATTGTGTTGCGCCCCTCTAAACTGAAATCTGGAATCCACCCCTGTGCATAACGCATCAAATTGAAATCAAAATAAAATCAAATGACTAATTTTATACATCATAAAATATGTTGCACTTTTAAGCGGGCAATCTATTTTAGTCTAAACTAGTTGTGTAGCCCAAGTTAGAAAATCCTTTTTTATCATATTATTTTGGCATGTTTAAATAGATATCCTTTTGGCAGTATGGGATCAGAGAGTATATATACCCATAATTAAAAGTTTGGAAAGTCCTGATAAATTCCCTTTAAAATTGATTACCACTTAAGGCTGTTCCACAGGGCTTGACGTGTTGTATATTTTATTAACCCTCATATAGAATATATTAAACCAAGTATGCCATGTTCCTTTGTTGATTGCTGCATTTTCTGTGCTTCTAAGGAATCCTTTCATTAAATATTATTGTATTCGGGTTTAATTTTTAAACTGTACAAGCATTGTCAATAGTACTGTTGGAATTTTGTTAAAATTTAAATTAAAACATGCACTGTTAATGACTATGTATAGACAATATATATTAGGTTTTCTAAACAATAGGTATAGGTAGCATACAAGATCAAGCCTATTTGATATATGGCAAAAAAAAATGTGCATCATAATCTTAATTAAGTTTTTTACCTTGAATTTACTCTTAGTTTTCTGTGTGTTCCACACAATGTCAGCAGTATTTCATCAGGTTTCTGTCCAGGTAATTTCCATTTGACCAGTTTCACAATAAGGTTCCTAAAAAAAGTCCCAACATGTTTTTTGTTTTCTGCTAGTTTCTCAATTGTATCTGCTTTCCTCAACACATCTTCAATTCTTCGATTTCTGAGCTTCTTTAAGGCAATATCCTCAAGAAAATGCTGAAGTTCTAAATTGCATTGAACTGCTTGAATACCAAGTAAGTCAACAAGTCTGCCAAAAATGACAATCACGTCATCATCGCTTTTCTTGCTATATGATTGGCTGGTAATTGCAGTTTCAAACCAGGTTTTGTAGGTCACACTGTCCAAATTTGCATACACATCCTTCATCGTTTCCAAACAGTCGAAAGTTAAAAACAAGTTGTGTACTTCCTGGGTTGGCGATTCTACAATTACTTCAAGCAGCTGAAGTTGCATTGATGACTTTTCAAAGAATTTGAAAGAGTTACATAATTCAATGAGAGCTTCTTTTATTACTTTTTCTCCTTTTGATTTACATTTCCCGAATATTTCAATCAATGTTTTTTCAAACTTTGCTTGAGAAGCTTCCTTCAAAGACTTTGCTCTGCTTATCAACCTCCAACTGACCAAGAGAATCTGTATATCGTTATTTCTCTTTGATGAATTTATCACAACCTGAATTTGTGTTGAAAGGCTGCCATAGATTGTGGTTTGTAAAGTTTTCTCATCTGGAGAATTGTTCACCAGGTCAACTTCTATTCTAAGGTACACATGTAATGCTATTCTAAATGGAAGGCTCCTCAGCACCCTGTCTAACAGTGTTTTGGCATCTTCAGATGCCTGTGATAGGAAATGTTTAGACAACTGACTGCAAAAGTTTACAGCAATAATGACCATATGGTCATTGTCAGGTGCGATCAAGTTGGACTCTTTTACTACGTTTTGTGTCATCAACAACAGCCGTTTTACTCCATAAAATGAGTAGCACATATTCATGTATGAGAGCAAACAGTAGTTCTTCTGCAGGGCAATCTCACATAATACTTCGCAGACTGCTGGCATACGGTCAGAGCACGACTTTGGTAGTTCATCAAGACGTAAATTTCCAAGTCCTTGTAAAATATCATAGGCTTCCCTTAAACTAAAGAGTTGGTGAAGTTTACCAGTGGATTTGATGATATTTCCAATAGTAATTGCGAACAATGCCCTGTCAGCTGGAAGTAGCATAACTTTTCCCATCATGTTACTGACCAAGTATTTGATATTTTCCAAAGTCATATATGGTCCTGTTTTACACACATCTTCTATCTGAGTGCATGCACCATACTTGTCTACACTATAAGAACAGTGAGTTATAATGTCAAGTAAATGACCTTGTACGCTTTCCAGCATATCGTCACCCCAATGATCACGATTTATACAACGATTTCCTAAGGAGATGTCCTTACTTCTTTTTTTCCTCTTTTTATGAATAACCAAAGCAACATAATATGTAAATTGAACTTCATAGTGATATGTTGTTTTTTCATCATAATCAGCAGGCAAGTCCACTGTAACCTCATACAAGCTATCATGGTGTTGTTTCATCCTCTTGTTCATTCCCTGAATGGACTCGCACACAATGTTGACATATGTAACCTGAGTGTCGTTCTTATTTGGAACATAGACAATAAATTCCTTCTTAATCCTTGGCTGCTACAAAATAAATGAAATGAAAGAATATTGTCAACATTGTATGTAAAGTGCTATTATATAATTACAATATAATACAAGATTAAATAAAGTATATTTATAATATTGTAAGACCAACAAGAGCAATCAGCAATGTATGGCACATGTACCTCGAAAGCGTTGTAATGGAAATATGTACTATATTGAATTATATACATCGTTCAATTGAAAAAGATACATAAGTCATGAAAACCACACCCATGTGCATGTTTACTTGATGCTGATGACTTGAACCAAGTTCCAATTGCATGGGATGTAAAATCATGCAACAAGGGTTTGAGTTATTAAGTGGATATTTACTAAAATGCATTTTAAGTTAACTATGAGCTGAGAGGCAACAGCGTTAACTCAACTTTTTTAGCGTTGTCTATAACACGTACTGTCAGAAAAGCAGGCAAATTCTATCACAGCTTGAAACCCTTTCATGAAAATGACACAAAAAATTACAGAAAATTAAACTGTCATGAAAATGAAAAAAATAAATCAGAAAAAAAAAAAGACAAAACTTTAATTTAACAAAAACAACAAACACTTTTGAACAAATTTGAGAGAGGACCACAAACTGACTATATTTTTCAAACATCTAAGCTCAAGGCCTTGTACTACTAATTTTAACCTGTCAAAAAACAAAAACAGGGAAATAATTCTGCCAAATTGCAATCAAGAGTTATGGTTCTCTATGAGTTTTCTAGTGGATGCTGAACACGCATGTGAAACTTAATTCATGTCCAATGATAGTTTTTTATAAAATAAGTACCAACTCAAAAACTTAACCTGCTAAAAATCTCTAACCAAATTTTATACTAAGTTCAAAAGGGCCATAACTCTGTAAATATGCAACCAAGAGTTATGGTTCTCATCTCTTTGCATTCCCTTGATGATGCTGAATACACTTGTGAAGTTTCATTCATATTCAATGACAGGTTGATGAAATAATTACTCAAAAACTTTAGACAGCTAAAAACTTTAACCAGATTTAAAAGGGCCATAATTCTCAAAATGCAACCCAGAGTTCTGCCACATGTGAAGTTTCATTCATATCCAATGATTGGTTGCATATATATCTTACCTAATAAAAACTTTAACCTGAAAAATTAAGTCCAAAATGGGCCATAACTCTGCCAAAATGCAACCCAGAGTTATGGTTCTTATGTCTGTGTGTTCCATTGATGATGCTGAACACACACGTGAAGTTTCATTCAAATTGATTGAGTGTGTGCATAGATATCTTACCTAATAAAACACTTTAACCTGAAATATTAAGTACAACCCAGAGTTATGGTTCGTATGTCTTTGTGTACCATTGATGATGCTGAACACACATGTGAAGTTTCTTTCATAGCCAATGAGTGGTTGCATAGATATCTTACCTGATAAAAAACTTTAACCCGAAAAATAAAGTCCAAAAGGGCCATAACTCTGCTAAAATGCAACCCACAGTTATTGTTCATAAGTTTGTGAGTTCTATTGCTGATGCTGAAAGTTTCATTTATATCCAATGAGTGGTTGCATAGATATCGTACCTGATAAAAAACTTAAACCTGTAAAATCCACCCCGATGCCGACACAGGGGCGAGTACAATAGACCCCTTATTCTATGAAATGTCGAGCTAAATAATAAATTAAAAATAAATAAAGTTGACATTGGACAGAGTATTTCATTTAAGTAAAACACAATTTAGCAAAAATATGTTCGGACAGGTGCCCAAGTAGATATGGGGCAATGGGGCCAGGAATGTTCAAACAATAATACAAGGTATATCCCATAAACAAATAACTATTGTATTGTGTATATGCCAAAGTCATAGTATAAATCAATCTGGAAAAGTTTTACAATAGTTCATATGAATATCCAATAACAGTTTTGGGCCCGAAACTAAATAACATACTAAACCCAAAAGTTGTAATGTTCTGTTTGAAACATTAACAGAAATAATAAGTGCCAACATTTGGCTGAAACTAAATATAATATAACCATAAGAAAATAATAATAATAATATATACAAGAGGCCCAAGAGGGCCTAAAGACGTTCTATTGGCTCATAGTGGCCATATCACAATTTCACAATGTTTACCCTTTTTGGGGGTCGTCTTGGCAACTTATGGATAAATACCCCCACCACACCAATACTGAAAAACTAAATTGCTATGAAAAGGAAATACTTTAAATTCCCATACCATTAATTTGTAAAAAAATATAGTCCCCGTACAGAACCCTTATACAACCCAGCCCATTTATTTGTAAGAACTTTAATCACCCACTCTTAGGGATTTGTTATGAGCAGAAATGCTTTAGATTTTATAAGTTTTTTTGTACACATGGATGCGAAAATGAAAAAAAATCAATCTTCCCTATAATATTCCTATGTAAAAGTCACATTACAGGTCTCCAATATATCCCAGCCCCTTGGAAAGGTTATTGAGAGGAAGCTTTGTGAAAATTCCCAATTTTAACCATATTGCCCCCACCCACCCCCTGGCCCCTTATGGATTTTCAATCCTCTTTATTGAACAAAATCAAATTCATTCTTACTAGACAATGCTTTAGATCTCAAATTGAACAACATATATACACAAATGGAAAAAAAAAATGAGAATTTTCCATTTTCCCATAGTATTCCTATGTAAAACTCAAAGACCCCTTACAGGGCCTCTATACATCTCAGTGCCCCTTGATTTGTACAAACCTAGAACAAACTCTTAATCATAGGGATAATTTATATGAAATATGAACAAATTTGACTGACCAGTTGTTGAGAATAAGATTTATGACAATGTTCAATTTTAACCATTGTGTGACCCCACCTTGCCTCCTTTAGAAAGTCAATCCTTCGTATCAAACAAAATCTTATTTGTTATGACTAGAAGATGCTTAAAAACTCAAACTGAATAAAAAAAAGTCATAAATGAATGAAAACAAGAGGGCCAAGATGGCCCTATATCGCTCACCTGACTGACCTTGAGTCACCCAACCTAAATAGATTATATAATACCTGTTCACTCAAAATTCCAGAAAAACGATATGAGCGAGTAGTTAGAATTTTGATTTGTTTTGAAAATGTAACAGATGTGTAGAAGAGTTCAAACTTGGTAGAGGTTCACCCATGATAAATGTCAGTGAAATCAGGTCAGTAGATTCTGACAAGAAGACTTTTGAAGTTTTTACTATAGCTGCCTATAAAGTAAACTAGCACCTCACTGTGGCGGTCATGTTTTTTAACAAATCACAGCGGCTTGAACAAACTTGGTAAAGGGTCACCCAAGGAACATTTCTGCGTAATTGTTTTATACTCGATCTGGTAGTTTCGGACAAGAAGATTTTTTAAGTTTTTACTATAACTTATATTGTAAACTAGCCCCACCCCTGGCCGCCATGTTTTTTGACAAATCACAATGGCTTGAACAAACTTGGTGAAGGGTCCTCCAAGGAACATTTCTGTGAAATTATTTTAAAATCGAGCCAGTAGTTTCTGGCAAGAAAATCTTTTAAAGTTTTTAATATTTAAACTTGCCCCGCCCCTGGCGGCCATGTTTTTTTGACGAATTAAGATGGCTTAAACAAACTTGGTAGAGGGCCACCCAAGGAACATTTCTGTGAAATTATTTTAAAATCGAGCTAGCAGTTTCTGACAAGAAGATTTTTTAAGTTTTTACTTATTAAACTTGCCCTACCCCCTGGCGGCCATGTTTTTTGACGAATTTATATGGCTTGAACAAACTTGGTGGAGGGTCACCAAAGGAACATTTGTGTGAAATTATTTTAAAATCAAGCCAGTAGTTTCTGACAAGAAGATTTTTTAAGTTTTTACTAATTAAACTTGCCCCGCCCCCTGGCGGCCATGTTTTTTGACGAATCAAGATGGCTTGAACAAACTTGATAGAGGGTCACCAAAGGAACATTTCTGTGGAATTATTTTAAAATCGAGTAAGTAGTTTCTGACAAGAAGATTTTTTAAGTTTTTACTAATTTAACTTGCCCCACCCCCTGGCGGCCATATTTTTGGATGAATCAAGATGGCTTGAACAAACTTGGTAGAGGGTTACCCAAGGAACATTTCTATGAAGTTATATCAAAATTGGCCCAGTGGTTTCAGAGGAGAAGTTGATAGAAGCTAAAAGTTAACAACGGACGACAGACGACAGAGAACAGACAACAGTCACCAGGTGATCACAAAAGTTCACCTGTGAGCCTTCGGTTCAGGTGAGCTAAAAAAGAATTTTCTGTTTTCCAATAGTATTCCTATATAAAACTCAAAGTCCCCTGACAGGGCCCCTATAAATACAAGATCCTTGATTTGTATAAACTTGAAACCCATACTCATTAGGATAATCTATATCAAATATGAACAAATTTGATAGACCAATTGGTGAGAAGAAGATTTTTGAAAATTTTCTATTTAAACACCCCTTTTACCCACCTTGGCCCCTTATGGAAAGTCAATTTTCCTTATTAAACCAACTCTTTTTTCATATGACTAGATGATACTTCAGAACTCAAATTGAATAATAATTTTGCCTATATAGATGAAAAAATGAGAATTTTCTGTTTTTCCATAGTATCCTTACAGGGCCCCTAAAAATATTAGCTCTTTAGCCAAATATGAACAAATATGACTTATCGTTTCTTAAGAGAACGATTTTTTATTTCCCAATTTTTAGCCTTTTGGGGACCCTTCTGACCCCTTAAGACAGTGGAACCCAGTCATTTTTTTACAAATCTGAACCTCCTTGACCAAACAATACTTCTGGGAAAATAAAGGCAAAATCAGTTCCTTTTTTTTTAAAAAAAATTAATGTTTATAATAATAACATGTGCCCCCTAAATGAACCCTCGGGGCGGGGTCAGTTTTAACGCCAGGGACACCATTTGAATAAATCTAACAGAACTATAGTTGGTTATCATTACTACATAAATATTTTTAAAATCTGTTGAGCGGTTCATGGGAACATGATTTTTTAAGTTTTTTACTATATTTAGAAACGGCGACCATCTTGAATTTCAGATTGAAAAAAAAATCTTCTATATAGTCTCCTATGCAATAGAAACATCCATGTGAAGTTTTGAGTTTAATTGGCCTAGAGATTTCAGAGAAAATGTTGCTAACGGCCGAGAAACGACGGATGACAGACGACGGACTATGCGCCATCGCCATGACCTTTGGTCAGTAGAGCTAAAAATGAAAGTCTATATAATTATATGATACAACTTCAAACTAAACTTAAGCATAGACTTATAATCCCAATTTCTTCTTTTCAATCCAATATTTTGCCTTCAACTTAAATATGGCAGCCCTTTAATAGTACAAACAAGAGGCCCAAGAGATCCTAAATCGCTTTACTTAAAACAATCTGCTAGAATTTTTTGGCAACTTCCCTGAGATCTAGTAATTATATAACTGCTGTAGAAGTCTGGTTAAGATTCAATGCAAAAAAAGTTAGGGTGCTATCGCGTCTACAAATTTACCCCTGGGGACCGGACTTCAACAAACCTCCATACAATGTTACATGTAAAATATCTAAGGTCTAAGGAAAAAATGTTATTTTGAAGTTTCCCTTCATATGTGCATATAAGCCCTGTGTGGGTGCATATGTGGTCGTCAAGAAATCATCTGAAATCTTGTGACTTTATAACTACTGTGCAAGTTTGGTTAAGATTCATTGAAAAATTGTGATGTTATTTGCATCTACAAGAAAAGTTTTAAGACAGACAACGGACGATAGAGGACAGACAACATTATAAGTAACACTTTACCAGGACACAAATGCTGCTAGCCTTTAAGTAGAGCTAAAAATGGGGTTGATGTTGAGTTTACACGAAAGTTTTAACATTTTCCCTATGTAAATTCTATGTAAAACAGTGATCCCTGTAGCAGCCAAAAATTTGACCCGTGGGACCCGACTTCAACCCTCCATAATACTACATGTAAAATATCTAAGGCCTCAGAATACAAGCATGCACACTTCTAGTTGTATTACTTCAAACAATGCTTACTTATGAAAAAATGCCTTAGAGTATAAGCATGCTCATGTATGTCAAGTTCCCTGCATATAAGTGCAAGCTACGTACACGAATTGACAACTTGCACAAATACGCATTTGGGACATTGACCCAGACGCTAATGCCGGGATGAGTATATAAACTCCACTCTTCATAGAATAGTAGAGTTAAAATGAGAATTCACACAATAGAAATTCAATCCTCTTTAGTTTGTTGAACCGAATGTTATTTGCTATAACTAGATGATGCTTCAAATCTCCAATTAAATAATATTTTTGTACTAATGGATGAATTTTTCGTTTTCCTATAGAATCCCTGTGTAACATTCAATGTCCTCTCATAGGGTTCCAATAAACACTAGCCTTTGATTTTATGTAAACTTCAATACCCTACTCAGGAACATTATGCCATTTCCAACACATTTCAGATTATATATGGTATATTCAGTTTTATTGGTGGCGGAAGATCTCAGAATGAATCTGAGTAGAACCACCATCCTTCCCCAAGTAACTGGCAAACTTTCTCACATACAGTTTTGGGAGTGAGCGGGATTCAAACCTACGACTTCAGCGATAAGATGTAAGTGATCTTGAGATGGCTTCTTAGACCACTTTGACAAGGAGGAACCCTCTTGTGTATAGTCTCAAATACATGAGAAGTTATTAGTTTTAGAGGAAGTGCTGCCAACAGGCACTGACAGAAGACAGACGAATGTTGACAGACGACAAACAACACACCCATGCAAAAAGCACGTCCAAAAAACGTTCAATTGGTTTCTATTTGCTAAATAAAATGCACAATTGCTATAACACTGTCTCCTGTTATCATAATTGTTTTACAGAGGAAGGTACACGAGTAACATGTGATTCATGATGTTTTTTTTTATCCATTTCAAATAATAATCTGCTTGAATTACCTTAAATTTAATTCAAACTATTTTGAAAATTAATCCAACATAATATCTGGAATTTATATTGAATATGAAATGATACCAGAGATGATGTATTTTGATATCTGAAGTGATATCCTTTCATGTAATGATACACTTATCTGAAAATGCTATCCTTTACCACAGAAAATTACTTACTTGCTCATCTTTATTTTCAAAACATTGCTCCCTTGTTGCTTTTTCATCATTTGGGTTGAGTACATCTGTTGTTAGCAAACTTTCATTGCTACTTTCAATTTGTCGCACCATCTCTCTTACTGGCAAATTACCATCAGGCTGAAATTAAACAGTGGTGATTTAAAATCTCAATTGTTTATTACCATATCCCATATGAAAAACGAGAGGGCCTGAGGGGGCCTGATGATGCTCAACTGGCTCACAGTGGCCATAGCACTTTTTGAAATTTCACAATATTTACCCTCTTTGGGGTTATGTTACAGGCATCAAATTACTGTTATAATTTTATTGCTGTTATCAAATAATAAAAATAATAAAATAAATAAAAATAATAAATTTTAATTAAAAAGGTAAAACCTAAATTTTTATCTATTATTTAATCTTTATTTCAGTCTCATCTATGTACATCGCAATAACAATAACATAAATATCATACAGTATATGTACATAGCCATTCAAATATATGAATTACATGAGACTATCACACAATGCAAAATACAATTATTTATTCACATAATAAGACTATGTGTAATGCTGCAAATCGATTTATTAAAAAAGTATTAAGATAAACAACATTTTAAAATTCTGACAAGAAAAAAAAGCACTAGTGTGCAATATAAAAAAATATCTTAAAGTATCGATTATCCCCTCCGATCAGATCAGAAAAGAACTGATTTGCAGCATACACATAGGAATTGATAAAAAGGTAACATTATACATATAAAACAAAAAATGCATTATTTACAGAGGTAAAATGCACGTCTTTGTAATATGTTAAAACAGGTTTTGGCACAAACACGAATCAAAGAAGAGTGGGAAAATAAGAAGTTTGTCTTATCAACATTTGACAAATTATTAAAATTATCATTAATTGCAGCTGCTTTTTCAAATAAAATATTTCTAAGATCATTATAAAGATGCCATCCTAAAATAACATGACTTTCATCTTCCACTGTGTTACAAAAGGAACATTTTCTATCTTCTAATTTGAGATTGTCATATCTACCGGTCTCAATTCTTATTGGGGCAACACCACAATGAAACTTACTAAAAGCAAACCTGTGCCTTAAAGGTAATAATGATCTATGTTTATTATCTATGTTTATTGTAAAATAGTTTATGTATCTGGTGTTTGTAGAGCTTTGTTAATAGGTGAGAATTTTGTTAATATGCAGTATATACAAGTTTCATTATAGTAATCATTATATAAGCCATGGTGTAACAAGAAACCCTTGAGGTGTTAAAAACAACTGTATTTTAGTTAATAAGAGAAGGTATTTAAATTTTCATTTCTATGTAATATCAAATTTTGAAATCTAAGTCAATCAGTTATAAAATCCAAGTATTATTGTTTTGGAGAAAAGCCTCCAGATGTTGATATAATCATTTGATTTTGAGTTGACATGTGTTGACATGAGAATGACATAATTGCTCATTTCCAGAACTTGTTTGATTGTTATAGTTTGTTTGATTATATAATGTTGATTACATTTGATAAGAAAATCTTAATTATTAACTTCTAGCAGCTTAACAGCTTTAGGTCAAAATATATGTAAAATTAGAATTCAATGGTTAATTGTTAAAATGATTTTTATTGGTTAAATATTCAAAGTTAATTTTATTGGCTAATCCATTTTAGGAACTTATTATATAAAGAAAGGTTTTTAAAATATAGAGGAGAAGGAATTACATATAGATAAGTAATAGAGGGAGAGATAGGACTTAGTATTTTTAAATGGCATAACGCTAGCCATTATATAATTTACAATAACTAAACGGATCTAAATCTTTAGTCAGTTATTTTAAAATTATTACTAAGGACTACGATTACTTATTTAATAACTTATTCAAACTGTGTTAATTTAATATTTTGGAACCTATAAACTATCTTACTTTATTGTTATTAATCAAACCAAAATAAAAGTGTTAAACACCAAAAGACTTGTGTACTGTATTGGACATTGAATTAAGTCTATGGCTAGAAGTTAGACTGATCCCATGTGTGTCATCGAAATACCAGTTGTGTGTAGGCTGCCTACCAGCTAATTCCCCACTTGCTTAAGCTTACACCAACTGGTTAGAACCAAAAGGCCGACAATAATTAGGCATGATTTGGAGTTCGGTGACATGTTATCTTAACAACTTATGGACAAATACCCCCACCACACCCATACTTAATTGCTATGAAAGGAAATAATTTAAATCCCATACCATTCATCTGTAAAAAAAAAAACCTTATACAACACAGCCCCTTGATTTGTCAGAACTTCAATCACCAACTCTTAGGGGTTTGTTACCAGTAGAAATGCTTCAATCCTTGCTGATGTAAAGATAATTTATATAAAATATGAACTAGTCTGACTGAAAGGTTATTGAGAGGAAGCTTTGTGAAAATTCCCAATTTTAACCATATTTTCCCCACCCCCTGTCCCCTTATTAAAATTCAATCCTCTGTATTGAACAAAATCAAATTCATTGTAACTTGACAATGCTTTAGATCTCAAACTGAACAACCTATTTATACAAATGGTCGAAATGAGTATTTTCCATTTTCATATAGTATTCCTATGTATAACTTAAAGGGCCCCTATACATCCCAGTGCCCCTTGATTTGTACAAACTTAGAACTCTTAATCATAGGGATAATTTATATCAAATAAGAACAAATTTGACTGACAGGTTGTTGAGAAGAAGATTTTTGAAAATTTTCTATTTTAACCCTTTCTTGACCCACCCTGGCCCCTTTTGGAAAGTCAATTCTCCTTATTAAACCAAATTTTATTTCCTATGACTAACTGATGCTTAAGAACTCAAATTGAATAATAATTTTGCCTAAATAGATGAAAAAATGAGAATTTTCTGTTTTCCCATAGTATCCCTATGTAAAATTATGTAAAAGTTCCCTTACAGGGCCCCTATAAATATTAGCACCCAAATGCTTATCTGCAATCAATCTAATAATAATTCTATCAAAATACAGGCAAAATCAGTTGCTTTTTTTTTTTTTTTTAAATTATTGTTTATTATAATGACGTGTGTCCCTTAATTGAACACTCGGCACAGGGTCAATTTTAACCCAAAGAACACCATTTGAACAAATCTGATAGAACTATTGTTGGTTATCATTATAACATTAATATTTTATCAAATCTATTGAGAAACATCCATGTGAAGTTAGAATTTAATTGGCCTAGTGGTGTCAGAGACAGTGCTGCTAACGGACGACAGACAACAGACGACAGATGACGGACGACGGACAACGCGCCAGCACAAAAGCCTTTGGCCAGTAGAGCTAAAAAGGGACATAAATCATAAAAAAAACACTTTGAAAGTCAATAAAAAAAGTTTGGGTTGCGGCAATTTTGAGTGAGTAGGTAGGATCACCGAACACAATTTTTTGTTTTAAAAATGTATCAATTGTTTCTGTAAGGATTAGTTAAAAAAACATTTTTTTCAAAAATTCACCAAAGGTAATTTTTAGTAAGAATTCTAAGTTGTTCACAATATTTTTTATGAAATTTAGTTCAAAAGATATATAATCTACCCAGATAATATTTTATTCACAATAGATTAGAATAGGCAACCTCTGAAGCAATATTGTAATGTCATCTTAACAAACAGTAAATAATTGTGCTATAAACATAAGTTTGAATTTTACTTAAAAACAAATACTATCGATTTAAATAATTGGTCAAATACACAATATGAAAATATTGACCTGGAATTCTAGACCCTTTTTATATTCCTACTTTAAACATCAATTTACATTTTGTCTGCACAAGCATACTGTCATGCCTACTAACCTTAACACTCTGTGTCCCATTGTGAGGCTGGTCAGAGTTGTTTCCTGCTGTCTGTGACATACATCCTTGTGAGCTTACAGCAGCGACATCAGATTCACTAGTAAATAAGATACAGATCGTGTTTATTAGTCGACCAGATGACTATTTGCTCAGGATTTCAGAACTAGTCACTGAAGTGACGTAACATATATTGTTATCATGATTTGCATATGATTTTTATATGCTGATAATGACAATGTAATTGTGATTATAAATTAGCTAACAAAAATATATTTTTTCTTATGAAAGTTTGCTTACTGTCTGAAACTGGGAAGCTCACGGCTTAATTGGTTACCGATTATTTATTTGAAAAGAATTGAAAGAGTATAAAAAAGTACATGTATGTATATTAACCAAGTACATGTAATAAGCAGTTACTGCTACGTTTGCAAAGTTGGTTTTACATTAGGCCGGCATTAACTATTCAATACTAATTTTTCAGCCAAACTATTATGTGCAATATTGCCCGATCAACTTTGATACTTTGCATCAATAGTTTATTGTTGTATAGGAAGCGCTATTGTACAATCTCATCTGATGCTAACATCAAACTAGAAATATATCCATAGCACATGGATGACCCCGCTTTATCTTTTTGACAAAAGTAAGTAAAAAAGGGGCCACAAGTCCTGTGAAATTTGAATAAATAATATCACTTAGGGATACAGTTTTGTCCATATGTATCAAATGCTGCCAACCATCCAGCTGAATTTGCCTTGTACTGACTGACTGATAATTATGTCAGACAAATCTTGCATTCACTAAATTGCATTCGTGTGGTCGCGTGTAAGTCCTTACTAAATAAGGGGGCCACATTGTCCCTAAATCGTTCTCTTGTAGCATAAGGAAATAAAACCATGTTTTTTTGTAACTTTGGTAAGCGTTTGGCAAGAACTATCAGATATATAATTACTGTATAAATTTGGTCCATGAAAGATGTTAGTACTAGTGTGAATAAAATGTCAAAGATCATTTTTCTTCAAGGACCATAATATAACAGTAACATAATTTATCAGATGCAACCAGCACAATATGCTGGTAAGTAAGCTATAATGGATATATATTTAGAGCTAATAAATAGGGCATTTTTGTTCAAATGCAAAAAAAACACAGACATGGAACAACAGTAACTCATTTGCTTGGCGTCCCGCATCTTTGGTGCATGGTTATTTTCTGAGGATGTATGCTTAAAGAATGTGTGCATCATGTCGTGTACGCATGCATTGCTTCTGAGGATGCAAAGTGCGAAAGTGTGTGAGTAGACAATTGGATATCCATAATTGTATCCTTTTTTTGCCCCTGCTGACCCCTTAAAGGTATAATAAATCTAGTTTTGAGGATCCTGAGTCTCAACTGTTATGACTAAGCTACATGTATACTCCAGATCTCAATATTATTAAAACAATTCTTAAAATGAATGATAAAAAGAGAATTTACTGTTCTCACATAGTATTCCTATGTTAAAGTCACCCTCCTTACCGGGACAAACTATAACCAAGCCCCTTTAGTTCATCGTCCGATACCTACGGTTGTCAATTCCGATACTCTCTATCTATCACCTGCGGGAAATTCCACTAGCTCTGCATCATTTTATTTGAAATGAACAGAACATAGCACAGTAAGTATTAACAACGTCTTATCAAAACAGCGTTTACATGAAACTAGCGTTGCGATTGGATAACGTTCCCTTAATGAAATTATGAAGGAACCAATCAAATGCAAAGCTTAGTGTAATATCCCACAGGTGACAATTGGAGAGTATCGGAATGGATTACGCGTGGGTATCCGACGATGCTTTAGTTGAAACCTCTACTCGTCATACCAAATAAGAACAAACTGGACTGAACTGAGTAATTCTCTCCGTGGTTTGGGCTCCTGCTCACCCCTTCTGGATATTAAATCCCCTGTAAAGTACCCAGTCTCAATTGTTATGATTAAACCCATTACCTAAATATAAATAAAATAATATGTAAAATAAAATGGAACTGGAAATGTTTCTTTCAACACGAATGCCCCTGCTATTTATAGAATACTACTTTTATATCGAAAACTAAGAAAAAGGGGCCATGTAAAAACTCCTGTAAAATTTGACCAACATTTACAAATATCGAACAAGATCTGTGGATGGGAGAGAACTGACAAACGAACAGACGGATAGGAGTAACACTTAATGGCCTTTCATATTCTTTGAATGGAGTGGTATAAAAAAGATAATAATCTGTATTCCCAGTATGTAAAAATCAAAATCCCTGTAGACCATAGCCCTTCTATTTGAACAAACATCAAACCCCTATTAAAACGGAGCAGTAGTGTAATAGATAGAGTTCTGGCTGCTCAAGCCAGATCCCCAGCTTGACCAGATGCCTCTAATAAAACAACACTCAGTACTGGTTCTACCCAGGAAGCAGACTCGAGAGCGGTTCATGTTAGCCCTGAGCTTTGATCATAAAATAAATTAGTATAAACTAAACCCCCTATTAGTGATCGTTTATACTATAAATAGGAACAAATTTAACTCATTATCAAGATCCCGTTTTCCAAATGTATAATTTTTTGGGTCCCTGCGTGCCCTTTATGGATATTAAATCCTTTTAAAAGGACCTAGTCTCAACTGTTATGACTAAACAATGTTCCAGACATCATCAAGATGATTGAAATACTACCTAAAATAGTTGTGAAAAACACATTTTCCTGTTTTCCCATAGTAACCGTAGAAAGCGAGGGGGGGGGGGGGGGGGTTGTCTTGGGGTTGTCCCCAATAAAAATTTTAAGTTGTAGATGCTCTGAGATGGCATTTCAGCACTTTTCAGTGATAAAAAGTCATCTATTCATTAACAAACTATTTCATAATACCTGATGAAAAGGAGAATTGAGTGGTTGAGTTTTATAGAATAAATTAAAAAAGCTGACAAACTGATGAAAAGCGAGGCTTTATTGAACATTCAAATTAAGCTTTATTGCGATTTAATTACCGACTCATCCATTGGTCGAGTTGTCGCAACCATTGTTGATATTTTCCTTCACGACGACTGACATGTTGAGTGGGTGATGTGCTGTTTTGTAGCAATGTTTCACCCATCCCACCATGAGATAACATCATTTCTGCATTGCAGACCTTGCAGAATGCAATAATGCACTCCCCATCCTCGATGTCGAAAAGCAAGGATATGCATCGGTGTAACTTTTGATAAATGTTTGTTTATGTTCGTACTTTTTTTTCTTTGGTGGTGTTGCATCCGCCATATTGGATTTTGAAAGTTGTTGTTCGGCCTTTCCGGATCTTAGATATTGTTTTCGTAAATACTCAGGTATTTTCCGGATAACCCAATTAATAGCGCTTCTAGAAGTGACGTAGTGGGTACGGAAATGTCCGAACATAAAAACTGGTGTCAGTGTAAACGGTGCTGATTATTTGTTATACCCATGAAATTTATCCCGGACAATTTTTTTTAAAAATCGGAGACAATTCATGGAAAATCGGAGAGCGGATTTTTCATACAAAAATCGAATTCACTCCGCCAAAATCGGAGGAGTTGGCATCTCTGGTAACCCTATGTAAAAATCCCCTTACTGGACCCGAATGGACATTTAATTGCAAATAATGTGAACCCTTACTCATACAGATCACTTATACCAAATATGAACAAAATTGGCTCTTAACAAATAGATTTTTAAATGAAAGTTTCTTTAGATAAACTGATAAGTCCCAGGGTTGTGGCCAGTTTTAAACCTAGGGTCATGGCTTGAACAAGTCTGAGAGGAAATGACTATGTGATACTACATGAAAAATATCAAAGGCCCATGTGCATTGGACAATCGGAGAAGAATTTTTCTTTAAATTTTGAAAAAAAACCCCTGACAAATCATTAAGGGCATGGTCAAAATTAACAGCATTGTCATAATTTGAACAAACTCGAAAGAGCTTTATTCAAGAATTCGTCACACAAAATTTGGTGTAAATCTGCCAAGCACTTTTAGAAAAGAAGTCTTGTTTGAAGCAAAATTTAACTAAAGCGAAGGACATAACAAGAGGCCCAAGTGGGCCTGAGGACGCTCTACTGACTCATAGTGGCCATAGCACTTTTTGAAATTCTACTATGCAATAGAAACATCGACCATCTTGAATTTTAGATAGAAAAAATAAATCTTTTGTATAGTCTCCTATGCAATAGAAGCATCCATGTGAAGTTTCAGTTTAATTGGCCTAGTGGTTTCAGAATAAATGGAAAAAAAAGAAAATTTTCTGTTTTCCCATAGTATCCATATGTAAAATTCTAAGTCCCCTTACAGGGCCCTTATATATTTTAGCCCCTAAATTCTTATCTGCAATCAAACCCCTACACTGAGGGATAATTTATATCAAATATGTACAAATCTGACATACAGGTTCTTAAGAAAACAATTTTAATAATTCCCAATTTGTACTCTTTTGGGGCCCCTCCTGACCTCTTAAGACATAGGAACCCAGTCATTTTAACAAATCTTAACCTCTTTCACCTAACAATGCTTTAGTGAAAATATAGGCAAAATCATTTTCATTTAAAAAAAATAAACAAATTATATTGACATGTGTCCCCTAATTGAACTCTCAGGGCAGGGTCATTTTTAACCCTAGGGACATCATTTGAACAAATCGGACAGAACTATAGTTGGTCCTCATTACTACATAAACATTTTGAAAATCTGTTGGGCCGTTCATGAGAAGAAGATTTTTTAAGTTTCGGATTATTTTTAGTTACGGCGACCATCTTGAATTTCAGATCGAAAAAGAAAATCTTCGGTATAGTCTCCTATGCAATAGAAACACCATGTGAAGTTTAAGTTTAACTGGCCAAGTGGTTTCAGAACAGATGAAAGAAAAAGAGAATTTGCTGTTTTCCCATTGTATCACTATGTAAAATTCTAAGTCCCCTTACAGGGCCCCTATAAATTTTAGCCCCTAAATCCTTATCTGGAATCAAACCCCTACACATAGGGATAATTTATGCAAAGTATGAACAAATCTGACATACCAGTTCTTAAGAAAACAAATTTAGTAATTCCCAATTTGTTCCCTTTTGGGGCCCCTCCTGACCACTAAAGACAGTGGAACCCAGTCATTTTTACAAATCTGAACCTCCTTCACCCAACAATGCTTCTGTGAAGATATAGGCAAAATCATTTCAATTTAAAAAAAAAAAAAAAAAAAAAATATTATAATGACATGTCCCCTAATTGAACCCTCGGGGCGGGGTCATATTCAACCCTAAGGGCACCATTTGAATAAATCTAACAAAACTATAGTTGGTCATCATTACTACATAAACATTTTGAAAATCTGTTGGGCTGTTCATGAGAAGAAGATTTTTTAAGTTTTGGACTATTTTTAGTTACGGCGACCATCTTGAATTTCAGATCGAAAAAGAAAATCTTCGGTATAGTCTCCTATGCAATAGAAACACCATGTGAAGTTTTAGTTTAACTGGCCAAGTGGTTTCAGAACAGATGAAAGAAAAAGAGTATTTGCTGTTTTCCCATTGTATCACTATGTAAAATTCTAAGTCCCCTTACAGGGCCCCTATAAATTTTAGCCCCTAAATCCTTATCTGCAATCAAACCCCTACACATAGGGATAATTTATGCAAAGTATGAACAAATCTGACATACCAGTTCTTAAGAAAACAAATTTAGTAATTCCAAATTTGTTCCCTTTTTGGGCCCCTCCTAACCACTAAAGACAGTGGAACCCAGTCATTTTTACAAATCTGAACCTCCTTCACCCAACAATGCTTCTGTGAAAATATAGGCAAAATCATTTCAATTTAAAAAAAAAAAATAAAAAAATATTATAATGACATGTGTCCCCTAATTGAACCCTCGGGCGGGGTCATATTTAAACCTAGGAACACCATTTGAACTAATCTAACAATACTATAGTTGGTCATCATTACTACATAAAAATTTTGAAAATCTGTTGGGCCGTTCATGAGAAGAAGATTTTTTAAGTTTTGGACTATTTTTAGTAACGGCGGCCATATTAAATTTCAGATCGAAAAAAATAAATCTTCTGTATAGTCTCCTATGCAATAGAAACAATCATGTAAAGTTTCAGTTTAAATGGCCTAGTGGTTTCAGAGAAAGTGCTGCTAACAGACGACAGACGATGGACGACAGACAACGCG
The DNA here is from genome assembly GCA_029582155.1 of Panopea generosa. NCBI lineage: Eukaryota > Metazoa > Mollusca > Bivalvia > Adapedonta > Hiatellidae > Panopea > Panopea generosa. The sequence goes on from CM055900.1 coordinate 77,107,802, forward strand.
CCATCGCATAAGCACTTCTGGCCTTTGGCCAGTAGAGCTAAAAATCATAAAAGCTCACAGGTAGCGATGTATCCATAAATATCAAGAGCAATGAACTGACGTTTCAGACTAGACATGTAATTTCATGTTTTTTACATAAAAGTGTGACCTTGACCTTTGTGTAACCTTGACCTTGACATCTGATGTAAAGGTCTGGGTAGTTCTACAGGTTAATGCAGGTGACACATCATCATGACCAGGGCTTCTAAAATTCCAAAATGCAAATCGGTCCAGGGTTTTTATTGCCATAAGAATCGCTACCGTAAGAATCACACTTTTTCCTTTTAAAACCACTCTACATTATGCCCATGCATGTATATATATATCCCAATACACCACCCACCGCGCAATTTCATCAGTTCTTTTATTTTCCATGCTATGTGTGTTTCATTTGACTAAACTTTTCTAAATATGTACATTATTATTTCCAATTCATGTATTCTCATTTGAATGAACCAGTTTCAATCAATTTCACACAAAATTCAGATTCAGGATGTAAACCGGAAGTTTTGTTTATACCGTGTATAGCCTCGGTTCGAGTTGATGCCGCATTCAATGCTTTGAACATTGTCAGAAGCACTTTTTATTGAATGTGACATTTAAACAGTATTATTCTCGCTAACCTAAATACGAATACATTCAATATTTTGTATTATTCCTACATTAAATGACTCAATGGAGAGGAGTGACACATGTCTTATTCACCTGACCGTGGACAATTTCGGAAATATTTTTTGCCACTTTGGAAATTCAAACCCACGGCCCCTGCGGCATCAGCGCCTAGCACATTAATGACGACGTCTCTACCGAATGCGCAAACGCAACAACGCAAAAAAACGTTGCGCAAATAGCGCATTTATTGGCGTAGCCATTAATGTTCACAGGACATAGGCGGGTATTATAATATTTACATTCAATATTTTGTATAATTCCTACTTTAAATGACTCAATGGAGAGGAGTGACACATGTCTTATCCACCTAACCACGGACAATTTCGGAAATATTTTTTGCCACTTTGGAAATTCGAACCCACGGCCCCTGTGGCGTCAGGGCCTAGCACATTAATGACGACGTTTCTACCAACTGTGCCACCGCAACAATGCCAAAAAACGTTGCGCAAATAGCGCATATATTGGCGTCGCCATTAATGTACACAGGACATAGGCGGGTATAATAATATTTACATTCAATATTTTGTATTATTCCTACTTTAAATGACTCAATGGAGAGGAGTGACACATGTCTTATTCACCTGACCACAGACAATTTCGGAAATCTTTTTTGCCACTTTGGAGATTCGAACCCATGGCCCCTGCGGCGTCAGCGCCTAGCACATTAAAATCTGTATTCCCAGTATGTAAAATGCGCTTTTTGCGCAACGTTTTTTGTCGTTGTTGCGGTGGCGCAGTTGGTAGAGACGTCGACATTAATGTGTCAGGCGCTGACGCCGCAGAGGATGTGGGTTCGAATCTCCAAAGTGGCAAAAATATTTCCGAAATTGTCCGTGGTCAGGTGAATAAGACATGTTTTTCAAACACATATTATGACACAAATAGGTGATCACAGGGAAGTCAATCAGTCAGACCTGTTGTTAATAGGAAAACTGAGCTGATCCTGATTGTGTTGTTATTCAAACTTTGCCAACTAACATGAAACAAACTGAATTAAGATATGGCGCATTATTATTACTGTATGCGAGTCCCAGGGACTCAATTATGCCAATTTTAAATTGTCGGCAATTAAAATGACTCACTTTGAGCTAATGACACGGGTGTGTTTAAAAAAAGTATAATATCATGTTTGTAAATATTATGATCTAAACAAACATCTGTTGGACCGAAAATCCTTATGCCATAATTCATTCATTTTGCTCTCAAAATGACACTTACTATTATCAACTAAAATATTAATTCAGAACTTACTTCAAATTTTCCTCCGTGTCATCATCTTCACATAGTTGTAGTTTCCCTTTAAAATAGACTTTATCTGGCATTGCTATATGGAATACAAGTTGAGTTGAAATAACAAACCCTGCCTGAATTTCCATATTTTGGTTGTTTGCATACCTTGTAATACAATCTGACAATTTATTGTTTCCTTTATTACCAGTACAGTGGTAGAAGTCTTCTAGTTCGGCATCATCATTTACCACAAAATTCAGTAAAATAGTCTTCTCATTCAATAGAGATATTGAATAAACATGTACACAAGTCAAACCTTCAACTGTTGTGATGTGTTTTTTAAATAGTTCTAAATCTGGTTCTAAATAATTGTATATTCTTTCGAAACCATCATCTGTAATTGGTTCTCCTGCAGATGTTGTAATCTTTAATGGCAGGGAAAAGTCTGAAATAAATAATATTATATATCAAGTCCATAGATTCCACCACATTGTCGTCAAGAAACAATATATGCCAAGCGCACAAGTTCAACCATTGACCCTTCTATGTATATATATATCAATTTTCCACTGTTTGACAAAACAAAGAAATATGGCAACAAAATGATTGACTAGTTGTGCAAAGTACATTACAGCACATACTGATTCTAACAATTATGTAAGCAGTGAAAATGAATATGAAAAGCTTAACTCAAAACACAAAGTTAGTAATGAGGCATAATATACATGGATTAACTTCCAAATACCCAGAAATATGCACAATCAGAATGTTCATAGAATAAATGCAACCTTATCCATTATTTTGATAGAACACGAAGACCATGTCATTTAAAAAAGTACATAAGATAGACAAGAGAGAAGCTTCATGTAGTGTAAATTTATTTGATAGTAAAATCATATAATAGAGCAAACTTAACATACCTTTATCATGGTAAAGTTTCTGTTCTATTTGATAGTAAAATCATATTATACAGCAAACTTAACAAACCTCTATCATGGTAAAGTTTATCTTTTATTTGACAGTAAAATCATATTAGACAGCAAAGCTATATCATGGTAAAATTTCTGTTTTATTTTAGTGCTTTCTTCAACAATTGTAGATTAGTCAATTAGAATCGAGTTCATTTCTTATTCAACAATATATGTATTTATAACAAAAAGGTTTTTTATGTGAAACTGACAGCTCAATGGTTGTTCTGATTTATTTGCAATTATCTATAGTACCAATATATGTGTAAAGTGCACATGTAATCACAAAAACAATAGGGTAAAGTACAAGTTCAATCAAATGACATTATAAACACTGCCCTACATCAATAAACTAGACCTATCACTGTAGTGATGAATACCCCCGAACGCCGCCATGACAGAAAATGGTTAACCATTGTATGAAGTTTTATTAAATTATATCCAATAGTTTTAAAGTTATTCTCCAGACAAAAGTAATTCTTAATAAAAGAGAATGTTATGGATTGAGTTGTTTGTATTGTTAATTTTTTTATGGTTTTGTTAAAATTAACTAGACCTATCACTGTAGTGATGAATACCCCAGAACGCCGCCATGACAGAAAATGGTTAACCATTGTATGAAGTTTTATTAAATTATATCCAATAGTTTTAAAGTAATGCTCCAGACAAAAGAAATTCTTAATAAAAGAGAATGTTATGGATTGAGTTGTTTGTATTGTTAATTTTTTTATGGTTTTGTTAAAATTAAAAACGGTCTTTTTAATTATTGTGCAGTGTACAAGCTTTCATGGCAATCAATAAATGTTATACTTTTTCGAGTTATGTTGAGGGACAACAATTTTATGGATAAGAAACAAACAAGAGCACTAGGAATACAATATCGAACCTGCTTTGCTCGAACTCCATGTATTCATCAACTTGGTTCTTTCATGAACTTTATTAAACTGTTATCACTGATGGCTTTAAAAGTACTTTAAAAGTACTGCACCAGACAAGGGAAATATATCAAAGGGTAATAACTCTGTAATTAGCAAGAATAGAGTTATGTTTCTTGTACACTGCACTTCCTTTCATTATATTCTACCATTGTATGAAGCTTGATGAAATTCCATCAGGTACTTTTCAAGTTATGCTCCGGACAAGAAAAAAATATCAAAGGGCAATAACTCTGTAATTAGCAATAATAGAGTTATGTTTCTTGTACACTGCACTTCCCCTCATTATATTCTACCATTGTATGAGGTTTGATGAAATTCCATCCAGTACTTTAAAAGTAATGCTCCAGACAAGGGAAATATATCAAAGGGCAATAACTCTGTAATTAGCAAGAATAGAGTTATGTTTCTTGTACACTGCACTTCCTGTCATTATATTCTACCATTGTATGAAGTTTGATGAAATTCCATCCAGTACTTTAAAAGTTATGCTCCGGACAAGGGAAATATATCAAAGGGCAATAACTCTGTAATTAGCAAGAATAGAGTTATGTTTCCTGTACACTGCACTTCCTCTTATTATATTCTACCATTGTATGAAGCTTGATGAAATTCCATCCGGTACTTTTCAAGTTATGCTCCAGACAAGAAAAAATATCAAAGGGAAATATATCAAAGGGCAATAACTCTGTAATTAGCAAGAATAGAGTTATGTTTCCTGTACACTGCACTTCCTCTCATTATATTTTACCATTGTATGAAGCTTGATGAAATTCCATTAGGTACTTTTCAAGTAATGCTCCGGACAAGAAAAAATTTCAAAGGGCAATAACTCTGTAATTAGCAAGAATATAGTTATGCTTCTTGTACACTGCACTTCCTCTCATTATATTCTACCATTGTATGACGTTTGATGAAATTCCATCCAGTACTTTTCAAGTTATGCTCCGGACAAGGAAAATTGCTGACAGACCGACCGACAGACCAACAGACCGACAGACCGACAGACCGACCTCAGGGTGACTCCAGTATACCCCCTCAAAACTTCGTTTGTCGGGGGTATAAAAACGGTCTTTTTAATTATTGTGCAGTGTACAAGCTTTCATGGCAATCAATAAATGTTATACTTTTTCGAGTTATGTTGAGGGACAACAATTTTATGGATAAGAAACAAACAAGAGCACTAGGAATACAATATCGAACCTGCTTTGCTCGAACTCCTTGTATTTATCAACTTGGTTCTTTCATGAACTTTATTAAACTGTTATCACTGATGGCTTTAAAAGTACTTTAAAAGTACTGCACCAGACAAGGGAAATATATCAAAGGGCAATAACTCTGTAATTAGCAAGAATAGAGTTATGTTTCTTGTACACTGCACTTCCTCTCATTATATTCTACCATTGTATGAAGTTTGATGAAATTCCATCCAGTACTTTAAAAGTAATACTTCGTACAAGGGAAATATATCAAAGGGCAATAACTCTGTAATTAGCAAGAATAGAGTTATGTTTCCTGTACACTGCACTTCCTGTCATTATATTCTACCATTGTATGAAGTTTGATGAAATTCCATCCAGTACTTTAAAAGTAATGCTCCGGACAAGGGAAATATATCAAAGGGCAATAACTCTGTAATTAGCAAGAATAGAGTTATGTTTCTTGTACACTGCACTTCCTCTCATTATATTCTACCATTGTATGAAGCTTGATGAAATTCCATCAGGTACTTTTCAAGTTATGCTCCGGACAAGAAAAAATATCAAAGGGCAATAACTCTGTAATTAGCAAGAATAGAGTTATGTTTCTTGTACACTGCACTTCCTCTCATTATATTCTACCATTGTATGACGTTTGATGAAATTCCATCCAGTACTTTAAAAGTAATGCTCCAGACAAGGGAAATATATCAAAGGGCAATAACTCTGTAATTAGCAAGAATAGAGTTATGTTTCTTGTACACTGCACTTCCTGTCATTATATTCTGCCATTGTATGAAGTTTGATGAAATTCCATCCAGTACTTTAAAAGTAATGCTCCGGACAAGGGAAATATATCAAAGGGCAATAACTCTGTAATTAGCAAGAATAGAGTTATGTTTCTTGTACACTGCACTTCCTCTCATTATATTCTACCATTGTATGAAGCTTGATGAAATTCCATCCAGTACTTTTTAAGTTATGCTCCGGACAAGAAAAAATATCAAAGGGAAATATATCAAAGGGCAATAACTCTGTAATTAGCAAGAATAGAGTTATGTTTCCTGTACACTGCACTTCCCCTCATTATATTCTACCATTGTATGAAGCTTGATGAAATTCCATTAGGTACTTTTCAAGTTATGCTCCGGACAAGAAAAAATATCAAAGGGCAATAACTCTGTAATTAGCAAGAATAGAGTTATGTTTCTTGTACACTGCACTTCCTCTCATTATATTCTACCATTGTATGACGTTTGATGAAATTCCATCCAGTACTTTTCAAGTTATGCTCCGGACAAGGAAAATTGCAACGGACAGACCGACCGACAGACCGACAGACCGACTTCAGGGTGACTCCAGTATGCCCCCTCAAAACTTCGTTTGTCGGGAGTATAATAACATATATATGTAATAAAGCATACATAACATCAAGAACCAATTAAGATAAAGTATACATTCAAGCATATGACGTCAAGAAATACATGTAAAGTACACGCTCCACTTCATAATATCAAGAAACTAGATGGTCACAGATTGTTCATCTGTGATATAGATGCTTGTACAAAATGGGACAACTAAAAGGACACAACTAGAGCATTAGTTTTTATATTTCAAATTTGGACATGAATTAGAAAATATATGAAATGAGACCAACATATAATGGAATTTTGAAATTTTTGAAAAAACAAAATAATATTGAGAGAAAAGGAAATATATTGTGAACAATCCAGGGATTCTCAACGTTATCACAAACATGAAAAGGGGACTCGGACATATTGCCAGCAAACTTGAAGTACATCAGTTGACCATCCCAAAGTAACTGGACTATTACTTCTACTCATTTCATAAAGCTGCTGTAAGTCAACTAACTTGTGAGGAACCATGAACAATTATAGTTAGCAACCCAAGTGTGCAGAATACGGTACCATTGACATAAACAACTCCACTACAACTAAACAATAACCCAGTTTTACATTTACATGCCTAACATGAAGTACGACATGAACACAGATTGTAATATTTGTACCAACAGATTGTAACTTTAATAATATATTATCCCAAAGAGTTTTGTGTTCTTTAGTTTCTATAAAAATGACTACTAGTAGTAGAACACAAAGAATGTCAATATTGTACGACACACTCCAGAATAAGCTTGAAAGCTTGATAACAGTCAAACCTGTGTAAGCGGTCACCTCTATTAAGCAGCCACCTGTCTTAAGCAACCATATTTTCCATTTCCCATTCCTATGATTTCAAAGTTAATTAACCTGTATTAAGCAACAACCTGTCTTAAAAGGCCAATTTTGCTCCTTCCCTTGACTGGCTGCTTAAGACAGGTTTGGCTGTATACCAAACCAAAAGTTTTTTGTAATATTGTAAAGTCAAAAATGGACAGGGCTCAGGAGAAACATTCCAACAAGAACATCCCAACAATATGTTTATGTCTTGCTGATGTTAACACTTGTATATCATGTTTCAATTAAATTCCATGTAACATCTTAGAGGAACTGGTCAAATAGTACAGATGTTACAGAAGTATTACTATGTATATGGTTAAACTAACTGTAGATAAAGACAATGGGGAGTATAATTTCATGAAACAACAATCCTACCTCAGCACGCGGAAATGTTCATGTGTATGTGTAATTAATATCTGTTACAAGTTCAATTACATGTAAACTGTAGGAATAGTTAAGAACTAAAGCTCACAGGCTATATAATGTAGTAATACCCTAATATTGTAAAATCAAGAAAGAAGCAGAACATTTGGGCCATATTTGATAGAACACTGTAACCTTAATTTATATTAGTGTAATTGTTTGTTTTTCTATTAAAATTTTATGTACTTACTGAAATGTTTCTTATACCCTCCACGTCCTCCTCCGCCTCCTCCCGACTCTGCCATTTTGTCTTAACCCTCTCCTGTAATGTCATAAATTGTAACTGATAAGAAGTTCATACATATCATAATGTACATCTTGTTCAAGGTCTCACTTAGAATAACCTCCTTTAAATGATGGTAGCAATATCCCTGCGCCAAAGAAATTATAGTTGTGTAAATCGGTTTTTATCAGGATTATTTTTGTTGAAAATGCATAAAATTGACATATTTTTTTGTATGTATGAGAAAATTTGAACATTTTTCTGCAAAGTTTGGATGACATTGGGTACTGTATGACGAAGCTATAACACTTAAAAATGCATAGTGATACACTGCAACAAATAGGCAAAATTTTCAAAAATGAAAGGGTGTCATTAAACCATCCAAAGTGTAAAAAGGTCAGCTGATCAACCCCATGTTTTTCTGCATATTTGGAAACAAGCCACTTTAAGAACCATTGGTAATGTGTTCATTGTTCCAGAAGTGCATTTCTCTACATAAAGAACAGTACAAAATTAATAGTTGTGTGAGACGTTCCTATTATTACTACTATCCTCATTATATGTTCTACACTACATGCTACTGGCATTATATGTTCTACACTTCATGCTACTGGCATTATATGTTCTACACTTCATGCTACTGGCATTATATGTTCTACACTTCATGCTACTGGCATTATATGTTCTACACTTCATGCTACTGGCATTGTATGTTCTACACTTCATGCTACTGGCATTATATGTTCTACACTACACAATACTGGCATTATATGTTCTACACTTCATGCTACTGGCATTGTATGTTCTACACTACATGCTACTGGCATTGTATGTTCTACACTACATGCTACTGGCATTGTATGTTCTACACTTCAAGCTACTTTCTACACTTCATGCTACTGGCATTGTATGTTCTACACTACATGCAACTGGCATTGTATGTTCTACACTACATGCAACTGACATTGTATGTTCTACACTATATGCTACTTACTACACTTCATGCTACTGGCATTGTATGTTCTACACTACATGCTACTGGCATTATATGTTCTCGACTACACAATACTGGCATTATATGTTCTACACTTCATGCTACTGGCATTGCATGTTCTACACTACATGCAACTGGCATTGTATGTTCTTCACTTTATGCTACTTACTACACTTCATGCTACTGGCATTGTATGTTCTACACTACACAATACTGGCATTATATGTTCTACACTTCATGCTACTGGCATTGTATGTTCTACACTTCATGCAACTGGCATTGTACGTTCTACACTTCATGCTACTGGCATTGTATGTTCTACACTACATGCTACTGGCATTGTATGTTCTACACTACATGCTACTGGCATTGTATGTTCTACACTTCATGCTACTGGCATTGTATGTTCTACACTACATGCTACTGGCATTGTATGTTCTACACTACATGAAATTGGTAATATATGTTCTGCACTACATGCTACTGGCATTATATGTTCTACACTTCATGCTACTGGCATTGTATGTTCTACACTACATGAAATTGGTAATATATGTTCTGCACTACATGCTACTGGCATTATATGTTCTACACTTCATGCTACTGGCATTGTATGTTCTTCACTACATGCTACTGGCATTGTATTTTCTACACTACATGCAATTGGTAATATATGTTCTACACTTCATGCTACTGGCATTGTATGTTCTTCACTACATGCTACTGGCATTGTATGTTCTACACTATATGCTACTGGCATTGTATGTTCTTCACTATATGCTACTGGCATTACATGTTCTACACTACATGCACCTGGCATTATATGTTCTACACTTCATGCTACTGGCATTATATGTTCTACGATACAAGTTACTGGCATTGTATGTTCTACACTTCATGCTACTGGCATTATATGTTCTACGATACAAGTTACTGGCATTATATGTTCTACACTTCATGTACCTAGCATTATTTATTCTACACTTCATGCTACTGGCATTATGTGTTCTACACTTCATGCTACTGGCATTATATGTTTTACACTTCATGCACCTGGCATTATATGTTCTACACTACATGCTACTTGCATTATATGTTCTACACTACATGCTACTGGCATTATATGTTCTACACTTCATGCTTCTTGCATTATATGTTCCACACTACATGCTACTGGCATTATATGTTCTACACTTCATGCAACTTTCTACACTTCATGCTACTGGCATTATATGTTCTACACTTCATGCTACTTTCTACACTTCATGCTACTGGCATTATATATTCTACACTATATGCTACTGGCTTTATATCTTCTACACTTCATGCTACTGGCATTATATGTTCCACATTTCATACTACTTTTACACATCATGCTACTGGCATTACATGTTCTACACTTCATGCTACTGGCTTTATATCTTCTACACTTCATGCTACTGGCATTATATGTTCCACATTTCATACTACTTTCTACACATCATGCTACTGGCATTATATGTTCTACACTTCATGCTACTTATTACACTTCATGCTACTGGCATTGTATGTTCTACACTATATGTTACTGGCATTATATGTTCTACACTTCATGCTACTTTCTACACTACATGCTACTGGCATTATATGTTCTACACTATGTTCTGTGAAAATAACAATATATTTTATAATTGATAGTGATTTAAATGTACCGTGAATATCACGAATAATGGACTAGACAGCAATTTCATGTTTTTTACATAAAATTGCGACCTTGAATAGATATCTTATGTAACGGTCTGGGTATTTCTACAGGTAAATGCAGGTGACACATTATCGTGACATGTTGCTAACTTGTGTTAAACTATTTTAATCAAAATCCATCCATGCAAGAACAAAGTTTTGAAATCTCAAACTAATTCAAAATATGACCTTAACTTTTGAGGTATGAGTCTGGTTCTTATGTGCAACACGTCGTCATGTTATCTTGATCAAGTGAGCCAAGTTACAGACCAGACAGGACATATCAACCAAAATTAAAGTGTGACCTTGACCTTTGAGGAAAGCTTCTGCGTCTTACACAAGACACTTCATCATGTTATGTTGATCAACTGAGCCAAGTGTTTTTTAAATCAAACAAACTCAAAGTGTGGCCTTGACCATTGAAGTACAGGTGTGGGTTACGCGTGACATATCGTCATATCATGCTGATAAATTGAGGCAAATGTTTTTGAAATTTATCCAAAATTATGACAAAATTACAGAGGGGACACAAAATCTCAAACAGACTGAAAGTCAATCGTCAAAGTTAAATTGTGACCTCGACCGTTAAAGTGGGAGTCTGGGTGTTACTCACGACACAGTCATATTATGTTGATAATTTGTAGCAAGTTAGACTGGACACAAAAGTGAAAGTGTCGTAAAAGTTAAATTTTGACCATTAGAAAAGAGTGTGGGTCTTGCATGCAACACGTCGACATGTTGTTATACATGACAAAGTTACAGACCTGACAGGAAATCTCAAACAGACTGAAAGTGCCGCTAAACAAAGTTTTATACACCCCACCCCACCCACAATTTTTTTTTTATATACCGTAGATGGTTACAGCCTACAACTGATAACAAGTTGGTCTGTCTTACATTGTTGTTGTTTTTTTGTTTTTGCTTTGCTTTTCCACTTTTGCAACATATAATATCATTATATTATTTATATAAATCATTATAGCAAGACAAATTTTCCCTATTTTCTAACGACTAGAAATATACAGCTCCATTGTGAGAATTTGGGGTAGTCACTTCCAAACGTCAACAGCAAATCTAAATATCTTCTTAAACGGAGTGGTGGTGTGGTGGATAGGGTGTTGGCCACTCACAATTGGTTCGATTCCCAGCTCGACCCGATGCCTCTAAAAATACATCAAAGACTAATACTCTTTCAATCAACTAGATTATTTCACCCTCTAATGTTAAATAAAGAGGCCCAAGAGGACCTGAACACTCTACTGGCAACAAATGTTATTTGTAAAATATCTAAGGCTTTAAACTTTCAGAGAAAATTTTTTTGAAAATTTTACTTTAAACGTACTTATAAGCCCTGTAGTGTGGGCATTTGTGGCATTATATGTTCTATATGAATGACGCTGGTTAAAGATCTCGTCCGAGACTTAATGGTTATGTAACTGCTGTGCAAGTTTGGTTAAGAGTCATTGAAAAATTAAGTTGTATCGCACCTACAACATTTTCCAAATATAACTATGTAAAACAGTGACCCCTGTGGCAGCCCCAAATTTGACCCCCAGGGACACGACTTCAACAAATCTTTTACAGGACCTCCATGCAATGCTACATGGAAAATATCTAAGGGCTAGGCCTTGACCTTTCAGACAAAATGGTTTTTAAAATTTCGCTTAAAATATGCTTATAATCCCTGTGGCGGGGCATCTGTGGTTGAATGACCCTGATTCAACAACTCGCCCGGGATCTTGTGGTTATATACCTGCTGTGGAAGTTTGGTTAAGACTCAATGAAAAATAAAGGTGCTATCTCGTCTACAACATTTTCCCTAACTCTATGTAAAACAGCGACTCCTGTGGTGACCCAAATTTAACCCCAGGGACACGACCTCAACACATCTTTTAGGGAACCCCCATTCAATGCTACATGTAAAATATCTAAGGTCTTGAACTTTAGAGAAAATATCTTTTAAAGATTTGCTTAAAATGCGCTTATAAGCGCTGTTGCAGGGGGCATTTGTTGTGGTCGAATGATGCTGGTTCTCAAACTTGTCCGAGATCTTATGGCTATATAGTAACTGCTGTGCAAGTTTGGTTAAGTTTTAGTGACAGATGAGAAGTGAACTATCAAGAAAACTGTATTAAACAGTCAGTTTTATCAATGCACCAAGTGCACAGACTTTTCAAATGCCCCTCATTCATACATATTTTTAAACCCTCAGTTTTAAAAAAAAAAAAATATTGTTCAAGTGGGTTGCGGGCAGTTATTAAATTACATGTTTATATGTCTCTGTTGGGTGATGGCTGGGGAGTGGTTCATATTTTTATTTTAATTTATCTGCTCTTGGCTCCATGTATACGGGTAATCTAAACACCTATACTGTGCCACGTCACATGACAGTATATAATATTCATATGTAGAATCAGAAAAAAACATGCATATAATTATGTCTTTATCAATAAAACGAATGTTCAAATTTCAGCAAAATATTAAATACATGTGGGTGGATGTGAGGAGCGAAGGTCTTGGGTCTGTACCAAAGTTGAAATGGAGCAGAGCATTTAATTTAACAGAAAAAAAATAACAAAATTTAACAGAAATAGGAGGGAAGCGATCGGGCACAAAACAGTAGGGGATAATAGGGGACCAATGTTTAAACAGGGCTGAGTATTTTAGTACAATAACAAGAGCTGTCGGAGGGACAGCATGCCTGACTATTAGAATATTTGTCACAGAAGTACAAATCTGATTGAAATTGATGACAAATCAAAGCAAATAAGAGTTATCTAACTTACAAAATTGACAAAATTGAGTAGGTCTTATAACTGCAATATCTTGTATGAAGTTTCAATCAAATACATGCAGAGACTGCTGAGTTATAAAATTTCTAAGTAAAACAAAGTCCATTATTTGCAAAAAAAATCTGGCAAGAGTAATCCGACTTGATTAATTTAGTTGGTTTTTTGACTACAAAGCCATATGTAAAGTTTCAATAAAATACATTGAGTGGTTGGTGTTATATGGACTTGATGGTACTTGCATGCAAATCATTAACTAAAATTCTAAGTCAAAGAAGGGCAATAATTTGTATTATATTCATGCAAGAGTTATTTAACTTAGTTATTGTAGTAGAGTGGATGACTGGGAAGGCTTGAGTAAAGTTTCAATCAAATACATTGAGTGGTTGGTGCAATATTGACTTGACGGTACTTCCACGCAAAACTTAACTAAAAATTCTAAGTCAAAGAAGGGTAAAAATTTGCATTATATTCATGCAAGAGTTATCAACCTTAGTAACTGTAGTAGGGTTGATGACTGGGAAGGCTTGTGTAAAGTTTCAAGTCAATACATTGAGTGGTTGGTGAGATATCGACTTGATGGTACTTGCACACAAAACTTTAACAAGAATCCCTAAGTCAAACAAGGGCAATAATTGCATTATATTCATGCAAAAGTTATTTTACTTAGTTACTGTAGTAAGGTTGATAACTGGGAAGGCTTGTGTAAAGTTTCAAGTCAATACATGCAATGGTTACTGTGATATGGACTTGATGGTACTTGCACGCAAAACTATAACCAGATTTTATAAGTGAAACAAGGGCAATAATTTGCATTATATTCATGCAAGAGTTATCTAACTAAGTTATTGTAGTAGGGTTGATGACTGGGAAGACTGGTGTAAAGTATCAATCAAATACATTGAGTGGTTGGTGAGATATGGACTTGATGGTACTTGCACACAAAACTTTAACTAGAATTTCTAAGTCAAACAAGGGCAATAATTTGCATTATATTCATGTAAGAGTTATCTTACTTAGTTATTGTAGTAGGGTTGATGACTGGAAAAGCATGTGTAAAGATTCAAGTCAATACATACAATGGTTACTGAGATATGGACTTGATGGTACTTGCATGCAAAATTTTAACCAGAATTCCTAAGTCAAACAAGGGCAATAATTCGCATTATATTCAAGCTAGAGTAATTAAAATTAGTTATTGTAGTAGGGGTGATGACTAGGAAGGGTTGTGTAAAGTTTCAAGTCAATACATGGAATTGTTACTGAGATATGGACTTGATGGTACTTGCATGCAAAACTTTAACCAGAACTCCTAAGTCAAACAAGGGCAATAATTTGCATTATATTTATGATATTTGCTAGCTCCCTTTATGTAATACGCAAAAGTAATAAACTATGGGCGGGAGTGGGGTGGGGGGTGGGGGAGGTTATGATTGGAAACACTCTCCAGTTGGTAAGGGAATAGGGGGCATCCCATGGAAATATACATTTCATACCTCAAATGACGCGTTCTAGCGGGTTTCTTTTTTAAGATGTTTATGTGCGCATGAGAATGGAGATATCGAATGTTTTTACTCATCCTTAAAGTGACAAATTTTCTCACTGCTTTTTTTCAAATCCCCCATATTGCTCTAATCTGTTGTAGGTTTTGCGATAAAAGGCTATATATATATACACACACAGCTTGGTGTGAGTCTTCACATAAATAATCTGTAATATTTAAAACTAACTTTTGGCATAAGGCCATCCTTAAAAAAATCTATTGTTTGCTGTGCTCCTACCCACTCACTCAAAATTGCACCTACCCAAACATTTTTATTGTCCAAAAATTTATATTTTTTTCATGATTTTTGTCCATTTTTGTTTAAAATGACTAATTTGGCAAACAAAAACAATAGCTACCTACCTACCAACACGAAGATTACTGGGTGAAAGAACAGCAAACAACTATTTTTTTAAGGATGGCCTAATAATTGTACAATGTACTACAACATGAATATCTTAATGGGGTTGGTATTATATAACGTGCTGTTGTATTAGGGGTATTGAAGCACTGTACAATTATGACAATTAGATCCGACACATGTTGAACAAATACAATAGATGTGCACACGAGTGGCGTAAATTCAACTAAAGCATAATAATTATATAAATTCAAACACACAATGTCCTATACATACAGTATATGATTTTAAATATCTTTAATAACGATTTTGTTACTATAATTCTCTTATTAGAATTTAACGTATGCCAAAGTTAAACATAACTGAAATAATGAAATAATGATTGCATTATGTATACATAAGGGTAGTTCTCTCTCTCTTTCTCTCTCTCTCTCTCTCTTTTCATTTATTCTCCCAGTCAATATGTGTGTTATGGGTCAAGGAGGAACATCCCAGAGCACACATTAACACAATTCTAATATATAAATCAATTTGAATTACTTACATACAGCACTCTCATTCTTAGTACATTTACTATCTTCATTTATATTTTCACTACCGATCAAATCAAATCAATTTTTTAATGTCTGCACAAACCACACAATATATCATAGTAAACCTCACATTGTAATCTTATATACATTTAATATCATTTTATGTGTAACCGGGGTTGGAAGGTATTTGGTAATAACAATTCCATGGTTCTTGTTATAATTGCAGATTTATTACAGTATACTCAGGGTCAAAGAGCCTGTAATACATAACATAACATTCAGATACACAAAAAAAAACAAAAAGAACATTTACACAATACTTCACAATACAAATTACAGTATTTCATTATTAATGCGGCTCTTTAGAATAAATAAAAAACAATATCACAGATCTTACCAGGATATTCTGATCAAATAAATAAAACTTTGCAGTTTTATTATTTCTGCCTGGAGTGTGACAAAACATACTATTAATATATTTAGTGTCTTTGTCGATGTCTAGAGGAAGAATGCTGTAGATTGTTAGTTTGGGGATAAGGGTATGCATGCAGTGCTGGGTGTGGCCTAACTTGCATCACTCACTTGTCAATCAATGTCACTCCCAAACTAAATACTAACTCACATCGCTCACTTGCCAATCTGTCATGCCCAAGCTAACTCAGTTCACAATATATACAAACAAAACAACATGTACAATAAACCAGTTTGGGTTTACTATTTTGTACTATACAAGTAATTAATTGTTTTCCAATACTTTACAGTTAGGATGTACCTGTATGACTTTCATGTATAGATAATTATAGGTTAAGACAGTGTTGTCTCCCTTGAACCATAAAATGCTGGAACTATAAAAAAAATGAATTAGTAACACTGGGTGACATATGCAATATGTCAAGATTATCACCAGCCTTTCATTTTTTAAGATGGATATATATGTTAAAACATGTTTTGTTATATCAAGGACTTGTGTAAAGATGCAGTGTTTTTTTTCGGTCGTTTTTTTAGCTGTTATAAGGTCAAATTCCCAATGGCAAATATTATCTTTTTTCCCCAATTGAGTGGTAAAAAATATCAATTGAAAGCTTCAATAATTGTAAATTGAAACTTGCCATAGTTCCTTGATAAAATAAACATTTAGTTTTCCCCATTCTGAATTGAGTATGACATTGATAATCTTGAATTAAATGGCCACAGAAGCAAGTGAACACATTTTTATGAAGTTGAACAAATATATTTAATGCAAAAGTTTTCCCAATGTAAATGAAAACACTGCTAAAGATCCCAATTTCAAGGGTATGGGCCATCTTCCAAAAATAGTGAATAAAAACACTGAGATGTTAAAACGTGTTTTGTTACATACATTTATATAGATGTTAAAACGGGTTTTGTTTTATTTTATCAAGGACTTATATCTATATAAGTCTTTGTTATATCAGGGACTTGTATAGAAGGATAGGAAACTTGCATCTCCTGACTAAATGTTGATGAAATAGCACACGAAAGATTCATAATTTACAAATTAATCATTCATAATTCACAGGCAACTGATTTCTTGTGTTCTATCTAATCTTAGATGTTTAAACATGTTTCGATCATGCAAAATGATCATGAATTAAAAGATAGTGAGGTTTGAAGGAAAAATTAATGTAATTTGTTGTTATTTTGGCTGCATTGCAGTATACAAATTTTGTAACTACAAGTACTTCAACAACTTTAAACACACAATTCTGGGAATGTTATTGTTTTGATGACAATTCATTCTGCAATATAAGAATTTTGATTTTTGTTCATGAGATGAATGGAAGTTAAGATAATACGCAAGCGTTCACTAAATCTCAATCAGTTACCTTTCCTTCTCGATATAATTCCTTGGTTATATTAGTGCATATCAAAGCACGTTTTCGAACGATTTTTTTATTTGATTGTCCTCTACGTGCATACTCCATTCGCTTTTTTATGGGTGGATTTTCCGCACCGATTTCAGTGCGGAAGCCAAAACACTCATATTGATTAAAATATGTAATATCATTAGCAAAAACTCTCACTGGTTGTTAAATAAACACTTTATATATGTCCATAATGTAAAAAAAATCCACAAAACAGCACATTTAACACTTAAATGAGACTAGGTTATATGTGCTATTCTGCAAGAATGTTTGCTATTCTATAAGGTTATCAGTAAACATGGAGATAAACAGCAATGTGATATAAATGTATAATAAATCGGTTTAACATAATAAAAAAATTATGTATGCATTTGTTTTGCGGGCACAACATGCTGAGTAACATTTGAAATCAAAGCCTAAAAAAAATAAAAAGGAAAAATAACCGATAGCAGCAATAGACATTTAACAGGAGTGGTGAACACATAGGTACTTAAAAAGTTGCAGTATGAACTCTTCCACCAATTTAGACAGTGCAAGTGCAGTCTGGCAAACCAAATCTGGACTGACCAACCCCCCCCCCCCCCGGAAGAAACTTCCAAATTCGTCATGCTACGCCCCTGTTTTGAATATAGTCTCTTATAATTATTTATAGAATAGCATGGTTATTCGTGTTAAATATAATGTTTTGTATAATGTATATACTGTGTATTAACCATGATGAGACTTACACAAATTCTGATTTTTTAAAAAAAAATCAAATCTATGTTCAATCTAGGAGCGGGGGATCGGGTTTCCAAATGTTCAGGTTGAAGGGGCCATATATACTTAGCCCCCCCTCCCCCCCCCCCCCCCCGCGCCCCCTCCCCAATAGTTTACTCTCCTGAGGTTGCCCTCAATTCCCCCATTATTGAAACGCTCCTACACCCTTTCCACAGGGAAAAACAATAAATGTTGCTCTATTTTGCATTAGTAATATTACATGTTTGTAATTAGTCGTCAAAAACTATTAAGAAAACACCAACCTTCAAAGTTTGTGATATGCCTCTGAAACAGTCAATATGCTCCTGCATGTAACCACAACAAACTACAACACAACTGACAGTCACGCAGATGAGCTGAAGGTAGTTTCATTTTCCCGGAAAATTCTGGGTCACTTGTTTCGGTTTTACACGCGACATCACGTGTTATCACCGTGTACAAACAGAAGCGTAGTCCAAACATACGTGCGTTACATACGCCTTGAATCTGACACAGATGTCGAACGCATTTGATTTTTTTTATTTTATTTTATTTGTGATAATATATATGTCATAAATAAAAGATACGTCAAGCACATTAACATAAAATAATTACAGAAGCATTAACATGTATTTTAAAAAAACAAAAACAAAAAAAAACATGTATTTTAAATAATATATTGAATTAATTAACTATTTAATACAATTTATATCAGCTATCAAATATTTAATATTTTATCTTGTTACACAAGTATTTAACTTAACTAAACTATTGATTAATTTAGAGAAATATATATTTCCACAGGATTAGCCATAAAGTTTTACAACTAATTTGCAATGGTAGTCTAAGGTAGTAACAATTTATTAAGGTTGTAATAAGTAATAAAACGCAGGTTGTGAGGTAGTAACAATTTATCAAGGTGATAATAAGTAATAAAACGTAGGTTGTCTAAGGTATCAATAATTTTGTAATCAGTAATAAAACGCAGGTTGCCTAAGGTAGTAACAATTTATTAAGGTGGTAATAAGTAATAAAACGCAGGTAGTCTAAGGTAGCAATAATTTATTAAGGTGGTAATAAGTAATAAAACGCAGGTAGTCTAAGGTAGCAATACTTTATTAAGGTGGTAATAAGTAATAAAACGCAGGTAGTCTAAGATAGCAATAATTTATTAAGGTGGTAATAAGTAATAAAACGCAGGTAGTCTAAGGTAGTAACAATATATAAAGGTTTTTTTTCCCTCAGGGCGTTAGAGTAATGAAATCAGGCTGATTCATTGCTCCTGTGTTTTTGTCAAAAACATCTTTCATAGTGACTTATTAGTGACAAATTTGTAATAGTGTCAGTTATAAAGGCTATCTTATGATGCACTGAAAATTTCATAGAAAAAAATAAATGAACTTTGGAGATATTTGAAGAAATATACATTTTTTCTACCTGGATTACCTGGTTTACATAATCTACAGTACTTTGGACACTTTCCCTGCCATTGTGTGGGTATCAGTTGGACTGCAACTATTATTATTGGACTTATCTTACTGTTATTGAGAACTTCTCACTACTGGACATAATGAGTAAGTCAAGTGATCAAGGAAAAGGCTCACAGAGCAAGCAAGGAGTAACTGTTAATATGTCCTCTGGCACAAAGGCAAACCAGAAACTTGCTTATACACAGCCAACAAAACGCGCTCACTCAGAAGTCGCCAACAAAAGTGCTGAGGAATTAGCCATTATCACCCACCCGTTGGACACATTATCTGAAAACATGTGTAGTGTCAGGGAGGAACTCAAAGATATTATGAAAAAGAGTGACATAGAAACATTGATTTCTTCAACTGTTACCAAGATAATGAGTGAAATGGAAAACAAATTGTTAAAAATTGTTGATTTGAAATTACAAGAAAAACAAAAGACATGATAGACAGGATTGAAAGCTTGGAGTTTGAAAACAGTCAGCTGCAAAACAAACTCAAATCCTATGAGAGTAGTACTGAAAAAAAAATTACAAAGTTACAAGAAAGTGTCTACAAAATGAAACACTAGCGCGAGAGGCAAATAAAAGGATTAACTACAACGAGCAGTATTCTAGAAAAACAATGTGAAAATACTGAATATTACTCCAACGGCTGATGAAAATGAGGTCATTCTCACTAAGAAGGTCTGTGACACATTAAAAAGACACGGTGATATTGCACTCAGTCCAGATCAGATCATAGCAATACATCGCATCCCTGGTAAACCTGGCATGACAAAGCCAGTACTCATGAAACTGAGGAACAACAATGCCAAAAGCATGGTAATGAGGAAGCGATCCGTCATGAAGGAAGCAGGACACAGACTGGTGGACGATGTCACAAAACTCAACCAAGGCTTAATCAACAGACTCCACCTTCATCCAGACTTGGACAGTGCTTGGTTTTTCAATGGGGCCGTATATGGAAAAACCAAATCTGGATATAGACATAAATTTGAGATTTATGACAATGTGAATGCAATCATTCACACACCAGCTTAGGTGATTTGACCTTTGTATTGTTGCAGATGCAATCAAAACATAAATTAAAAAATTGTTTTTTTCTTTTAAAATAAAATGTGTTATTATGCATGTTCTGCATTGTGACTTAGGGATATAACAAATTTTATTTGTGTTTGTGTGTGTTTGATCGGAAATGTTCAACTTGCTCTTTTGAGCCAAAATTTGGATTTCAGAATTTAATTCAATTGTTTAAATAGATTGATATACTTGAACTAGGATAACGATGGTACTTTTTAATAGCCACAGTTGCCTCGAGCAAATATGATCATACTTTTATTGAAGTTTAATTGTGCTACTGGATAACCTAAAGCACTATGTACAATTTTAACTGTAAATGGATTACACATATAACAATAACTGTGTGGATAGTGTAAAAAAAACAACATGGAGTACTGTATATTCAGATATGTTTCATGTGCAAAATGTCATGGAATTGCACACTTCAGTAAGTCTAAATGATAATAACTGTTGACCAGGATGTATACTATTGTTGATTTATTTGAAATCGAGTAGGAAAGTTTATTTGCTTTTATGTATGTGAATGTGTCGATATGCCATATTTGTAATTATTGATCTTAATTGTTATTGGCAAAAACATTTAATCTCTACACCCGTAGTCTTACTGCACTCTGTGTTATGTTCTGTACACATTTTTTTCATATCTTTCCCCTGTCCCTTGCCCATTTGTGTTGCCTTACAAAGTTGAAATTAGTAAGGTCCTATCCTATGTTCAGAATAATTGTAATTACTTTTTTTATTGAAACATAATGACTGATATAAAAATTTTGTCCCTTAACTGCCGCGGCCTGAACGGTAACAGAAAAAGAGTAGATGTATTTCAATACCTACAGGATAAGAAATGCCATATAAATTGTCTACAAGACACACATTTTACTGAGTCACAGAAGAAATTTATATATGCCCAATGGAATGGTGATTGTTATTTTAGTTTTTCTAAGTCAAATTCTAGAGGTGTTGCTATATTATTTAACAAAAACTTTGAGTGCAAAGTACATAATGAAATTCATGATGAATATGGAAATTTTGTAGCATTAGATATGACAGTTGAATCAAAACGTTTCACACTTGTTACTGTATATGGACCAAATAAAGATGAACCTAGCTTTTATCAAAATATTTTTAAAACTATCAATGACATGGGAAGTAACTCCTACATGATATGTGGTGATTTTAATCTTGTACTTAATCCTTCAATGGATTATAATAACTACAAAACAATAAATAACAAGAAAGCTAGAGATACCCTGCTAGACATTATAAATGATAAACAATTATTTGATCCCTTTAGAGAATTTTATCCAGATATAAAAAGATATACCTGGAGACGCACCAGGCCTTTACAACAAGCTAGGCTTGATTTTTTCTTGTTAACTGATGATTTTTTTACCATATATTAAGATGTGCGACATTCAATCTAGTTATAAATCTGACCATTCTATATAATTCTAAAACTTTGTTTAAAGGAGTTACAACATGGTAAGGGATTATGGAAGCACAACAACTTCTATATGATAGGGAATATTTATCCATAATCAATGACAAAATAGATGAAATAAAGAAGCAGTATTGTTTACCTGTTTATAATACAGAAAATTTAAATGACATCCCAAATGAAGATGTTCAATTTGTTATTAATGACCAGTTATTTCTTGAAACTTTAATGATGGAGTTACGAGGAAAATCAATTTCATATGCAAGTTATAAAAAAAAAAAAAAAATTAAAAATAAAACAGAAAAAGAACTTATTGAAAAAATAAATAACTTAGAAATATCTTTAAACCAAAGTAAGATTAATGAATTAACAAAATTGAAAAATGATTTGGAAGTGTTACGTAATGACAAAATCAAAGGACATATAGTGAGATCTAAAGCTAAGTGGGTTGAAGAAGGTGAAAAACCAACAAACTTTTTTTGCAATTTAGAGAAAAATAATTATGTGAGCAAAATTATTCCAAAAATAGTAAAAGATAATGGAGACATTATTGACAATCAATCAGATATTCTGAAAGAAACAAAATCCTTTTATGAAAATTTATATTCTTGTCATGAAAATGATCACATAGATATTGACCTTGAAAATGATATAAAATATACTGACGTGCCAAAATTATCGCAAGATGAATCCAACAGTATAGAAGGAAAAATTACATATGCAGAGGCATCAAAAACATTATATTTAATGATGAATGACCGAAGCCCTGGTAGCGATGGCTTTTCTAGCAATTTTTATAAAGTATTTTGGAAAAAAATTGGTGCATTTGTTGTAAGATCAATTAATCATGGTCTAGACATAGGTTCTTTATCAGTTACCCAGAGACAGGGTATAATAACATGCATACCTAAAGAAAACAAATCTCGTAATCTTCTAAAAAAATTGGAGGCCAATTACCCTACTTAATGCTGTATACAAAATAGCTTCAGGCACTATAGCAAATAGAATTAAAACTGTGTTAAACAAACTTATAAGTAAAGAACAAACTGGTTTTATAAAAGGCAGATATATGGGTGAAAACACTAGATTATTATATGATGTAATGCATATTTGTGAAGATAAAAATATACCAGGATTATTACTGCTAATTGATTTTGAGAAAGCTTTCGATACATTATCTTGGTCTTTTATAAGAAAGACTCTACGCTTTTTTAAATTTGGAGAATCCATACAAAACTGGATAAAAGTCTTTTATAATAACATACAATCATATGTAAGTCAATGCGGGTTTTTATCTGATGTTTTTAGTATAGGTCGCGGTTGTCGTCAAGGGGATCCCTTGTCACCTTATATATTCATTCTTTGTGGTGAAATCCTTACCATAAAGATAAAAAAGAATAATAATATTAATGGAATAAGTATAGATAATACAGAATATAAACTATCGCAATTTGCAGATGATACTTCAGTACTGTTAGATGGTTCAGATAGCTCACTTAATGAAACCCTTTCAGAATTACACTATTTTTCACAAATATCGGGCCTGAAAATCAATTTTGAAAAAACTCAAGTGATATGGCTTGGTTCAAAAAAATACAGCACACGTTCAATAAAAACCAGATGGAAACTGTCATGGGGTCAAACAGAATTTAAGTTACTTGGAATAAAATTTAATGTGGATTTGGATAAAATGATTATGTTGAATTATAATGAAAAAATAGAAAAAATTAAAAACTCAGTTGGCTTTTGGAATAGAAGATTTTTAACTCCATTAGGAAAAATAACTGTAATTAAAAGTTTATTAATTCAGTCACTTAACCATCTTTTTATTTCTATTCCAAGTCCAGAGGACAATTATATCAAGCAAATAAATTACATTTTATACAAATTTCTTTGGCATGGACCTGCAAAAATTAAAAGTTCAGTTATTACAAAACATTTTCTTGAAGGAGGTTTGAAAATGATCAATTTAAAGGCTTTTATTTGTAGCCTAAAAATTACTTGGATCAGGAAACATACTCATTCAGATAGGTTGTGGCAACACTTGTGTAACTCATATTGTGATTTAAATAAATTTTTAACTTGTGGTAAACATTATCCAGAGAAATTATTAAAATCTATAAAAAACAACTTTTGGAAAGATGTTCTAAACTCTTATGTAACTTTTTTAAATAGTTACAAAGTAGATAGTTATGAAAAATTTCTTAAAATGCCACTTTTTTATAATCATCATATATTGATTGGAAAACAGAGTGTTTTTCTTAAAAGTTGGTATGATAAAAGCATAAAGTATATATATGACTTAATTGATATTAATGGTAAATTCTACACAAAAGAAGATTTTGAGAAAATTACAGATATCAAAATTAACTAACTACATTTGCTCGGTATGACAACAGCAATCAAACAATTTAAAAAAATCAATAAACTGAAAAGTGAACATAAAAAGGAACCAAATCCTTTCATTCCATCACATGTGTTTCCAATTCTGAAAAACAAATCTGGGACTAAACCAATATATGACATTTTAAATAGAAATATTGAGAAACCAACAAGCCAGAATAAATGGAATGAAATGTATGATTTAAATGAAAATGATTGGAATATATACAATAACATTCCTTTCCAAGTAACAAGAGATACTAAACTCCAATGGTTACAATATCGACTTCTACATCGAATTCTCCCCACTAATAGGTACCTCACTTTGATAAAGATTAAATCAAATGAAAAATGTACTTTTTGTAAGAAACAGACAAAACATTGCAACATATCTTTTGGCATTGCTCTTATACACAAGAACTTTTATCAAATGTAATGATGCATCTAAATAATATAAATATTCAAGTACAATGGAATGAAACTCAGCTTCTATTTGGGATTTCAAAAAATTATAAAAGAACATTAACAGAGAACTTGTTAATTCTTGAGATAAAACGATACATTTATGCAAGTAGATGTTTGGATGCCACTCCTTCCTATAAAGGACTCCTGACGAGTATGAAATCCATGTTTGACGTAAATAGAAGTATATCTGTAAAGAACGGACTATCTGACAAATTTGAGGAAGACTGGAGTATCATACTAAACTTATCCTGTAAAATAACGTATTTATATATAGTCTGTTTTTGTTATTGTTTTTTTTCTCTTTAGTTTAAAAAAAAAATCAAAAAACCTTGGATGTGGACTGTATATTTGTTTTTGATATTTGTTTCAAAGTCTTTTGGCACCCCCCCCCCCCCCACCTTATCCCCAATATTTTTTATTATCATTATTATTATCTTCACCTTTCTTTTCTCTTTTTTTATTATTAGTTCTCCCCATTCTTAATAGAGATCAAGTAATATATATAGAGTTTTAAAGTATTATACATTTACAAAATTGAATTCTTTGAGGAATGAAAGATGAATGAATGTGGTGAATTATTTTATATGCTATTGATATAGATATATATATATATTTTGAAATTGTAAGGTGTGTAGGGGGGTGGTCCTTCTCGACCCCCGCACACCTAGGACGGGGAGAATAAATGAGTCATCCAAATGGATGACTGAAAAAAAAAATTATTAAGGTGGTAATCAGTAATAAAACGCAGGTAGTCTAAGGTAGCAATAATTTAGTAATCAGTAATAAAACGCAGGTTGTCTAAGGTAGCAATAATTTATTAAGGTGGTAATAAGTAATAAAACGCAGGTAGTCTAAGGTAGTAATACTATTTCTCTTGCATACAAAAATGTAACCGAAAGTCCCATCCAGGGAATATGACAAATAATGGAATGATTTTAGGTGAATTAAAGACAACTTACGTTTACTAACCTTTTCTGACGGCGTTACGACCTGCGCTAATCTCAAATGCTATGTAGATCTTTAAGAGGCTGTAAAATTTATACTCGCCGACACACATTGAATGGGAACGCTATAAACAAACATGTAATGTCACTGTTGAAAGGCAGTGTTTAAAACACACACTTACAACCAAGTTGTTTTTAATATTAAAAACTTCCTCCTCTGTAACTACGGACCCCGCTGGTATATCATACGTGTGACAAACCTGATTTATTATGTTGAGTGTACTCTTGTACACATTGGGCATATTTTCCGCGGGTTATTTACAACTCACTTGTATTGTCCGTAAGGTTTCACCTGACGCTCATTAATCTTCGCCAATTTAATATTGTATTGTATATCAATATTTATGTCCGGATACCTAAATTTTATTTACGGATGTATACGGACAATTCATGAATGCCAGGTAAATCCTAATGCACAATATCACCCTAACGCACAATATCGGGATTTATTGGTAACTGCGCACACATAACTGTATATGGAAAGGGTTGTAATATCGGGATTTACTCTGCACACGTAGCTGTGTTTGGAAAAGGTTGTACTATCGGGATTTACTCTGCACACATAACTGTATTTGGAAAGGGTTGTAAATGTCGGGATTTACTGTGCACACCTAGCTGTATTTGGAAAGTGTTGTAAATATCGGGATTTACTGTACACACCTGACTGTATTTGGAAAGGGGTGTAAATATTGGGATTTACTGTGCATACATAACTGTCTTTGGAAAGTGTTGTAAATACCAGGATTCACTGTGCACACCCAACGTTGTAAATATCGGGATTTACTGTGCACACATAACTGTATTTGGAAAGGGTTGTAAATGTCGGGATTTACTGTGCACACCTAGCTGTATTTGGAAAGTGTTGTAAATATCGGGATTTACTGTGCACACCTGACTGTATTTGGAAAGGGGTGTAAATATCGGGATTTACTCTGCACACATAACTGTATTTGGAAAGGGGTGTATATATCGGGATTCACTGTGCACATCTAAATGTATTTGGAAAGGGTTGTAAATATCGAGATTTACTGTGCACACATAACTGTCTTTGGAAAGGGTTGTAAATATCGAGATTTACTGTGCATACATA
Organism: Panopea generosa; assembly: GCA_029582155.1. Classification (NCBI taxonomy): domain Eukaryota; kingdom Metazoa; phylum Mollusca; class Bivalvia; order Adapedonta; family Hiatellidae; genus Panopea; species Panopea generosa. The sequence continues at coordinate 77,135,227 of CM055900.1, forward strand.
ACTGTCTTTGGAAAGGGTTGTAAATACCGGGATTCACTGTGCACACCCAACTGTATTTGGAAAGGGTTGTAAATATCGGGATTTACTTTGCACACATCACTGTATTTGGAAAGGGGTGTAAATATCAGTACTATTTGAAAAACGAAACACATTATATGTTTGTATAAAGCCTGAAATAAGCCAATGGTTGTAAACTAACTGTATCACATGTGTTAAAACCTAACTACCATATGTATCACATGTCTTTAAACCTAACCTTAAATTTCAGTCGTTATTGTTGACGGTGCTTTTATCGGATTTTCTAAAAATGTAACATGTATTTTAAGGTTGGCGATCAGGTGATCATTTTCCGTAAATAGGCACGGATTTAGACGGGGGGTTTCTTTAACCGGAGAAAACGTTCTATGACGGCATTGGCATGTCCGTAGCTAGACCTTAAAAAATCAAAGCACCTAAAATACTGGTGGCCGGTGCATGTTTTTATAGGGAAATATTTATTGAAGGTTGGCGAAGAAAGTATAATAAGGAAGAGTGTTTTTAATTTTTCCCTTTTTTACCCAATTATTGAATTCATTTCTCACAATACAGCAACAACAAATGGTTGAACAATTTGTTTTCTAGGCACAAACTCTCTTTTTGTCTAACAACTTCAGTCTACAGTAATGACATCATTTCAGATTGTGATATCTCTACTACAGTGAAAGTTTTGTCACAATGCAATTAACTATCAGTTTCTCTGGCGACTCAAAAACTGACCACAGAGGACATATCATGAGATGATGCTACACCCCAACTTTCTTGACCATGTACTGTCGTCGGAAATTTTAAAAACTAAAAAAAACACAAGAGGCCCAAGAGGGTCTGTGGACACTCTACTTGTAAATAGTGGTTGTTGTTTTATGTAACAAATTCAACTAATCAGTTTTTGAAATTTCACAAAATCAACTCTTTTTTGGTCCCTCCGGCTCCATATGGAATTTCAATCCTCTTTATGTAACAAAAATTATTTGTTTATTCTACACAATGGTTAAATCTCAAATTCAAAATTGTTTTTGCAAAAATGCTGGAGAAAATGAGAATTTTCTCTTCTCCCATAGAACTCCTATGTAAAACTCAAATTCCCCATACAAAGCCCCTATCCATTCCAGCCCCTTGATGTGTACAAACTTCAAACCCCTTACCCATAGGGATAATTTTATACAAAATATAAACTGATTTGACTGACCAGTTGTTAAGAAGAAGATTTTTGAAAATATTCAATTTTAATCCTTTTGAGACCCCACCTGGCCCCTTATGAAAATAAATCCTGCTTATTGAACCACAAATTATTTGCTATAACTAGAAGAAGCTTCAGAACTCAAACTGAATAAAAGTTATGCACAAATGGATGAAAAAAATGTGAATTTTCTGTTTTTCCATAAACTTCCTATGTAAAACTCAAAGTTCCCTAACAGGGCCCCTATAAATACTAGCCATTTGATTTGTACAAACTTAAAACCCCTATTTATAGGGATAATTTACATTAAATATGAACTAATTTGACTGACCGGTTATAGAGAAAAAGGTTGTTGAAAAATTTCAAATTTAAGCCTTTTGTGACCCCACCTGGCCCCTTATGGAAATTTAATCCTGCTTATTGAATCAGATCTTATTTGCTATGACTAGATGATGTTTCAAAACTCAAACTGAATAATAATTTTGCAAAAATTGGTGAAAAAATGAGAATTTCAGTTTTCCCATTGTATCCCTATGTAAAACTCCAAGTCCCCTCACAGAGCCCCTATAAATACTAGCTCCTTGATTCTTATCTTAATTCAAACCCATGATCATAGTAATAATTTCTGCCAAATATGAACAAATTTGACTGACTGATTCTTAAGAAAAGATTTTTGAAATTCCCTTTGAATTTTTACCCTTTTGGGGCGCCTCCTGACCTCTTCAGACAGTGGAATCCAGTCATTTAAACAAATCTGAATCTCCTTGACCAAACAATGCTTCTGTGAAACTAAAGGTAATATCAGTTCCATTTTTTTACATTAATGTGTACTATAATCACGTGTTCCCTAATTGAACCCTCGGGGCGGGGTCATTTTTAACCCAAGGCACTCCATTGGAACTAATTTAATGGAACTATAGTTAGCGACCATTACTACATAAATATTTTCACAATCTGTTTGGCGGTTCACGAGAAGAAGATTTTTTTAAGTTTTATACTATTTTAGTAACGGTGGCAATCTTGAATTTTAAATAATAATAATAAAAAAATCTTCTGTATAATCTCCTATTCATGAGAAACATCCATGTTAAGTTTGAGTTTAACTGGCCTAGTGGTTTCAGTGAAAGTACTGCTAACGGACGACAGACGACGGACAACGCGCCACCGCATAAGGCCTTCTGGCCTTTGGCCAATAGAGCAAACAAGAGGCCCATGGGTATTAACGGTCACCTGATTATCCTTGAAGCTATATGAATCTGTTTTCCAACTTCAGTCCTTCAGGAAAGTCGAGGTTCATGAAATTCACATAGGTATTAACTGTCATGTCAGCAACAACAAATCACACCAAAAAACATTCACATAAGTCTATTCAGTCATAAGAAACAACGTTTTTGTCATTTTCTCTTATATACATTTAGTGAAGAAGGCCCCACCCCAAGGGCCAAACCGTGAGACCCAGGGGCATTAAATTCACATTTTTTATAAAGGACACATAGGCGTCCATAATTATGCTCACAATTTGTTTCTGAGTGCTTCCTATAATAAGAAGAACTGTAAGGTATGCAGTAATAATAAGACTGAAAAAAACCTCACTTTTGCCGATTGTCCTCAATGTGATGAGTTGATGACCAGCTATCAGTATCAGGAAACGTCGCAGTTATACAAACGTATTACTACATTACACGCCAAATAACTAGTCTGTAGGGCGGACCCAGCTCTGCCGATTGGGTCCATAAACTAGGAATGGGATTTTAGCACTTTAATTGGTCAGTTGAATGACGTCACAGTTTGGTAAGCGTTGAATAGCTATGAACTGTGGGACAGGCATGGAGTCCCTGTCTTTTCATTGGGGGTTCATAGACCTGATTCGGGAGTATCAGATCTGGGATAGACTACCAAATAACCCACATATTTGCGAAAAAAATGTTTTTAAAAATTATTGCTGTGAGCATATATAGATTAATTGACGAGGTTTATCATTTAATCTATGATTCAATTGATTTATAGCTAAGTTAGTTAGTTAAGTTTTTAGTAAAAGCAACGGGTGACTTCAAATAACGGCTATAACCAGTGCTTACGCACCGGCCAAAAACAGAGAGGCCGATTCTAGGATGGTCTGGGGGCATGATCGCCTAGAAAATTTCTTTAGTCAAGGATGGCATTTCCTGTGTTTTCCTGCATTTCAGAACCTATTTTGCTCATTTGGAGGTATTGATTTTTTATACTTTTTTATAAAAATAATCACCAAATACAAACAAATCACAAAGTTCACAAATATGTCATATTTCTTTAGATCTATACTCTCAACATATTTTTTGTAGAAAAAAGATATTTGATACATTCAAATGTCATGCAATGCGCATTCATGCATGTAGATTCACATCAATCTTAATTGTACAAGTGTGTAACGTAAGTCTTAAAATAAATACTTTGAGACTAAAATTCAAAACATTTAATAAGTATTGGACTAAACATTCACCAACATCTATCTGGAAACAAATTGTGAGGATTTGCAATTTATTTGTCGAACATTATATTTTGATGTTATCAAAGGCATACAAATACAGCAATAGTTCATATACCGTAAGTAATATTAAGTATCTTTCCTAAATGTACTGATTAAAAAAATCTAAATGTCCAATTGAATACGTTTAATATGTTTAATTCTTTATTCCTATTTCTTAATTCTAAATGACAAATGCCTGATTCTAAATACTTAATTATCATATGTTTACAATTGGTATTGATTTATTCTTAATTTCTATTTCGTAGTTCTAAATGATAAATTATTCATTCCAAATGTGTGTTGGTGTCCTTGAGCAAGACACTTTTTCCGCATATGCCAGTACTGGTTATACCCAAGAATACTTTGAGTGTGCGTTGTATATAATAAGAACTTGTTTCGCAATCGAAGTAAAATAAATAAGTTTAAACTAATAAATCTGCACGAGTTGTATCTATGTGAAAAATCATTCACATTGCAAATCATCACGCCCATCTATAAAACAGGATGTTTTATCTATTAAACAGGATGTATCCGTTTCTAAAATATTCTGGAAATTGGAAAAAACTCAAATAAATTTGGTGACATTGCAATACACATTCAACCATCACGCATCCTTGTACGCATCCATGCACGCACATACTAGTCGTGAATCAAAACTGAAATGAACAATAGGTATACGCTAAATGTAAATACGAAAAAAAACCCATATATATATAATACGTATTAAAATTGTGTATGTTTTGTTATAAAATATGGTCTATGTTTGTATTTTAACATAAAAATTAAATTTAAAATTAACAATATGTTAAGATTGTTTATTTTTAATACGAGAAAACCCCACGTCCGGACAGCCCACATATCTAAGCGGGGCCTTCAGGAAGTCGTTTATATCCATGTATGCATCAATATGAAATATAAGCTTTAATTATTTATGCATTAATTTAATATAAACTTAACTACTACAGTAATGTTTGGATTATTATAATTTAATATAAACTTAACTACTACAGTAATGTTTGGATTATCCGTCCAACATTACAAAAAGAGTAACAACTTCCAAGGCTGTGTTCAGTTCGGTTCAACGTTAGCTACTATATTTTCCTGGACACTGGCTGTACCTCAAGTTAGCACACAGCACGCAGCAGTTTGAGGGAACCAGGTATTAAACGTGTTTGTTTGGCGGTGCTAAACGGTGTTGACCTGTATTGATATTTGGTAGCCTGATTAATAAGGCGTGAATGGACAGCTTTTTTATTATTTTGATATCTGATCTGCTGTCCAAAACGCCTTATTGCGCTAGACCAATTTATGTACTGGAAAAAAATTCACCGACACCGCTCCGCTGTGTGTCATTTAACGCTGTTATACAGCTTGACAACATAAACAAACTGTTGAAATAAATCTATGAAACATTAATTTATCAAACGGTGTTAATAAAATACATCATTTTGTTGAGTTACAATGATATTATTAACAATTTACTGGGTGTACCATCAAAATCATAATCGCGACGAAATTTTGACGTCACGCGCACCTGTTACGGAAATGAATAATTGTCCACCGTGAACAACATATAACGGAGAAGATTTGATGTACACACGGTTGAAGCGAAATATACACAGCAGTTTATATTTTCTTGAAAGTTGGTGCATAGTAATCAATCATTCTTTGTTTTTACGATTTAAATATTATGAAATGGTTATGAACAAAGAAAATAAAATAAGTTACCATGTATTTTTATAAGGAATTTGCAATCTATATAGCCTAAGCAGTGACTTAATAATACTTAATGGATAGGTCACTGATATTAGTCCTTGGGAATTTGGTATTTGACATACATGATAATGGGTTATGGTTAAGATAATCAGTCTAAAAAAATGTTTTAACATTTGACCTTTTTAAATAGAAAAAAAAAACAACACGGACCTAATATATAATTACCCTATACAACTTCCTCTTATTTTTATAGGCATGAAATATAGCTGAAATACGAATAAACGCGTAATGAGAATGTATTACATCTTTTAAAATAATAATTTGAGGAGTGACTGCTTTTACATTTTTAATACTATTTTATAATTATAATTTCTATATGAAACATAATTTTGATTACATGTACCCCAAAGAACTTTACTTATTCCTAGTTTTATTGACTGTAAATTTAGAAAAGGGTTATTGCTTAAATACGGATACACGCAATGACCCATCTATGATACACGTATTACTCTTTTTGTGTTGGGTAATGTTTTAACATTTGATATTATTTCTATAAATCAGTATTAAATAAGTACCTAAAAAACTATTCAAATAGTAGCAGTTTGAGTATCTTGGGTGCAATATCAAACAATTACTACATAAGATCGTACATATAAATACCTATGTGCCGCAGAGATGTACGTGTGTAAAATCAAGGCACTGTCTGCTGTGCTCCTATCTACTCACTCAGATATTAGCTATCTAAACTTGAAAGAATTGTTGTTGTTTTTGTGGGTTTTTTTTTCAAGAATTGTGTCCATTTACAACAAAAACAACTTACAAAAAGCTACCTACATACATAATGCGAAAATACTGGGTCTGAAAAAAAGCGAACAAATAATTTCTAATAGCAAAAAAAGGTTCGGAAGTCAAGAACGTTTTTGTATACTATACTTCGTGGCACCGTAAAGGTCACGTAATATGAGCCAGTAAATAGGCCGACAAGATCACACTCTGTGTGTATAGTTGAAATCACTTGTACCCTAACTGAATTCCACTTGTCATGAAGGTGTTAAACAGGCATATAACATAAGCTTCTTTAAAACAAAACAGAATGGCCAAGCACGAAGACTACACACAAACGTGCAACTTAGTTGTAAGCTTGTTGAAAACACAATTTTAATGATGGATCGAAATTGTCTTTGAAATGATATGTACATGTTGTAAATTCTTGTACTGTCGTGTTTGTTGTTATGCGAGTTATCAATCTGACCATTATGGGACTTCCGTACAATACAGAGTTTGGTCTGTTGTGTCCTTAACGAAGACACTTTATCCGTATAAGTTTAGTACTGGATCTATGCAAGAATTCTTCGAGCATGATCTGTTGTAAGCAATTGTTTCTCAATCAAAGTAAAATAAATAAGTCTATATTTGCCATTTTAAGGCGACTTCTGTCAATAAAAAGAATTAAATATTGTCTATTTACATTAACATGTATTCATTTTCCATAAAAGAAAATAATTTAAAGAGAAAGAGAAGATTAAAATCGTGTAAACAACTATATTTGGGAACTTATGGAAGGTATAAATGGTTTTAATGTTAAATATACATTTTATAGTGACCCTTACGTTTTATAGAAGAGAGTTGTGAAGTCTGAATTCATCTCAAAGTTTACAACAAACTCGTCGATATTATGTACCAATTTTAAACCTTTATTTCTCTCAAAAATTCACCCTTGCTATTACAAATAACTTGTTCAATCAGAGAATAATTCAATATTCTGCCGAAAAAGTGATAACGGCATCGAAATTGATTACTTTACAACACGACTCGACCAGAATAATAAATAATAACACATTGTTTGTCAAAACCCGACCCTCTTTAAAAAATCGGTTTGGTAGGTAAGCATTTTTTTATAATCCCAACAATGCCCAATCGACTTGTCCAACATAGAGTAACTTTTGGCTAAAATGTATGCAATTCAGTGTAATATTTACTTATCAAATTCTTCGAAAAGTAATATATATCCTATATCAAAGACCCATATACAGTGATAAGTGATTGCATTTGCTTGTCTAAATTTCTTTGGAAGGACTTTGGGTGGTAAACTTTTCTTTTTTTTTTTTAAATGAAAAAAAACCAGAAGCATTTCAAGTTATGCTTACAGTTATTTTTGTGTGACCATTTTCTCATTTTTAGTCCATTAAGGTGTAACCCCACCATTGATTTTTGTTCTTTATTCTATAGTAAATAATAAAAGTTTGAAGGCTTGTCATTCATAGAGAGTCCCAAATGAAAAAAGTGAAATCTACATTTTACTGTTTGTCAACCTCTGCACTATCAAAATATGATGAGAAAAGTAGGGGTCATGTGTCATATAAGAGATTTTTTTTCTGCTCAGTGTGTACACTGGTGACAAAGTGAAAGTAGACTTCCGAAATAATGAATTCATACCCCAATTTCCAAGCATCATTTTTTTTTCTAAATTCACAATTCAAACATAACAATGCTATCAAAATGTTAAAAATACATCAATAATGCCATTCAAATAAAAAAATGAGCATTAAAATAAGGAAAATGCATTTTTAAAGAAGAAGAATTGAGGATTATTTATAACCGCCATTATGCGACTACCCCACGAAAGCACTTCCTTTTTGCAATGGTGGCACTATGCCTATAAGGAAATTCTTTTTTTTTTCTAATTTCATAATTACCTCTTTTTTACTAAGTACTACCAATTTGAAGTAATACTGCCAAGTTGCAGGTATTAAATACTGAAACTTTTGTCAAAATACCACTTTTTACATGATCATTATATACAGGCGCGAGATGTTGACCGACATGCAATTTTGATGTGTTTGACTAATTTTACAAAAAAAAAAATTTTCATACCTAATTCCATTAAAATTTTTACACCAAAATAGTCTCATGATACACTGAAGACATTATCTTACCAAAATACATTATTCAATACAATGAACATGCTAAAAATTGCACATTTAAATCATCCAAAATAAAAAATCTTCAAAATTTTGTGATTTTTCATGAAATTTCAATGTAAATATGCACATATATGCTTTATTTGAGGCATAAACTTGCCAAAATGTTGTTTTTTATGAAGCAAATGTCTCCAATTTGTCATTTAAGACTATGAGAGTGTAAAAAAGAGGTTATTTTACCTACAATTAACATTTTGGAAAATCACCCCCATTTCACTCAAGTCTCTCTTATAGGTGTAACCCCACCATTGATTTTTGTTCTTTATTTTATAGTAAGGCCTAAAAAAAAGAAGGTTTGTTTCCTGTTACATGCCCAAAAAAATATGGGTCGGTAGGTAGGGATTTTTTTTTTTTTTTTTTTTTTTTTTGTCGTTACCACACTCCTTTATTAAATTGAACATCAAAATGAATGAGTTTGTTAGTTTCTATTACATGATTATATATGTCATTTTGGGGGTAGTGGTGTGAAAGTAATATATCTTTTGAATAGTACTCAATTTCAGATATGAATCTGAAATCTGAAGTGGCTATAATAAACCGAGGAAGATGTTTGATATAAGCTATAGGCATAGTGCCACCATTGCAAAAAGGAAGTGCTTCCGTGGGGTAGTCGCATAATGGCTGTTGTAAATAATCCTCAATTCTTCTTCTTTAAAAATGCATTTTCCTATTTTTAATGCTCATTTTTTTATTTGAATGGCATTATTGATGTATTTTGAACATTTTGATAGCATTGTCATGTTTGAATTGTGAATTTAGAAAAAAAAAATGATGCTTGGAAATTGGGGTATGAATTCATGATTTCGGAAGTCTACTTTCACTTTGTCACCAGTGTACACACTGAGCAGAAAAAAAATCTCTTATATGACACATGACCCCTACTTTTCTCATCATATTTTGATAGTGCAGAGGTTGACAAACAGTAAAATGTAGGTTTCACTTCTTTCATTTGGGACCCTCTATGAATGACAAGCCTTCAAACTTTTATTATTTACTATAGAATAAAGAACAAAAATCAATGGTGGGGTTACACCTATACTGTCTTCGCAAAAATTATACCTTGCACCGTTTCTGTGAGTCTATATCGTCTAGGCGTATGCAGTGATTATTTTATAATGCGATTACGAGCGTCTAAACGACACAGCGCGCCGGTGCGTAAGAATTACTTCGTTGTGAAAATCACCAAAAAGAGCGCGAAATCCGATGCCGATTTTTTGGACATAAAAACTTTTGAGTCGGCAGTTAAAATATAGGGTCGGTCGGGTAACCGGAAACAAACATCTTTTTTTTTTAGGCCTAAATAATAAAAGTTTGAAGGCTTGTCATTCATAGAGAGTCCCAAATGAAAGAAGTGAAACCTACATTTTACTGTTTGTCAACCTCTGCACTATCAAAATATGATAAGAAAAGTAGGGGTCATGTGTCATATAAGAGATTTTTTTTCTGCTCAGTGTGTACACTGGTGACAAAGTGAAAGTAGACTTCCGAAATAATGAATTCATACCCCAATTTCCAAGCATCATTTTTTTTTCTAAATTCACAATTCAAACATGACAATGCTATCAAAATGTTCAAAATACATCAATAATGCCATTCAAATAAAAAAAATGAGCATTAAAATAAGGAAAATGCATTTTTAAAGAAGAAGAATTGAGGATTATTTATAACCGCCATTATGCGACTACCCCACGGAAGCACTTCTTTTTTGCAATGGTGGCACTATGCCTTAAATGATTTTTAAAGTAGGAAATAGCAAAAAAAAAAAATAGATATCTATATATTTTTTGGCCATCCATCGAAAACGTACTTCTTCATATTTCTGCAAAACATACCTGATGTGTTGTTAAAATGTTTTTGTTAAAACAACTATACAGTACCGTTTTTGTTAAAATATAAACAACCGTAAAAAGCCTATTTTATTTTGTTTTCAACCTGTAATACTTTTAAAACAGAAGAAAAATAATTGGATATAGACAAAAACTTTATTATCTTTGGTACCAAAATTGTTTAATCCAGACAAAGGTTCAAAAGATTTTAAAGAAATATTAATTTAATATAAACACAGAACTTATCATATCATATGCAACTTATACTAACAAGTATTACAAAAAAAACCACATAAAATTAATGTAAACTGTTCGATAAGAAACTAAACAAAAATAGACCGGCACCGTGCATTTTTTCGATTTCATAATATAAAGGCATCTGTTGTTATACAACATGGTGATGATTCATTTGGAACACTCGATGTCAGATGATAATGGCGGACAATACATATTCACATGAAATGCGACTCCTCTCGTGTTTGAGATCGGAATATCGGTATACGTAGCGTGCACTGCATATAATTTTATCACGGATCGATGTATTCAATATTAATTTTTTTAATTTTCATTCATAATATGTCAATTGTTTGGATTTTAAAGTCGTGAAACCTTCCAAACAGATTCCGTTGGGAACTTCCAGTTAGTAAAATCGGCTTCCGCAGTTGCACGTCTCGGAAGACGCAAAATAAAATCTTTAAAAGGCTCCATAGAGACGTGCAATATGTCGCACTATGATATTTGGATGCACTGGTATCCTTAAATTTAAATCAACTATTATTTTATTATTATCATTTATTAATTACATGTAGTATTATTTTATTAATAATCTTGCAAAATCTTTATTAGTTTATACTAATTTATTTTAGCTCGATTGCGATGAAAGCTCAGCATCTATATGAAACGCTCTCGAGTCTGCTTCCTGTGTAGGACCAGTACTGAATGTTGTTTTATGAGAGGCAATGGGTCAATCGGGGAATCGAACTCGCAACCTCTGGCGTGAGCGGCCAACCCTCTATCCATGTAAGCCCCGCTATATGGAATGCCGATGACACTTATTACGTCATATGACATTCCCTATCACTATTATAAACCAGTGTTTACTGTTAATGGTAAACAATATAGCTATGTACACAATGTACATTAGTATTATATACAATTTATGTAATATAGTTTTTGTCCTCGGCCAGAATTCTAATGAGAGTTGAGCGCTGATTGGTCGGTCTAAATGAAACCGGCAATCGGATTGGCTAAAAGCTTAACCCGATTGCGAGTTCTAGCTCAAGGGTTAGCCACCAGTGGACAGATGGACAAATCATTTTCCCACACTCTGATATATAATTTGAGTTACGAAGTCATACAATTTGGCAATATTTACCGATTTACCATATACTTTTTCAGCCTAGCAATATTTTTATTAGTACATCGCATGTATAAAATGTGACCAAACCCCGTTAATCTCCCATAGTATATCATATAATGATACAGGATGGTTTTAAAGAAACTAAAAGGAAAATTAAATAAACTGTAGAATTTGTAAAGAAGCATCTGGCAGCTTGCGCATACATTAAAAGCGCCGATATTAATAAATATTTTTAAAAAAAAAAACGATATCACATCAGATCTTTAATGAACTGATTAACAGGGGTTGGTCACTAACAATATTAAAACAGTCTTATGTAATTTTATATTGAACATCATGGTATTTCAGAACCAAGTCAAGAAAAAAAAGAAAAGCCCAAAAGGTATTTATATGTCGCGAAACTTACAAGTTAGCATGAAGAGCAACATGCAACTCTCATCCATTCACATTCATTGTTACACAGCAATTTATACAGTAGACGTTACGCACAGCAACACGAACGATAACTATAACAGAGAAAAAATAAAGATAACCGCGGTAAGATCGAATTACGCACGACAGCATAATAATGTAGAGATTGGGAAATATTACAGGATCGATAATATATAATTACTAATATGTTATTAACCTTGTGTCATTCCTCGATACATGTAACAATTACAACTCATGGCTGTTATGTTGTGACGACTGTACACCTCCTGTTGTGATGATTGTGTCCTTGGCATTCTACGTAAATACAATTGTCGTCTGTTGTGATGATTGTGTCCTTGGCATTCTACGTAAATACAATTGTCGTCTGTTGTGATGATTGTGTCCTTGGCATTCTACGTAAATACAATTGTCGTCTGTTGTGATGATTGTGTCCTTGGCATTCTACGTAAATACAATTGTCGTCTGTTGTGATGATTGTGTCCTTGGCATTCTATGTAAATACAATTTTCTCCTGTTGTGATGAGTCTGTCCTTGGCATTCTACGTGAATAATATTGTGACGACTGTGTACCACTTTAGTTTATTTTATGTTTTTGATATAAATTCACAATAACAGCAGTAACATACTTTTCCACATACATCGTATTTTCAAAGCAATGGAAAGCATGTCGACCTATCTACCATGAAATGTTTAGGCCTGGGTCGCCGACCATGAAATGGAGCATGTATTTTCAACCACAATAGATATGATGCCAGTCTAGTTTTGCTTATGAATGGTATTATTTAATAAAACAGTGTCACATACATGGTTCAGAAACCGAGTAATATTGTCAAGGACGACAAAACAACTATTATCGGTGTTAGTATGCAAGCATTTCTGGAGGCCACGCTGGTGTCTGAAATATTCAAGATATGATTTATAGATTGATTGATCGATTGATTGATTGATTGATTGATTGATTGATTGATTGATTGATTGATTGGTTGATTGATTGTATATTTAGCGTAATTTCTATGCCATCGAGGGGTAACAGACGGTGAATTAACCTAACCACTGTTTCCTGGGATCCTTGAATGTTAACAAGTACTCGAGCACACCCCATCTTCGCAAGTAATTGAAAAAAATCCCACTTCAATCAGCGGTGAGAGATAAATGATAATGCGACGCAATGTCGTATATCAACCATCACGGATATTGTAGCCAGGCAGGGATTCGAACTAACGACCCCTTGATTGATAGTCAGACGCACTAATGAATGACAAATATATCATTAACTTTAGTATACGAAAAGCGTCATACGGCACGACTTAAGTCATTTTGAGATGGAAATAACAACCAAGTATATGAAACGTCATATTTAAGAAATTGTTTAGAAATATAAATAATCTAGTTTTGCCATGACGCCAGTTTTGAAAATATGAGCAAAAAGTTAATAAATATACAAATCAATATTCTTCGATTTTTTTTCTTTCAAACTGATGAGGATAAATTATATTTTTACAATTTATGTCATAAATGGCCTCAAAATTATCACACAAAAAAGAAAAAGGATTATTTTTAATCATTAACAATTATGCTCCTGCACACATTAAAAATCAAACTAAAGGTATGTGTACATACCGGGGTATTATCATTCCATATTTACATGTTGTATTGTTTTCAGAAATAGTGTTTTACACTAAACTCATTCTTGGATTTATTTACTGATGAACTTATATAAATTGTGAATTGTTTCAATAGATTAAAAACCAACTATAAAAAATGACACGTACAAGTCTATTTTTCTGCGGACCTATATTATTTAAATATGACATACGAACTGTAGTTAAAATGTCAATTGTTTTGGCGGAATCTTACCGGTAGACTTAGTAAGCTCGTGCATGGAGTTAGCAATAGCGTCTGCGGTTTTGCTCAGAAATTTAATGTTGTCGTCTGTTAGCATAGTGTCTATGTCATCACATTGCTTGTGGTAGCATTGCTTCATATCGCCACGGAACTCAGCTACAATAAGAGAAACAGTATGATAATATAGACTTTTAGAGTGTTTATCGTATGTAATAGCCCAAGTTTTTGTCTTACCAACCAATCTGAAACTTAGTATTGAACCAAAGCGCATTGGGGACTCACACCACTTTTGTCTCCCTTGTATACTTCGGATGAAGGAGAAAGAAATAAAACTTTAGCTCTCTTTTTCTTCTTTTTTCAGGGTTTGTACACACATTGCAGTGATTTATATTTCCTACCTTGTGTTAAATGGTCAGTATTTTTTAAATCACCACTGAAAATTTGATGTTGATACCAGATCTCTAGGTAATTCTGTGTTATTTTAGAATTGTTGGTTCGAACCGCATTGTGGGCGAATAGTTGACATAGGGTTGTTTTGGAATTTGATAGGTATCACAAAACCATCGAATAAAAAAACAAACCTGATCGAGGTATGATTTTTCTCTATATAATTAAATATCTTAAGAAAATGCTGTTTCGGAGGAGAAAGACGTCATTGCGGTACTCCTGTGGCTGGTAACGGGGAAAGTTCAATATAAAATAGTTCAAATGAAAACAACTCCCTGAGTCCATGCCGTAAGCGCCATCTAGTGTTAATATAGTGGCTGCGCATGCTCAGTACAAAAACAACTACAGCAGAAGAACTAGCCGCACCACTCCGAGGCTAATTTACTTACCAACTATTCTTGGTTCTCGTTTTGATAAACATGATAATTAAAATCAAATATTCGTTGGAGGAAAACACCTTTACATTAGTCCAATTTTTTACGTGAATATGCGTAATATTGACTCCAAATTTGATTGTACCAATCAGATGGCCATTTGATGGACCTGACATCCTTCATTTATTTTACAAAAATCAACCTGACGTCTAACCCGGGGGGCACTTGACCTGAAAATGGGTACATATGTGCCCTGTAAACTTCAAAACATAGGCACAAACTCTTTATTGCAGTCTAAAATTGGTGGGGGTAAAAACTCTACATTCAAACACATTATATTTTGTCTATACAAAAGCTCTTGGATTTCATTAAGAGGTTCTTGCCTGGAGTTCCTAGGCAGGACGATTGAACAACGGGGTTAAAAGTTTACAATATGTGTCCAGAAAGGAGGGTCAAAGCTCTACATCGCGTTATACAAAACAAATAGGAGTTAAAACTCTAAAGCATATGTCCAAAAAGATAGGTCAAAACGGCGGCACGTATGTACTAACCAAGATATAGGGAGTGCTTACCCCGGGCCTCTAACACCGATCGACTTTGTTTAATTTTGTATTGGGAGAAAAGTCCATGATGTTGAGAAGTATCATACCAGAATCTGTGAGGAAGACTGCCGGGATGCTCATGTTCCAGAAATTAGTGTGGTCACTCCTAAAGAAATTTCGCAATAACTCTTCTGGAATCAGGTTGTAAGGCAAAGCAAAAGACTCCAGTTCAAACTGCTTCCGATTGTCACCCGCCCACGAAGATTTTAACGAAGTGACCAGAGAGTCGTCTGCTGTTTGTTTACGATATATTAGAGCCAGGAAATCTCCACGATAGCTGTCCGATTTAAGACTGTGAGCCACTTCAGGAAAAAAGATTGGAAACTAAAAGATAAATACAGTTTCAATTTATTTATGTCGTCATACAGGTAACGTAGTAAGCTATACATTCGATATTAATGTTTATTCTACTTTCAAATGTTTAATAGAGCGACGATTGTTCATAAATCCGAAGTATGACGGAATTTACCGAGTGTGTGCGATTGATGAATCGTTCCTGCAATGTCTGAGTTTTGCGCATCACAATAAGATTTAGCAACTTTGATCCATTCGTTTTGGTGCATATATTTCAATCAATCAGTTGATGATATTTCAAATATATTTAAATTAATCTCTGCGATCAACTAAATTGGTGACTGTCAACAAATTAAAACATTTAATATGGTAACCACGGACGCCTAAAGCGGTCAGTGTGCACTACTAAAGTGGCCTTCCAGAAAACCCTAGGTGATTATTCTGGCCAAATAATGTCTTTCGGTGTCTTTCGGTTATCAGATGTCTTTCAGTTTTTCCAATCACTGTATATGAGCGGGAAAATATCGCGGTTATTTCCCTTTAGCCATAATATTATAAGTATACGAATAGAAAATAAAGTGTTTAAGATATTACAATGTAAATTTGGAAGAGCTTAAATACAGCCTGGTTTACCTCGTGTTGTTACATGCTACCCGGAATCACGTGTGTAATAGACGCCACATAAGCATGTATAAATGTACTTACTGCATCTTTGACCTGGGGAGGAATTAACTGTGAGTGGCTGGATTTGTTATACTCCATCATTGTGTCCAGTATAATCATCCCTTGGAATGTCAAAGACGCCACTGGCATACCGTAGTTCATGCTTACCCAGGGCGACAACCACGATGAAATGAACACCTTACTTCCAATTAAACCTACAATATCAAATTTAACACGGTAGTTAAATATATACTGCTGTATATATAACACGCGTCTTATTATAGCAAAGTTAAATACATACGTACACCATGTCTTTTGTTGTTATTTCTTAGGCATAAACCGCACTTCATCTCGGATTTTGTTTAGTTTTTGTTTTATTGCAAGCGTTTGGGGTAGATAAGTTCTTAGATATGAGAGAGAACTTTTGTTAAATATGCAAATATTCAAACTGTCATCCTGGTGCTGTAACTGACACAACTAAGAAAGTAATACTGAGGTTATGCCAAGTACATCAGGAAACAATGTCTTAAATGGATCTGATTGTTTTGGTTTTGTAAAAGATATTAAGTACCGTATTCTTCCAGGTCAAAAGATACAAATATGATCGTGTGTTTCCTGACTATGTCATTCTTGTTCAGTTGCCTAGCAACCTCCAGCATGGCCGCCACACCAGCACCATTATCATCTACGCCTGTAAGAAAAGTGTAAATGGTGATTTAGTGTTTACGAAGTGTTTATTAATATTCGTAATTTCAAAGTTATTCATGATAATTCAGCAAGAAAGATATGTTAAGACATTACCCTTTGTGTTTTGTACAGTATCGTAATGGGCTCCAATTCCGATAATCTTGTCGTCTGCTCTACCAAAATTGCTGCCTTTAAGAATCCCAACAACATTAGTGAACGACCCCTGTAAATGAGCAACATAACTTTCACAAGGTATTCATTATTGGTCCGCTTTGATCCACGTTTTAAGTAATGCGATAGTCTCCATCACCACCAGTATCACTTTTGTTTATCAGTGTTAGATGTCAACCTTTTACATTGTGTGATTAAGACAAACAGCAAACATGACCTCAGCAAACCAGCAAACCAGATCGCGGCACAACTTTCGGACAACTGTTTCTCCGCCGCAACTGGTCCACTCGCAACGGTGGGGGTTGGGGGGATGTGGGGGTGCTATTTCAAAAAGTTTTCAACTGAATTAGAAAACAACTGAAGTATTTTAATCACTTGATAGTATATAATATATGGTGTTTTTTCTCTTTCCAAATATTGTGTTCACAAAACTTCGTCTGAAACAATAGATGTTTTGGCAGTATATATCAAACTTGTCTTCGTTATATGGGGATAGATATGTGTAAATTTAGCACAGCTAATACTTATCAAATATTCACAAACTCAAACACGTTAATATTTACAGTGCTTTTGACCTTTACCATAAAAATAAACACAACTACATTTGTTTATCCTGGTTGTTGTCATTTAAAAAAAATGCATTACAGTAAGTAGGACTTTTAAATTACGTAATAATAACTGGTTGCCATCCCAGAAATACTGCAACTGATGAGTATATAGACTACTAAATTGAACCTTTCTATACATGAAAGGAACCTCAGCGGTGATCTAGGGGTAGAGTGCCCGCCTCGCCGTATGCGGATGGTTGTAGGCTCGATTCCGACAATGTCACACCAAACACTTGATAAATAGCACTAGAAGCGTCCTTGACACTCAGCATATAGTTCAAGGTCTGGTCGGCCGGGTGTCAGTATAATGTGACTGGGTCGGGTACCATGCCGTGTCTCTACGGCATGATACACTGTCAAAATAATGTCGCTGTTTTATAGCATAAATGTCTGTATACAGCAATTATTATTATTATAAGGAAAGGTAATAAATAAAGATGAATGATAAAATTATAATCAATAATTGAAATAATAATCATGAATTGGACACCATTTTAAAGTAGGTGTTTACCTGCATATAAAGTCAGAGTTTTTTAGTACAAAACAAGATCGGTTTACCGCTTTCTTATAAAGCAAAGCCATATTTAGCTAGTTTCGTTCGACGCAAGTTATAAGAATCACTTCAGATTTTCATCGTCAAAGTGTACTTGAAACAACGAAGGAGCTTAAGTGCGTTGGCGGGAGAGTGCATTGCGAAAAAGATTCTTTCAAGCTATAGGCGTTGGGAAGGCTTGGTGCTGGAACTAGGGATTGTGTCATGCACATTAGTTTAGTTTAATGTTTTTAGTTTGAAACGTTCTCAAACATATAACTAAGTTTCGTGCTGAAACTTCGCTTTGGTTCCATGCGCATTAGGTTAGTTTGAAAACATTAGGTTTGAAACTGTCTTCAAACATATATGTGTAGTTTTATGCTGGAACTGAACAGTGTTCCAGACATACAGTTTTGGTTTAGGTTTGAAACAACGTTCTAACATATGCTGTCAAGACACGTTGTCTGAACAGCTGGTCTCATTATTAAAATAGTGTTGAACAACAGTTAGTTCAACTCTACAGGGTTTGAAATATTATACTGTATAAAGTTGATTGGTATGATCATTTGTCTATATGATTTCTAAATATCAGAATCATTTCATTATTTTTTTATTTGAAGTTTACTAATCATAAGGCAAGAAGCCTGAGGAAAATTTATATATTATATAGTTTATACAAAATTGTTTAACATTGTTTCAAGCTAGGCTGTTTCACAGCTTAATTCAGTGAAGACACATTCACCTTACAGAATATCCCGTTTTAAGTTCAAGATACTTACACCAACATCTTGACTCTAATTTGGCAGCGTGCAGAACACTGTCTTAAGCAGACACAATTTGTGACTGAAAATTTGTTCAAAAAGCATAAACAGCAGCAACTATACATGGACATGACAATGTTCTTGTACCATACCAATGAGTCATACATCGTTGTAGACACATACTGTGGGAGCTCACGGGGGCACTTATTTTGCTATTAACTAGCCAAGAGTTGTACAGTCAGATTGTGAGATCAGCACTAACATCATCTTAAATATGTCCCGAATAAAACATATGCACCCTTTGTTGCCAAATTTCAACACAAACTCGTGTCTTTATGTATATCAGGATCTTTACTACTAATTTTAGAGTCATTTATAGTCATACAAGTATAATTATCACATTCAGAACTTTAAGAGGCATTTATAGTCATACAAGTTTAATTATCCCATTCAGAACTTTTAGGGGCATTTATAGTCATACAAGTATAATTATCCCATTCAGAACTTTTAGGTATAATTATCCCATTCAGAACTTGGCATTTATAGTCATACAAGTATAGTTATCCCATTCAGAACTTTTACAGGCATTTATAGACATACAAGTATAATTATCCCATTCAGAACTTTAAGAGGCATTTATAGTCATACAAATATAATTATCCCATTCAGTACTTTTAGAGGCATTTATAGTCATACAAGTATAATTATCCCATTCAGAACTTTTAGAGGCATTTATAGTCATACAAGTATAATTATCCCATTCAGAGTATTTAGAGGCATTTATAGTCATACAAATATAATTATCCCATTCAGAACATTTAGAGGCATTTACAGTCATACAAATATAATTATCCCATTCAGAGTATAATTATCCCATTCAGAACTTTTAGAGGCATTTATAGTCATACAAGTATAATTATCCCATTCAGAGTATTTAGAGGCATTTATAGTCATACAAATATAATTATCCCATTCAGAGCATTTAGAGGCATTTATAGTCATACAAGTATAATTATCCCATTCAGAACATTTAGAGGCATTTATAGTCGTACAAGTATAACTATCCCATTCAGAGCATTTAGAGGCATTTACAGTCAGACAAATATAATTATCCCATTCAGAGTATTTAGAGGCATTTATAGTCGTACAAGTATAATTATCCCATTCAGAACATTTAGAAGCATTTATAGTCGTACTAGTATAATTATCCCATTCAGAGCATTTAGAGGCATTTATAGTCATACACGTATAATTATCCAATTCAGAGCATTTAGAGGCATTTATAGTCGTACAAGTATAATTATCCCATTCAGAGCATTTAGAGGCATTTATAGTCGTACAAGTATAATTATCCCATTCAGAGCATTTTGAGGCATTTATAGTCGTACAAGTATAATTATCCCCTTCAGAACATTTAGAGGCATTTATAGTCATACAAGTATAATTATCGCTTTCAAAATCATGTCAATACCTAAACCAATCTAGTTTATGCTACAGGCTGAAACAATGAGTAACTACAATAAGTAAGCTGACTTACTCATGAGTAACCTGTTTTGACCAGATGGTATCGATTCGATATTCTATCATTCTTTATAATAATAAACAATAAGTATAGGTTAGAATGTTATATGTCATCTACTTTCGGTTTTTTTAGAGCGATTTCATTGGTTGAGGAAGTAAGTAAACAGCTACTGACGTTCATGACATGTGTAAAATGGACTGTTGTAATTTGAAAAATCTGAGCGATTGTATTGGCTAAGAATGTAGGACAACACTTACTATCTGTTACACGATGTCCTCCTTTCTTAGTCAATAACTATAGGTTAGAAGTTACATGGTATTTTGTTTGCTAGTAGAACTTCTTACCGGCTTAGATGTTAATCTTCTTTCTCGTTCCTGAGGCGATTTCATTGGCTGAGGAAGTAGGACAACATATTCTAACGGCCATGACATTCTATGTCAAATGGAATGTTGTATTTGGAAAAATCTGAACAGTAGCAGCAGCAGTAGCAATAGTAGTAGTAGTAGTAGTAGTAGTAGTAGTAGTAGTAGTAGTAGAAGTTGTAGTAGTAGTAGTAGTGTAGTAGTAGTAGTAGTAGTAGCAGCAGCAGCAGCAGCAGCAGCAGCAGCAGCAGTAGTAGTAGTAGTAGAAGAAGAAGAATTACTAGTAACGGATGCAATATTTAATTCAGCACTGCTCTAAGATACCGTGAATCCAGATACTGTAAAGTCGTGGTACACAGCTTCGATGCCAAACCTCTTGAATTCGTGGAAAATAAATTGCTTGGCGGCCATCTTGTATGTAGGATTGATGTCATGATTACGGTTTTCGGAGAAGTGATCTCGGATACAGTTTGTCATGTATTCTATATTTGCAGTTTGCATTCCCGACACTGTAACGTACAAAGACAAATGTGTTCAATAAGACATTTGTATACAGGAGCGATGATGATGAACTAACGATATATTAAGATTCAAATTGAAATGAAGACCAATAAGATAAATAAATACACCGTTACATTTGATGTAAATACTCCGCTACATAACTAACCACACCACTGGATACCGGAACTATGGAAGATTAGGAATTGTTGATTAAGGTGTAACCCCACCATTGATTTTTGTTCTTTATTCTATAGTAAATAACAAAAGTTTGAAGGCTTGTCATTCATAGAGGGTCCCAAATGAAAGAAGTGAAACCTACATTTTACTGTTTGTCAACCTCTGCACTATCAAAATATGCTGAGAAAAGTAGGGGTCATGTGTCATATAAGAGATTTTTTTTCTGGTCAGTGTGTACACTGGTGACAAAGTGAAAGTAGACTTCCGAAATCATGAATTCATACCCCGATTTCCAAGCATCATTTTTTTTTCTAAATTCACAATTCAAACATGACAATGCTATCAAAATGTTCAAAATACATCAATAATGCCATTCAAATAAAAAAATGAGCATTAAAAATAGGAAAATGCATTTTTAAAGAAGAAGAATTGAGGATTATTTACAACCGCCATTATGCGACTACCCCACGGAAGCACTTCCTTTTTGCAATGGTGGCACTATGCCTTAATTACAAGTGTTTCTTTGGGATCTGTAGATAAGTGGAACACTTGATTTCAATTCACATGTAGCACAATGCGCGTGGTGTGAGCAGACGCCTTTGTTTCGAAATAGTCATTTCACTTATATTTGAAACGTCCGGAAACTAGGAAATTAAAATTGAATCATTTACATAAAATATAAATAAATGTAGTAAGTGCTGAAGTTGCTTTGTCAAGGCGATTGTTATGTAACTGTCATCTTAGAATTCAGATATTTTGTTGACGAGAATAATCAAACTTAGCTGTGTATGATACATTGATGCAGTTCGTGTGTAGGCGTAATTACAAGACTGCACATCTCGTAACTTTTACCATGAACAATCATTATCATTATAAACTGTAAAGGATCTTATACATGGCGGTAACTGCCCATGAAGCTTATTGTTGTTTCTTATAAAGCTCTACGAATATTCCTCTCGAGTTGACACATTCTGTGTTGTTTTTGTTATCCACTTTATACGTGTTTGTCCATACAACTGTACATACATATACAACGTGTTTGTCCGTACAACTGTACATATATATACAACGTGTTTGTCCGTACAACTGTACATATATATAATACGTGTTGGTCTATACAACTGTACATAAATATAAAACGTATTTGTCTATACAATTGTACATATATATAAATATATAATACGTGTTTGTCCATACAATTTGACATATATATATATTTATAAATGTATATATATAACACGTGTTTGTCCATACAACTGTGCATATATATATATACATATATATATAAAACGTGTTTGTCCATACAACTGTACATATATATACAACGTGTTTGTCCGTACAACTGTACATATATATAATACGTGTTGGTCTATACAACTGTACATATATATAAAACGTATTTGTCTATACAATTGTACATATATATAAAACGTATTTGTCTATACAATTGTACATATATATAAAACGTATTTGTCTATACAATTGTACATATATATAAATATATAATACGTGTTTGTCCATACAACTTGACATATATATATATTTATAAATGTATATATATATCACGTGTTTGTCCATACAACTGTGCATATATATATATATATAATACGTGTTTGTCCATACAACTGTACATATATATAACACGTGTTTGTCCATACAACTGTACACACATATATATATAACACGTGTTTGTATAAAATACCTGTTTGTCCATACAACTGTACATATATATATACAACGTGTTTGTTCATTCATCTGTACATACATATATAATACGTGTTTGTCCATACAACTGTACATAAACATAAAACGTATTTGTCTATACAATTGTACATATATATAAATATATAATACGTGTTTGTCCATACAACTTGACATATATATATATTTATATATGCATATATATAACACGTGTTTGTCCATACAACTGTGCATATATATATATAATACGTGTTTGTCCATACAACTGTACATATATATAACACGTGTTTGTCCATATAACTGTACACATATATATATATAACACGTGTTTGTATATAATACCTGTTTGTCCATACAACTGTACATATATATACAACGTGTTTGTTCATTCATCTGTACATACATATATAATACGTGTTTGTCCATACAACTGTACATATATATACAACGTGTTTGTTCATTCATCTGTACATATATATATAACACGTGTTTGTCCATACAACTGTGCATATATATATATATAATACGTGTTTGTCCATACAACTGTACATATATATAACACGTGTTTGTCCATATAACTGTACACATATATATATAACACGTGTTTGTATATAATACCTGTTTGTCCATACAACTGTACATATATATACAACGTGTTTGTTCATTCATCTGTACATACATATATAATACGTGTTTGTCCATACAACTGTACATATATATACAACGTGTTTGTTCATTCATCTGTACATATATATATAACACGTGTTTGTCCATACAACTGTGCATATATATATATATAATACGTGTTTGTCCATACAACTGTACATATATATAACACGTGTTTGTCCATATAACTGTACACATATATATATAACACGTGTTTGTATATAATACCTGTTTGTCCATACAACTGTACATATATATACAACGTGTTTGTTCATTCATCTGTACATACATATATAATACGTGTTTGTCCATACAACTGTACATATATATACAACGTGTTTGTTCATTCATCTGTACATATATATATAACACGTGTTTGTCCATACAACTGTGCATATATATATATAATACGTGTTTGTCCATACAACTGTACATATATATAACACGTGTTTGTCCATATAACTGTACACATATATATATAACACGTGTTTGTATATAATACCTGTTTGTCCATACAACTGTACATATATATACAACGTGTTTGTTCATTCATCTGTACATACATATATAATACGTGTTTGTCCATACAACTGTACATATATATACAACGTGTTTGTTCATTCATCTGTACATATATATATAACACGTGTTTGTCCATAAAACTGTACATGAATAACACGTGTTTGTCCATACAACTGTACCCATATATATAACACGTTTTTTTTCCATACAACTGTACATATATATACAACGTGTTTGTCCATACAACTATACGCATATATAACACGTGTTTGTCCATACAATGGTACATATACATATAATACATGTTTGTCCTTACAACTGTACAAATATATAACACGTGTTTGTCCATACAACTGTACATATATATAATACGGTGGTGAACCAACGTGATTTAACGGTTAAAAGTGGTGTGAAAAACGTAGGTTACATTTTTGTAACTTCTTTAAAATAACACATCAGCAAGCTAGTGCAGATAAGATATATCTTAAGAAACAAATTAGATCCACACCAATAAATTACCGTGAATTAAATAATAAAATACAATAATAAAATAATACTAAACAATATTAAACAATAATAAATAAACAAGAAAAATATTCAATATTCAAGGCAATTCAAGAGCGGGTATCGCATACCACGAAGGTTGAAGTGTACTGGTTTTCGTGCTCAACCGATGTTTTACGGTGGTATTAAATTTCACAAACAATAAATTAAAATCAAACCTTTTAGTCGAAGAACAAGTTCAAAAGGGGCATTTTTACAAATTTAGATAAGGGCTGGTAATTCAACCTACAACAGTTGTAAAATATAAACATAAAACATAAAATGTGAACTTAAGCAAGTGAAGATACATTGTGTAAATAAACTAACCAACGCGCACGTCAAAATTTCTTGAAAATGTACCGTGTTGCGTTTCCTTTTAGGTTGTAATGACAAATTCTAAACCGCTGTTGGCTTTGATTAAAATATGAACAAATATTTATCCTGCGTCCAAGTGTCGGAATATCCGCTGCGATCTGAGTGTCGGGATACCCGATGCGGTCTGAGTGTCGGGATGCCCACTGCGGTCTGAGTGTCGGGATACCCGGTACGGTCTGAGTGTCGGGATGCCCGATGCGGTCTGAGTGTCGGGATGCCCGCTGCGGTCTGAGTGTCGGGATGCCCGGTACGGTCTGAGTGTCGAGATGCCTGCTGCGGTCTGAGTGTCGGGATGCCTGCTGCGGTCTGAGAGTCGGGATGCCCGGTGCAGTCTTAATGTCGGGATACCCGGTGCAGTCTGAGTGTCGGGATGCTCGCTGCAGTCTGAGTGTCTGGATACCAGGTGCGGTCTGAGTGTCCGGATAATCGCTGTTGCCTGAATGTCGGGATACCCGGTGCGGTCTGTGTGTGTCGGGATACTCGCTGCTGTCTGAGTGTCGGGATACCCGGTGCGGTCTGTGTGTCGGGATGCCCGGTGCGCTCTGTGTGTGTCGAGATGCCCGGTGCGGTCTGTGTGTGTCGGGATGCCCGGTGCGCTCTGTGTGTGTCGGGATGCCCGGTGCTGTCTGTGTGTGTCGGGATGCCCGGTGCGCTCTGTGTGTGTCGGGATACCCGGTGCGGTCTGAATGTCGGGATACCCGGTGCGGTCTGTGTGTCGGGATACCCGATATGGTATTAGGTATCAGTTTTAACGGCTGTCAGCGAAGCTAATCGTCTTTTACAGTTAGACGCGTTACCGATTGAGCTTACCGAGCTTAGCTTTATCAATAGAGAGAGATGCAAGTCAGAGGAGGCAGAGCTTTGTTGAGCTGAGGAACAGGTAGCTTACTGCCATTTACACTTTATAGTGTTGATTAAATACACAAGAAAATAAAACCACAAATAAACATTTAGATGAAAATATACAAGAGTTCATTTATTTCACACATTTAGATAGATGTAGCATCATCCTCTTATGTTGTTAAGTCACTTGTCATGGTGTGATTGCTAATCAAACCAACGTTCGTCATCGGAACATGTCGTTTATTGCGCAGTTTACTACGTTACTCTGCATTCGATGAATGGGGCATTAACGGAATAGAATATAATACGAAACAATAACAACAGCAATACGTGCATTGTGTTTAACAACGTTCTATGCTTACTCCATCTGAAATACATTTAACCATACAACTAAAACATGCGAACAGGAGAGTGACAATTTACACTTTTTTGTTTTAAAAACATGCAGAGATTTTTTTTTGTGGGGGAGAGGGGGTCGATTTACAATGGCCATTGACCATGGTAAAGTGACACCCCCACCCCTTGCTTCCCTCCAAAAATGTTATAACATATTTAACTGTATTGAAGACTATCAGGTAGATTTACATTTGTTAAAACAATATACGATCACATAGCCGAAATATAATATAACTTCCCAAAAAACATACAGAGATTCTCTTTTTTTTGGGGGAGGGGAGTCGATTTTCAATGGCCATGGTAAAGTGACCCCCACCTTGCCGCCCTCCAAAAAATGTCAATAAATGTTTAACTGTATCGTAGATTCATATATGTTAAAACATCGTACGATCACATAGCCAGAATATAATATAACTTCCGAAAAACATGTAGTGATTGAGGTGGGAGTTGATATACAATGGCCATTTAATCACCATTTAACTGTATTGATGAAGAAATGGACAAATAACACTTAAAGTGGACCACAGTTGTGATAAATAATGAAATTATGTGTATATGTTTAGTCTTGTAACTGTATCTTATATTCCTTGTTTTAGTGGTAATAACAAACCACAGCCGCTGGAACTTGCAAGAGTTTATTGCCGAAGTTATGAGGATCACCCGGGTGTTGAAGCGAGATCGATAGATGACTACATAGGTAAATATTTCGCTGTTCCCATGATCTTTGGCTCTTCCTTTTAACGGGTATATTTATAGTAGCTGTTAAACGTTGTTATGCATATTATATAGGCTGTTACTGAGTAACAAAGTGTGATATACCATACATGTTTCAGGTCACATGACAGGGTTGTCAATATGGAGTTAAAATTAATCATCAAATTGTTTTATCGTACTGTATGTGTCATTGCATGTCTTAATTAGCGGTCAGCGCTTCGCGACTTTATTAATTACCATTTTTGAAGAGTTTCTACAATTTGCGTAAGTTACAATCAGCGTAAAATTAACCTACGATGTTTAGTAAAACGCATTTACGTCGAGCGTACGTTTTGCATAATTTCAACACTTACGTTCAATATTTGCGTAAACTTACAGTGTTTTGTAAAACGCTAGCCTGGCCTGTCCTGACTAATCTTATGTATCATTTCAGAAATGTCTGAAAAAGCTGCAATGTAAGTTCCATAAATAGTTTTATCATGCATGTAATTTCACGTTCTATGCATATACATATAGAGGTTTAGTTTCAAAAGGAAGTATTTTAGAAAAACAATAAAATTTTACGATTTCATTCCGGAATGTTAAGGGCTTTTTTTATATATGATACTGTATTATATATAAAACATTGTAACATTATTTCTAAAAACCGATAACATACATGCGATTACATGCATTTTTTCCAACAGGCAAAACAACTGACAATATGATACAAATTACTTAAGTACATTACTTTCCATATCATTTCACTGTGATACTATGCATACTGCAGAATGAAGTAATAGTGAGTCATTTCGTTTTAGATAAAAAAAGCTCATCGGTCGGACAAAAAGCAAACAGAAATAAAATACTCTGCAGCGCATCGGCAAACAGGAATATCGATATACTCCAGTTACTGATATATTCACTTCATATACATATAAAACAGCTAGGTATCTGTATTATTGACTCGCGTCTGTATCATAAAAAACTGTATGCTCTATTCTACTCTATAGACAATACAACCTGTGAACTAGACACTTGTCTACTCTGCTCCATAGACAGTACAATCGGTGGAATAGACACTCGCTTATTCTACTCCATAGACAATGAAACCGGTGAAACTCCCTTCAAAATAATAAATGATTTTTTGTAGTCGCTCTCAGTCAGAGCAAAATTAACACAAAAAAACAATTTACAAATGTACCGATTAACTCCAGTTTCGATTGATGTAAATAACATAATACGCCTTATGCAGTAGATTTATCGAACGATTTACGTTAATGATTAGAAATGATGCAAATGGCTTATAATGAAGAATTGTATTTAACTAAAAAGATATCACTTAATCATTTTTATTGCCAACACTCTCTTTTTGCAGTCACCAAGCACCAATGAGATTACATGTACATATCAGCCCATATCATCTCTAATACCATCAGACTATTCTGAAGTAGATGGAAAGCAGATAGAAATAAAATACTCTGCAGCACATCGGCAAACAGGAGTATCGATATACTCCAATTACTGATATATTCACTTCATATACATATAAAACAGCTAGGTATCTGTATTATTGACACGGTCTATTTCATAAAAATGTT
This sequence comes from Panopea generosa, assembly GCA_029582155.1. Lineage (NCBI taxonomy): Eukaryota > Metazoa > Mollusca > Bivalvia > Adapedonta > Hiatellidae > Panopea > Panopea generosa. The sequence continues at coordinate 77,164,150 of CM055900.1, forward strand.
TAATGACGTAAATCAGTAGACTATATTAAGTACTTGTCTTGCTCCGAACAAGTTTTCCATGCACACCAAACAATAAGTAAGCATTAAAATCGCTAATGTTTTACAAAGAGTTTGAATTCATGTTTATAATTTCCGTAGTAATTGTGAAGATTTAACAATGCTTAATTTAGATTGTATGCTCTACTCCACTCCATAGACAATACAACCAATGAAATAGACACTTGCCTACTCTACTCCATAGACAATACAACCAATGAAATAGACACTTGCCTACTCTACTCCATAGACAATACAACCAATGAAATAGACACTTGCCTACTCTACTCCATAGAAAATACAACCAATGAAATAGACACTTGCCAAATTGCGGATGAAGCTTATTCTGACAAGGGCCATGGGATAGACACGATGTACGAAGTAAGCGACAAGGGCAATGTGATAGACAGGGTGTGGGAAGTAAGCGACTAATACTTCCTTTAAACCCCCTTTAAAATAACAAATGTATTTTGTAGTCGCTCTCAAGCAGAGCAGAATTAACAGAAAACACCATTTCACAAAAAACATTGATTAACCCCACACTTTCGATTGATGTAAAACATAATACACATTATGCAGTAGATTTATCGAAATATTGACATTATGGCAAAATGATGATTTGGAATGATGCAATGGCCTAAAATAAAAAAAAACAATTATTTACTTAAATATGTATAACTTAATAATGTTATTGAGGGCACTCTCTCTTTGCAGTCACCAAGCACCAATGATATTCCATGTACGGATCAGCCCCTATCACCTCTATTGCCATCAGATTGTTCTGAAGTGGATGTAAGCTCAGTTTATGTCTTATGCGATAGAAAATGTCATACAAAATTACGTTATTAATTGTTGTTCATGTATTTAAATATTCCATCCCAAACAGTAGGTAAAAATAATTTTGTTGTTAACAATGTCAACTATTGAAGATCTCAATACCTCTATTTTATACATCTAGTTGGACCTCATTTAAGGGAAGCGAAATTCAAAGAAGGGACTTTCACCACTGGCGAACGATATAAAGATACTGTCCGAATATTAAAAGGAAGAAGCAGATTCATGTTCATAACATCTGCACAATGAGACTGAGCCTAACTAAGCGAAACAAGACTGGGTGCATCTGTCTGAAATATGCCTAACACAGACAATATTGTTTAACAGTAGAAGGGCTGGAGAGGTATCAAAAATCACCATCGAAGATTTCGGGAAAAGGTCACTAACAAACACAGATAGAGAGTTAGATGGAAGTCTTACAACATTTAAAAAAGCTCTTTGCAAGTTATTTTATAGGATGGAGATAATTGCAAAACGTGGCCAAATAGCACCAGTAATATTTCCTACAAAGTTGAAAAACAACATTGAATTGCTACTAGAGAACAAATATCTAATAAACAACCCTGGGAACAGTTTCCTATTTCCTACTCAGACTACTGCTTCTCACATAAGAGGAACCGATGTCATGAGGGAATATGCAGCACAGTGTGGCGCTGAACAAGATTAAGGTCCACAAGGTTACGCAAGCACATCACAACTATGACCCAACTCTTTTATCTAACGGAAAACGAATAAGACATCTTAGCCAATTAGCTAGGACATGATATTCGAGTTCACCGAGAAATTTATCGTTTACCCGAAGCAACCATACAAGTTGCAAAGGTTTCCAAACTTCTTCTAATGATGGAAGGTGAAAAAAAATCCAACACATCCAAAATCTCACTAGACGACACTGATGTCGAAGAAGAAATTGTCAATGGTAAAAACACTATTACATGTCTGTTATATATACAATTGAAACATAAACACCTTTTACTTAAAGGGGCGTTTGTTTGTTTGTGTCAACAATTGCATGTACTCGGCAAAGGTCGTATGTATCGTGCACGTGGCTAAACGTTCTTTCATATAGTTGTTTTCTTAAGATACTAGTATTTAATCGAATATTGTCATTATACCAACATGGCTTATGATTTGCGGAGCACACTTTATAGAATGATATTGAAACACGTGTTATTAAGGTTTATCTTAATGTCAACTTTCTAGAAGCAGATGTACAGCCAAGAAGAGACCTTGGTCAAATGAAGAAAGAAATGCCGTTCACAGACATTTTGAAAGAAGCATCCTAATGGGAACTATCCCAGGCAAACGTGCAATTGATAAATGCATAGATGAAGAAAGTTTATTGTCGAGTCGAAATTGGAAGAATGTAACAGATTTTTGTAGAAATGCAATACAGACTAGCAAAAAGAAAAGCTGACTTGTAAATGGACATTACAATTGTTTCCGAGAAACGATTTCGAGGTGAATGTAACAATGTATACAAATTATCCAATTGTACTCGCGAGAAGGAGAGTAACTTGTAACGGCTCTTTTGATTGGTCAATTAAAATGTATACACTGTCGCCCGACCAATCAGAAGAGCCGTTACAAGTTACTCTCCTTCCTCATCTTCTGACAACAATGAAAGCTTAGAAAATAGCTACCGTGTATTTTATCTGTTTCTGGCCGACAAAATCAAATGTTCGAGTTACTTTGAACAAAGGGTACATATTTAAATAATACATGGTTGGTTTAAAGCGCAAATTGATCGAAATCCAATCGAACGGTTGTGTTTCAGCGTGGGAAGTCGTGCTATACAGTCGTATGGCTGAACGACATCGTTGCCGACCTGACAATATTTGAGAGTATCTGACATTTTAGCCGATCCTCACCGATTACTGTTATATATAAATACACTTTATTATGTATGGTTGGAAAGAGAAATGTATTGGCTTTCAAATAGTGTGGGTTTTTTTCGAGAATGTTACACTATTAAGTGTATTTTTAAGCCGTTTCTTCATCGAGTGTGCTTGACACGAACTCGGGGGAGGGTCGAGTTCTACCCCTTTTCCATATTTATATATTCGTAAAAAACATTTTTTTTAATTTTTTTTTTTCAATTGTTGGGCATATAGAGAGTTTTTTTTGTTGTTTTTTTAGGCTCCGTACCCCTATGGTTTATCCCATTCGGTAAACACAAGTTCCTCTGTTAGCATACACATTTCTTTCTTCCACGTTTGGTAATGCATATACATTCACGTTGTACATACCCGTTTGGTACACAAATGTTCCACGTTACGTATACACAAATTCCCCATTTAGCATACACACTTTGGTTCCCCGGTTTGCTTGTAAAAACATGGATTGAAAAGTTCTTGAATAAGGATAAATCTCGCTCAGCAGCCGTTATCGTATGGGGTGCCGTTTTACTATTTAACCTTAATAAGTTATATCACTTATTCGAATAGGTGATATCACTTATTCGAATGAGTGATATCACTCATTTGAATAGTTGATATCACTCATTCATTTCGAATAGGTGATATCACTTATTCGAATAACTGATATCACTCATTCGAATGAGTGATATCACCTATTCGAAACGAATGAGTGATATCACTTATTCGAATGAGTGATATCACTTATTCGAAATTAATTTAGACAATGATTTCTCCAAAGAATGTTAATATATTTAATAAAATATACACGTAGATCTATAACGAGAATAAAATGGAAATATCAAATATATTGTGTAAAAAAATATGATGTTATAAAATAAATATAATTGTGAATGTAGAATATATATTGGCTTATTTTTTAATCATTTTATAAGACCATTAATTTTGGCGGCTGAGGGTCCTCTTCTGTTGGCTGCAATCAAACAAGATGCCGGTTCCATGCAAGGCATGATAAATATAGCCCTCGCTGCCATTTATAATGAAATAAACATCTTTCCGCGAGAATAATACTTTTTTTATAAATTCTAAAATTAGCTCTTTTGCTGCTTCAGCCATATTTCATCATATATTCACTGTTGGACCACATCTATATCTGCTGAATCATTTTCATCATGTCTTCACTACTGAATCATTTAAGCAGGGATCAGTCTGTTTTTTTCTTGCTTGATAAATCGAATAAGTGATATCACCTATTCGAATGAGTGTTGAATGAGTGATATCACTCATTTGTTTCGAATAGGTGATGTCACTGAATTGAAAAGGTGATATCACTCATTCGAATAAGTGATATCACTTATTCGAATGAGTGATAAACGAATAAGTGATATCACTCATTCTAATAGGTGATATCACTCATTCGAATAAGTGATATCAACTATTCGAATGAGTGATATCACTAATTGAGGTTAAATAGTAAAACGGCACCCCATACTATCGTAGAGTCATAAAAATTAAACGTTTTTAATCTGAATAGAGAGAGATGAACGGAAATAGTGGATAGTGGCACCCGGTTAGTAGGTTCCCAGCTTAGTTCCCCGTTTGGACGATTCTACAACTCTGTGTGTGTGTGTGTGTGTGTGTGTGTGTGTGTGTGTGTGTTCTATAATATGAACTTTTTGAAAAAATAAAGCATGTGGACAAATGTTGTGGTATAGCACAAGCGCGTGGTCAGTGAAACAGCATTGAATCCATGATCGGAGGGTCGTGAATTCGATCCTCCCCCAGCGGCTATGTGTGGTGTCCTTGAGCAAGACACTTTTTCCGCATATGCTTAGTACTGGTTCTACCCAGAAAGACTTCGAGCGTGATTCGTCTTGTTGTGAGAACTTGTTCCACGCTCTAAATACAATAAATAAGTTAAACAAGAGAGAGACTATTAAACAGGCAAGTAGAAAAACAGTGTTGAGTTGATTAAAACTGGCTTGCTGCGAAAAGGGACTTTACAGTATATTTACATGTATGTATGAAAAATAAGTCAGATATGAATTAAATGAACCAGATCAGTATTCCAGATTGACTCGTTATCCTGTAGCCATTCTGCCGAGCAAAATGATAATTTCCATATATATGTAAATGACATAACGGTGAACTATCAGAAATTAATGAATACAGATTGTTAAAATAATATAGAATCTAAACGTTTACTTACATGAGCATAGTAGCAGATAACCTGATACAAACCACGACATGTCTGTCGATGTATCCGCTACAAATGTTACAACGACAAAATCTTACAGAATACAGATATCATGTGATCAGTATCATACCGGAAATATACAAATATGTCACGTGAAATGGCAGAGTTCACAATTTTACATTGCCTATATAGCTAGCAGTAGACAAAACACAGCATAAAAATAATTTCACATACTTGAACATGTTATCTATATATAAGGGTCATCGAACAAGGGCACTTTCAGAAATAATAACACATTAATGTAGTTTTACGCCAGTATAGCACATTACAAACCATACGAAGCAGACAGCTGTATTGGTCGAAATAGGAAGCAGATAGTATTATTGGTCGAGATACAAAGCAGACAGTATTATTAGGCGAGATGCGAAGCAGACAGTAGTATTGGTTGAGATACGAAGCAGACAGCTTTATTGGTCAAGATGCGAAGTTGGCAGTATTATTGGTCGAGGTACGAAGCAGACAGTATTATTGGTCGATATAAGAAGCAGACAGTATTTTTGATCGAGATGCAAATCAGAGAGTATTATTGGTCGCAATACGAAGCAGACAGTATTATTGGTCGAGATAAAAGCTGACAGTATTATTGGTCGAGATACAAAGCAGACAGTATCAGTGGTCGAGATAAGAAGCAGACAGTGTTATTGGTCGAGATAAAAGCTGACAGTATTATTGGTCGAGATAAGAAGCAGACAGTATTATTGATCGAGATAAGAAGCAGACAGTAGTATTGGTTGAGATAGGAAGCAGACAGTATTATTGGTCGAGATAAAAGCAGACAGTATTATTGGTCGAAATACAAAGTAGACAGTATTATTAATCGATATACGAAACAGACAGTTTTATTGATCGAGATAAGAAACAGACAATATTATTGGTCGAGATAAAAGCAGACAGTATTATTGGTCGAAGTACAAAGCAGACAGTATTATTAATCGATATACGAAGCAGACAGTATTATTGAACGAGATAAAAAGCAGACAGTATTATTGGTCGAAAAACGAACCAGACAGTACTATTGGTCGATATACGTAGCAAACAGTACTATTGGTCGAGATACGAAGCAGACAGTATTATTGGTCGAGGTACGAAGCAAAAAGTATTATAGGTCGACATACGAAACAGACAGCAATGCTGATCGAAATACGAAGCAGCAGTTATATTGATCGAGATATGAAACAGAAAGTATTAGTGGTCAATGTACGAAGCAGACAGTAGTATTGGTCGAGATACGAAACAGACAGCAATACTGATCGAATACGAGGCAGACAGTATATTGGTCGAGATACAAAGCACACGGTAATATTGGTCGAGATATGAAGCAGACAGTTATAATGGTCGAGATACGAAGCAGACAGTATCACTGGTCGAGATGTGAAGCAGACTGTATTATTGGTCAAGATAAAAAGTAGACAGTATTATTGGGTGAGATGCGTAGCAGATACATGTAGTTTTATTGGTCGAGATACGAAGCAGACATTATATTCGTCAAGATACGAAGCAGACAGTAATATTGTTCGAGATATGAAGCTGACAGTAGTTTTGGTCGAGATACGAAGCAGACAGTTATATTGGTCGAACTATAAAGCAGACAGTATTACTGGTCGTCAAGATCGAAGCAATCAGTATTATTTGTCGAGATACGAAACAGACAGCAATACTGATCGAAATACGAAGAAGACAGTATTATTGGTCCTGATACGAAACAGACAGCAATTCTGATCGAAATACGAAGAAGACAGTAATATTGATCGAGATAAGAAGCAGACAGTTATAATGGTCGAGATACGAAGCAGACAGTATTACTGGTCGAAATACGAGGCAGACAGTATTATTGCTTGCTCGAGATGCGAAGCAGAGTGTTTTATTGGTAGAGATACGAAGCAGACAGTATTATTGGTCGAGATGTGAAGTAGAGTGTATTATTGGTCAAGATAAGAAGCATACAGTATTATTAGGCGAGATGCGTAGCAGATAGTTTTATTGGTCGAGATACGAAGCAGACATTATATTCGCCAAAATACGAAGCAGACAGTAATATTGTTCGAGATATGAAGCAGACAGTAGTTTTGGTCGTCGAGATCGAAGCAATCAGTATTATTTGTCGAGGTACGAAACAGAGAGCAATACTGATCGAAATACGAAGTAGATAGTATTATTGGTCCTGATACGAAACAGACAGCAATTCTGATCGAAATACGAAGAAGACAGTAATATTGATCGAGATAAGAAGCAGGCAGTATTATTGGTCGAGTTACGAAACAGACAATAATACTGATCGAATACGAAGAAGACAATATATTGGTCGAGATACGAAACAGACTGCAATATTTATCGAAATACGAAGCAGACAGTAATATTGGTCGAGATATAAAGCAGACAGTAGTATTGGTCGAGATACGAAACAGACAGTAATATTGGTCAATGTATAAAGCAGTCTGTTATATTGGTCGAGATATAAAACAGACAGTATTATTAGTCGTCGAGATCGAAGCTGACAATATTATATGTCGAGATACGAAACAGACAGCAATACTGATCGAAATACGAAGCAGACAGTATTATTGGTCCAGATACGAAATAAACAGCAATACTGATCGATATAAGAAGCAGACAGAATTATTGGTCGAGATACGAAACAGACAGCAATAATGATCGAATACGAAGCAGACAGTATATTGGTCGATATACGAAGTAGACAGTTATATTGGTCGAGATATCATGCAGACAGTAGTATCGGTCGAGATCGAAGCAGACAGTATTATTGGTCGAGATACGAAGCAGACAGTAATATTGATCGAGATACGAAGCAGACAGTATTAATGGTCGAGGCACGAAACAGACAGCAATATTGATCGAATACGAAGCAGACTGTAATATTGGTCGAGATATGAAGCAGACAGTAATATTGGTCGAGATATAAAGCAGACAGTATTATAAGCCGAGATACGAAGCAGACAGTGTTATTGGTCGATATGCGAATCAGACATGTTTTTTGTCGAGATACGACAGTAATACTGATCGAAATACGAAGCAAACAATTTATTAGTAGAGATACGAAGCAGACAGTAACATTATTCGAGATACGAAACAGACAGTATTATTGGTAGATATACGAAGCAGACACTATTATTGATCGCGATAAGAAGTAGACAGTAATATTGGTCGATATATGAAGCAGACGGTATTATTGGTCGAGATACGAAGCAGACAGTATTATTGGTCGAGATACGAAACAGACAGTATTAGTGGTCGAGATACGAAGCAGACAGTATTATTGGTCGATATACAAAGCAAACAGTATTATTGGTCGATTTACAAAGCAGACAGTATCAGTGGTCGAGATACAAAGCAGACAGTATTATTGGTCGAGATACGAAGCAGACAGTATTATTGGTTGAGATACAAAGCAGACAGTATTATTGGTCGATCTACAAAGCAGACAGTATCAGTGGTCGAGATACAAAGCAGACAGTATTATTGGTCGAGATACGAAGCAGACAGTATCAGTGGTCGAGATAAGAAGCAGACAGTATTATTGGTCGAGATACAAAGCAGACAGTATTATTCGTCGAAATTCTCAGAAACTAGTCTACGGATAAAAATCTTAGTAATGATAGGTTTTTATATTTAGCTCCATTTCACAAAACCAGTTTGTCCTAGGGTTACCAAAGATTTTAGATGATGACAATGGCCTTTACCTCTACAGGTACTTAAATTAAAACCATGTATAACTTCAAATGACCTTGAGCTTTACCTCTGAAAACACTTCACTGATACATCTTCGTTAATCTCTGTTTTGTTGGATAATGTGGCATTTAGATCAACCATAGTTGGTCTATAATTGTACTATGTATAGTACCAATCCAAAACTGAACATGTCTGGTGTGGTTGTTCAAAACATGAAGATGGTCGTGATCTGTATTGATACATTATTAAAAGCATATCTTGTATGATATTTTTGTTTATCTCTCTATCTTGAATAATGGTTTGCCTAAACCCACCATTTTTAAACTATATTTGTATTAACGCAGTCTTGTATGTATTTTTGTTTATCTCTATAATTTGAATACAAGTTTGCCTAAACGCACCATTTTTGAACTATATTTGTGTAAACGTAGTCTTGCATGAGCGTTCATTCAATATTGAATTTATTGAACGATCTAGTTTGCAGAAACACATGATATTATCTTTATAAACATATCAAGAGCACGTTATCATGTTTATGAACATATGACGAGCACGTTATCTTCTTTATAAACATATGGCGAGCACGATACCATCTTTATGAACATATGACGAGCACGATATCGTATTGATACACATATGACGAGCACGATATCATATTGATAAACATATGTCGAGCACGATATCATCTTTATAAACATATCACGAGCTCGATATCATCTTTATACACATATCACGAGCACGATATCATCTTTATACACATATGACGAGCACAATATCATATTTATAAACATATGACGAGCACGATATCATATTGATTAACATATGACGAGCTCGATATCATATTGATACACATATGACGAGCACGATATCATATTGATAAACATATGTCGAGCACGATATCATCTTTATAAACATATCACGAGCTCGATATCATCTTTATACACATATCACGAGCACGATATCATCTTTATACACATATGACGAGCACAATATCATATTGATAAACGTATGACGAACACGACATCATATTGATAAACATATGACGCGCACGATATCATTAATAAACATATGACGAGTACAATATCATCTTGATAAACATATGACGAGCATGATATCATATTTATTAACATATGACGATAACAATATCATATTGATAAACATATTACGAGCACGATATCATATTTATAAACATATGACGAGCACGATATGTTATTGATCATGATATCATATTGATAAACATATTACGAGCACGATATCATCTTTATAAACATATGACGAGCACGATATCATCTTCATGAACATATAACGAGCACGATATCATCTTTATGAACATATGATGAGCACGATATCATATTGATAAAGATATGACGAGCACAATAGCATCTTTATAAACAGATGACGAGCATGATAACATCTTTATAAATATATGACGGGCTCGATATCATCTTTATAAACATATGACGAACACGATATCATCTTTATAAACATATGATGAGCACGATATCATATTGATAAAGATATGACGAGCACAATAGCATCTTTATAAACATATGACGAGCATGATAACATCTTTATATATATATGACGGGCTCGATATCATCTTTATAAACATATGACGAACACGATATCATCTTTATAAACATATGACGAGCACGATAACATCTTTATAAACATATGACGAGCACGATATCATCCTTATAAACATATGACGAGCACGATATTATCTTTATAAACATATGACGAACACGATATCATCTTTATAAACATATGACGAGCACAATAACATTTTTATAAACATATAACGAGCACGATATCATCCTTATAAACATATGACGAGCACGATATCATTTTGATAAACATATGACGAGCACGATATCATACTGATAAACATATGATGAGCACGAAATTATCATTATGAGCATATGACGAGCACGATATCATCTTTATGAACATATGACGATCACGATATCATCTTTATAAACATATGACGAGCACGATATCATCTTTATAAACATATGACGGGCACGATATCTTATTGATAATCATACGACGAGCACGATATCATTTTGATAAACATATGATGAGCACAAAATCATATTGATAAACATATGATGAGCACAATATCATCTTTATGAACATATGACGAGCACGATATCATATTGATAAACATATGATGAGCACGGTATCTTATTGATAAACATATGACGAGCACGATTTCATATAGATAAACATATGATGAACACGAAATCATATTGACAAACATATGATGAGCACGAAATCATCTTTATAAACATATGACGATCACGATATCATCTTTATGAACATATGACGAGCACGATATCTTATTGATAATCATATGACGAGCACGATATCATCCTTATAAACATATGACGAGCACGATATCTTATTGATAAACATATGATAAGCACGAAATCATATTGACAAACATATGATGAGCACGAAATCATCTTTATAAACATATGACGATCACGATATCATCTTTATGAACATATGACGAGCACGATATCATATTGGTAAACATATGATGAGCACGATATCATATTTTTGAACATATGACGAGCACGATATTATATTGATAAATATATGATGAGCACGATATCATATTTGTGAACATATGACGAGCTCGATATCATATTGATAAACATATAACGAGCGCGATATCATATTGATAAACATATTACGAGCACGATATTATCTTTATGAACATGTGACAAGCACGATATCATATTGATAAACATATGACGAGCACGATATCATATTTATGAACATATGACGAGCACGATATCATATCTATAAACATATGACGAGCGCAATATCATATTGATAAACATATGACGAGCACGATATCGTCTTTATAAACATATGACGAGCACGATATCATATCTATTAACATATGACGAGCGCGATATCATATTGATAAACATATGACGAGCACGATATCACCTTTATAAACATATGACGAGCATGATATCATATTGATAAACATATGACAAGCACGATAACATCTTTATGAACATATGACGAGCACAATATCATCTTTATAAACGAAGTCCACACATTTGATAATATATGATGACGAATGTAAGACATTTTTTATCTCAAAATTCAGATGTTTTTTATAAGAAAGATATTCAAAGATTCTATTAATAACACTATCTACATATTAATATTCGTCAAACATCGTATGATATCACGTGTCATATAAGGTCATTTTACCATGACGATATTCGTCATTTGGATACTTAGGCAAGTCTGAAATTACCTCAACACTTTACGTGTGAAAGCCGAGCGATGGTATATATTACACTAGGTTAATTTAATAGATGTACATTGTGTGTTTTATCCCTGTGTGATCCATTGGTGTCGTGAACAACCAGACAGATACAGAACGACATGGGTATAACAATGAACAACCAGATAGATACTGAACGTCATTGGTATAACAGTGAACAACCATACCAGACACTGAACGGCATGGGTATAACATTGAACAACAAAATAGATACAGAACGGCATGGATAAAACAATGAACAACCAGATAAATACTGAACGGCATGGGTATAAGAGTGAATAACCAGATAGATACTGAACGTCATGGATATAACAGTGAACAACCAGACAGACACTGAACGTCATGAATATAACAATGAACAACCAGACAGACACTGAACGGCATGGATATAACAGTGAACAACCAGATAGATACTGAACGTCATGGATATAACAGTGAACAACCAGACAGACACTGAACGTCATGGATATAACAGTGTACAACCAGACAGACATTGAACGTCATGGATATAACAGTGAACAACCAGATAGATACTGAACGTCATGGATATAACAGTGAACAACCAGACAGACACTGAACGGCATGGATAAAACAGTGAACAACCAGATAGATACTGAACGTCATGGATATAACAGTGAACAACCAGACAGACATTGAACGTCATGGATATAACAGTGAACAACCAGACAGAAACTGAACGGCATGGATATAACAGTGAACAACCAGATAGATACTGAACGTCATGGATATAGCAGTGAACAACCAGACAGACATTGAACGTCATGGATATAACAGTGAACAACCAGACAGACACTGAACAGCATGGATATAACAGTGAACAACAAGATAGATACTGAACGGCATGGCTATAATAGTGAACAACCAGATACATACTGAACGGCATGGGTAAAACAGTGAGCAACCAGATAGATACTGAACGGCATGGGTATAACAGTTAACAACCAGATAGATACTGAACGGTATGGGTATAACAGTGAACAACCGGATATATAATGAACGGCACGGGTATAACAGTTAACAACCAGATAGATACTGAACGGCATGGGTATAACAGTGAACAACCAGATATATACTGAATGTCACTGATATAACACTGAACAACCAGTTGACACTGAACGTCATGGATATAACAGTGAACAACTAGATAGAAACTGAACGTCATGTATATAACAAAGAACAACCAGACAGACACTGAACGGTATGGATATAACAGTGAACAAACAGGTAGATACTGAACAGCATGGGTATAACAGTGAACAACCAGATTGCTACTGAACGTCATTGGTAAAACAGTGAACAATCAGATAGATACTGAACGTCATGGATATAACAATGAATAACCAGTTGTCACTGAACGTCATGAGAATTACAGTGAACAACCAGACAGACACTGAACGTCATGGGTATAACAGTGAACAACCAGACCAGACACTGAACGTCATGGTTATAACAGTGAACAACCAGACCAGACACTGATCGTCATGGGTATAACAGTGAACAGCCAGACCAGTCACTGAACGTCAGACCAGACACTGAACGTCATGGGTAAAACAGTGAACAACCAGACCAGACACTGAACGTCATGGTTATAACAGTGAACAACCAGACCAGACACTGAACGTCATGGGTATAACAGTGAACAACCAGACCAGACACTGAACGTCATGGTTATAACAGTGAACATCCAGACCAGACACTGAATATCATGGGTATAACAGTGAACAACCAGACCAGATACTGAACGTCATGGGTATAACAGTGAACAACCAGACCAGACACTGAACGTCATGGGTATAACAGTGAACAGCCAGACCAGACACTGAACGTCATTGGTATAACAGTAAACAACCAGACCAGACACTGAACGTCATGGGTATAACAGTGAACAGCCAGACCAGACACTGAACGTCATGGGTATAACAGTGAACAGCCAGACCAGACACTGAACGGCATGGGTATAACAGTGAACAACCAGACCTGACACTGAACGTCATGGTTATAACAGTGAACAACCAGAAAAGATAATGAACGCCATGCATATAACAATTAACAACCAGAAAAGATACTGGTCGTCATGGGTATAAAAGTGAACAGCCAGACCAGACAATGATCGTCATATGTATAACAGTGAACAGCCAGTCCTGACATTGAATGTCATAGGTATAACAGTGAACAACCAGACCAGACACTGGACGTGATAGGTATAACAGTGAAAAAACGTCATGGGTATAACAGTTAACAACCAGACCAGACACTGAACGTCATGGTTATAACAGTGAACAAACGTCATGGGTATAACAGTGAACAACCAGACCAGACACTGAACGTCATGGTTATAACAGGGTTTTTGTGTGTATTTTTTCTATGTTAAACATATATCAATTAGTTAGGGACTTTTATTTTTCTGGGAAAAGTGATACCCTGGCCTTCATTGCCTACGTGTAGCTACCTATATAAAATGGACTCACCTCATTAATATGTATTAGACACAATGGCAGTTGGCGGGAAAATAGCAAGACGAGTCCATAAAGGAAGGGGGCAAAAATTTCCATCAGTAATAGCATATTAAATAAACAACAAAAGTAGCGTCGGCACCTACAAATCAAACACAAAGATAAACAAACAGGTTAGACTAGTCCGCATATCTTCCGTCGTCTTGATCATCTCCGACACTATCGCCAACTGACATCGATGTAATGTTTAGAGACAGTATCAAAAACAAGTTTAATGACTGGATAAACTGGTAAAAGCAGACCTTTAAGAAAAAATTTGTAGGAGATGGTCAAGACTACACCGTATTGTAAATTAAAGCGTAGAATACAGAATGTATCCGATTTTATGGTACCCTGCGCCATATTTCGTTATATTGAATTGTTTCATTTTGAGAGTACCTAACAGGAAATCAAAACCTAGTTGGTCTCCGTAAACATACATGCCCAAAGGAAACGAGTCATGTAACGAAAACGGCCACCACAACAGCAGAGACATAGTTAACACATAGTTATAGTGTAATTCGTGCTGGAGGCCTCCGGCTCATACACAGTTATTTACAAGTACATAGTAAGTACTGTGTTTACAAATTTAATTATACACAATATACATGAAAATGCAATTGAAACATAATTCAAACACCCATCATTGTATACATGTAGATACAATTAAAGAGATATAACCAAATGGTGAACAAAACAATTTATTTAAATGTTCCACGCTCTTTCATAGCAGAATACCAATATATTGCAATATTTCTAATATCATTTGTACTTTTTGACGACATAAGTATATTAACGTTTTTCCACAGAACGATGGTAATAAGTACATTATATACATATAGAATACGTGGAATCATGGGTCATCGCCTTAGAACGATTAGTAACAAAATCGCCATCAGGCTTGCCCACACCCACCTTACGTCGTATAATCTGGAAACGGGACAGAACAAATAAACGTAACTGCGCCAGGTTATTTACTAACACATGCGGTAGCATGCATATGTATTTGCTGTAAAACATAAATGTGACCAAGAAAATAAAATAGTTATGCACTCAATGACCGTGCAGCAGAGGTCAGAGCAGCTAGAGAGTAATAATAAAAGGTACAAGATGACGATATGGACAAATATCTAGCGCATCCGTCCGTGTAATGCTTCGCAGAATCAACGACACAAGTCTGGTGGCTATCACTAAAAGGGTCAACAACCAAAGACGCATTGCGTTACAGACTGACACTCAGAAGATTGATTGATTGATGGATAGAATATTAAGCGTCATTTTATGTCATCGAGGGCTAACAGACGATCAGTTAACCTAACCACTCATTCCTGGGATTAAGCAATACTCGAGCACACCACATCTCCGCAAGTAACTAATAACTTTCCCACTTGAATCAGTGGGGAGAGACGAATGATAATGAGACACAATGTCGTATATAAATCACCACGGAGACTGTTGCCAGGCGGGGATTCGAACTCACGACCCCTAGATTTATAATCAGACGCGTAACCGACTGAGCTAGTCGGGCCCGGCAACACAGTCAGAGGAGCACTGTGCCATTTGATGTATTGCTTTTACACATTTAGCAAATGTGCTACGTACACAAAACTGATATATTGCACCACTGTAGCATCAGGTAAAACCGATGTTTATTAGAATCACGGTAGATGAACTTCCCGATAGTCTTGTGTTATTAATTTGCATCATCCAGCAATAATGTCTGATAAAGTTCCACTGGATGCACAGAAGACAACTAAGAAATCAAAGTTGGAGCCTCGGTTATTAAATACAATGTAGCTGAAAACATGGTCTTGTCCAGTCCCTGACAGGGAAACATGGTCTAGTCCAATCCCTGACATCGAAACATCGAAACATGGTCTTGTCCAGTCCCTGACATCGAAACATGGTCTTGTCCAGTCCCTGATATAGCTGGAAACATGGTCTTGTCCAGTCCCTGATGTAGCTGGAAACATGGTTTTGTCCAGTCCCTGACACCGAAACATGGTCTTGTCCAGTCCCTGACATCGAAACATGGTCTTGTCCAGTCCCTGGTGTAGCTGGAAACATGGTCTTGTCCAGTCCCTGATGTAGCTGGAAACATGGTCTTGTCCAGTCCCTGACACGGAAACGTGGTCTTGTCCAGTCCCTGACATCGAAACATGGTCTTGTCCAGTCCCTGACATCGAAACATGATCTTGTCCAGTCCCTGATGTAGCTGGAAACATGGTCTTGTCCATTCCCTGATGAAGCTGGAAACATGGTCTTATCCAGTCCCTGACATCCAAACATGGTCTTGTCCAGTCCCTGATGTAGCTGGAAACATGGTCTTATCCAGTCCCTGGTGTAGCTGGAAGCATGGTCTTGTCCAGTCCCTGATGTAGCTGGAAACATGGTCTTGTCCTGTCCCTGATATCGAAGCATGGTCTTGTCCAGTCCCTGACATGGAAACATGGTCTTGTCCAGTCCCTGACCTCGAAACATGGTCTTGTCCAGACCCTGACATCGAAACATGGTCTTGTCCAGTCCCTGACATGGAAAGATGGTCTTGTCCAGTCCCTGATGTTGCTGGAAACATGGTCTTGTCCAGTCCCTGACCTCGAAACATAGTCTTGTCCAGTCCCTGACATTGAAAGATGGTCTTGTCCAGTCCCTGATGTAGCTGGAAACATGGTCTTGTCCAGTCCTTGATGTAGCTGGAAACATGGTCTTGTCAAGTCCCTGATGTAGCTGGAAACATGGTCTTGTCCAGTCCCTGACATCGAAACATGGTCTTGTCCAGTCCCTGACATCGAAACATGGTCTTGTCCAGTCCCTGATGTAGCTGGAAACATTGTCTTGTCCAGTCCCTGGTGTAGCTGGAAATATGGTCTTGTCCAGTCCTTGACATCGAAACATGGTCTTGTCCAGTCCCTGATGTAGCTGGAAACATTGTCTTGTCCAGTCCCTGGTGTAGCTGGAAATATGGTCTTGTCCAGTCCTTGACATCGAAACATGGTATTGTCCAGTCCCTGACAGCTCCTGATTCAGGTCTGCTCTACCCTAATTTCAATGTACAAAATGCAAAGCAGTTTAACGGTTACCAAAACGTTGATGCCTGTCAACTTTCGCTAAAGCTGCTGACAAATCAACGTTCTCAAATCTTATTGCTAGGAAACTTTTATGTTAAAACATTTCTATTTACAATATGCTGCACTTTGGAAGTCATAGGACTCTGTTGTGAACAAATTATTTTGACCGATATTTATAAAAAAACAACAACATTGTCCTTCGTCATCAAAGCGTTATACAAAACTAGGTCAAAACAGATTACTTATCTCCGTATATATTCAGATGTGCCATACGTGTCTATTACTAGATCATAGACAATCATGAAGCTATATATCCTACTACAGATTTGTTTTGTGGCAAGTTGTGCTACATCGACGCCGTGGAAATCAGTCGATGATGAAGTTAAAGATGCTGCAGTTGATACAGAAAATGTGATAATCAACGACGACCTGGTACTTCAGCTACTGACGCGCGTGCAACATCTGGAGTCACGTGATAGAGCTCAACAATCCGAAATAGACGCATTACGCTTACAGTTAAAAACGCAGAAACGACGGACGACATTGCTGGAAGGAATCATTCGTAATTTGAGACATAGAAACGCGGTTAGAAAACAGAAAGTACCGGATGTAGGTGATGTCGCGCATGACGAGGAACAAAACATAAAGGTGGAACAAGAGGTCGGATCTGAAAAAGCGTCCAAAACAAGTATGGATCAGGTGAATGGCAAGCAGAACGGTGAGTATTAGGTACTTCAGAAACTCCCATATATGGTGTATTTATAATAAGCGAGTATTAAGACATTGTGAATCTGTACATGGATTACATGAACATGACTAGCAAACTAAAATCAGTTTGTTGACTCTTACCGAAACCCCTAACTAACAAGGCATTTCTTAAACAAAATCGTTAACAGTCCTCTTATTAAAACACGCCAGTTCAACTTTATACATTATTATCAATATCTTCTACAGGACAAGACACAAAACAACGTATCAGAAGGGAAAGCGAAGTGACTGTTGGATTTCTGGCAACACTTTCTGGCGACTTGGAGCACATGGGGGTGAACCAGAACATAGTCTTCGGGAACATTGTAACCAACGTTGGCAATGCTTACAACCATCATAACGGCGGCTTCATCGCGCCGGTGCCTGGCATGTATGTCTTTTCGGTCACACTTTTGTCAGTGCGAAGTGATTCCCACTTTGAAATAATATTAAATGGAAATCTCGTCTCCAATATGTATATTCGAGGTCAAGAATCAGCATATTCGACGGCAAGCCAGACAGTGGTCCTAGTTCTCAAGCAAGGAGACGATGTCGCAGTAAGAAACAAAGATTCGGACGAAAGTTTAGCCGGTGGTCACTACACTTCGTTTGCTGGATTCCTTCTACAGCAGGACTATCAAAACACCGGTTCTGTTGTTGGGAAATAGTTGATATGTTGTTTTCTGGTTTGTGTTGTATACTGGTGTTGTTAAAAGTTGTTAAAAAAACTTCATTTCTATTTTTAGATTAATCAGTTGCAATTAACACAATCGCATACATGTATACCTGAAGGTTCTGAGAGTTTGGGTAAAATCGTGACATGAATAGATTTGATAAATATTTGCTACAAATGATCAACATAACATGACGACATGTCGCGCGTAACACACGGACTCCCACTTCAAAGATCAAGGTCACAATTTAACTTTGTTTGATGACACTTTCAGTCTGTTTGAGATTCCGTTTCCGGTCTGTAACTTTTTCATTCATAAATGCAATTTATAAATTTTGTACTTACTACAAATTATCAACATAACATGACGACATGTCGTGCGTAACACCAAGACACACACTTCAAAGGTCAAGGTCAACTTTGTTCGACAACACTTTCAGTCTGTTGAGATTTCGTGTCCGGTCTGTAACTTTGTCAAACATGGATGAATTTCAAAAGCAATTGGCTCAATTGATCAGCATGATGAAGTGTTGTGTGCAAGACCCAGAACCTTTCATCAAAGGTCAAGGTCACACTTTCAATTTGTTTGATATTTCTTGTCTGACCTGTAACTTTTTCTTATATTGAAGGATTTAATTTGGCTCACTTGATCATGATGACATGACGACGTGTTGCAAGTAAGACCCAGATAAGTACCTCAAAGATCAAGGTCACAATTTGAGTTTGTTTGACAACACTTTGAGTCTGTTTGAGATTGCATGCCTGGTCTGTAACATTGTCATACATGGATCGATTTCAAAACACACTTGGCTCAATTGATCAATTAACATGACATGATTAAGTGTTGCGTGTAAGACCCAGAACTTTACCTCAAAGGGCAAGGTCACACTTTCAGTTTGTTTGATAGTTCATGTCTGGTCGGTAACTTTGAGTGATTTTAAAATATATTGACACAAGTGATGAACATGTCATGGTGATGTAAAACCTGTTTTTACCTATAGAAATACCCAGACCTCTACATCAGATGTCAAGGCCATGGTTACACAAAGGTCAAGGTCACACTTTCATGTAAAAAACATGAAATTGCGAGTTGAGTTTGAAATGTCAGTCCATTACTCTTTTTATTCATGGATACATTTAAATCCCTACCAAATATAAAATATGTCGTTCTTTTCATATACCATTTGAGTGGCATGTGACACTTACCAGCGGCATTTCTTGTTTTATATACTGAAACTAGTAGTATCATGGTTGTTTCGAAAATTTACATTTTGCCAAAGATGACATAGGCGTAGGAGCCGTGTGACAGGGGGAGCCGCCCAACCTCCATGTCCCATATTCATGCTAGTGGCCTGCATATACTTTCTCATATAACTTCAAACACTCTCTCCTCAGGTTGCCCCCCCATCCCCCAAAAAATAACTGAAACGCTCCTACACCCATGAATGACTACACACATGCGGTATTGGACTCCACGCAGTCTTATTTTTTCTTCATTTTCCCCCCATATCTCTATTATTTACATAGTTTACGATTTTCGGAAAGAGTGCTAGATGAGAACACCAATATTACCGTGTGTTCCTTTATGGATATATTAAACGTTCGTAAAATATAAAACATCAATATGATTTTATGTAAACGAAGGTCAGTTTCCAATTGGCACATCGTCAAACCTTTTTTACAATAACAACAAAATTTTAATTGGTGTATTATCTAGGCATAAACACAACTTATTTTTTATTCTCAATAAAGAATAATTATCACATCGTGAAATTATAATGGCTCTTGTTTTTCTAATAGATAAGTAAATCTTAGAAAAGCAGCCAGATGATCATGATTTTAGACTGGTTCAAGTAAAATTTCGTATGGTTTCATTGATATTGATTGTATAATAGATGAATAACCATTCACGGTGGAACAAAAACTTTATCATGTGTAAATAAATGAAAGTGGTCCCGACATCAACATTACTTCCCCCGTCACATCGTGAACCTATATACTAGTGGTGTGATCCTACTTCACTACTCCCCAAATCACATTTTTCCCCATCACATCGTGAACCTATGCTAGTGGTGTGATCCTACTTGACTACTTACTCCCCAAAGCACGTTACTTCCTCGTCACATCGTGAACCTATACTAGCTTTGTGATCCTACTTGACTACTCCCCAAAGAACACTACTTTCCCGTCACATCGTGAACCTATACTTCTGGTGTGATCCTACTTCACTACTCCCCAAAGAACACTACTTTCCCGTCACATCGTGAACCTGTACTAGTGGTCTGATCCTACTTCACTACTCCCCAAAGAACACTACTTTTCCGTCACATCGTGAACCTTTACTAGTGGTGTGATCCTACTTGACTACTCCCCAAAGCACACTACTTCCCCGTCACATCGTGAACCTATACTAGTGATGTGATCCTACTTGACAACTCCCCAAAGCACACTACTTTCCCGTCACATCGTGAACCTATACTTCTGGTGTGATCCTACTTCACTACTCCCCAAAGAACAATACTTTCCCGTCACATCGTGAACCTGTAATACTGGTGTGATCCTACTTGACTACTCCCCAAAGCACACTACTTTCCCGTCACATCGCGAACCTATACTACTGGTGTTATCCTACTTCACTACTCTCCAAAGCACCTTTTTCCCCATCATATCGTGAACCTATGCTAGTTGTGTGATCCTACTTCACTATTTCCCAAAGCACACTACTTTCCCGTCACATCGTTAACCTATACTAGTGGTGTGATCCTACTTCACTACCCCCAAAGCACACTACTTTCTCGTCACATTGTGAACCTATACTAATGGTGTGATCCTACTTGACTGCTCCCCAAAGCATCTTTTTCCCCGTCACATCGTGAACCTATACTAGTGGTGTGATCCTACTTGACTACTCCCCAAAGCACACTACTTCCCCGTCACATTGTGAACCTATACTAGTGGTGTGATCCTACTTGACTGCTCCCCAAAGCATATTTTTCCCTGTCACATCGTGAACCTATACTAGTGGTGTGATCCTACATGACTACTCACCAAAGCACACTACTTCCCCGTCACATTGTGAACCTATACTAGTGGTGTGATCCTACTTGACTGCTCCCCAAAGCATCTCTTTTCCCGTCACATTGTGAACCTATACTAGTGGTGTGATCCTACTTGACTACTCCCCAAAGCACCGTTTTCCCCGTCACATCGTGAACCTTTAATAGTGGTGTGATCCTAGTACTTGACTACTTCCCAAAGCACACTACTTCCCCGTCACATCGTGAACCTATACTAGTGGTGTGATCCTACTTCACTACTTCCCAAAGCACACTACTTCCCCGTCAAATCTCGAACCTATACTATTGGTGTGATCCTACTTCACTACTCCCCAAAGCACACTACTTCCCCGTCACATTGTAATCCTATACTAGTGGTGTGATCCTACTTGACTACTCCCCAAAGCACACTACTTCCCCGTCACATCGTGAACCTATACTATTGGTGTGATCCTACTTGACTACTCCCCAAAGCACACTACTTCCCCGTCACATCGTGAACCTATACTAGTGGTGTGAACCTATACTAGTGGTGTGATCCTACTTGACTACTCCCCAAAGCACCTTTTCCCCGTCACATCGTGAACCTATACTAGTGATGTGAACCTATACTAGTGGTGTGATCCTACTTCACTACTCCCCAAAGCATCTTTTTCCCTGTCACATCGTGAACCTATACAAGTGGTGTGATCCAACTTGACTACTCCCCAAAGCACCTTTTTCCCCCGTCACATCGTGAACCTATACTAGTGGTGTGATCCTACTTCACTACTCCCCAATGCACACTACTTCCCCGTCACATTGTGATCCTATACTAGTGGTGTATCCTACTTGACTACTCCCCAAAGCACATTACTTCCCCGTCACATCGTGAACCTATACTATTGGTGTGATCCTACTTCACTAATCCCCAAAGCACACTACTTCCCCGTCACATCGTGAACCTATACTAGTGGTGTGAACCTATACTGGTGGTGTGATCCTACTTGACTACTCCCCAAAGCACCTTTTCCCCGTCACATCGTGAACCTATACTAGTGGTGTGAACCTATACTAGTGGTGTGATCCTACTTCACTACTACCCAAAGCATCTTTTTCCCTGTCACATCGTGAACCTATACTAGTGGTGTGATCCTACTTGACTACTCCCCAAAGCACCTTTTTCCCCGTCACATCGTGAACCTATACTAGTGGTGTGATCCTACTTCACTACTCCCCAAAGCACATTACTTCCCCGTCACATCGTGAACCTATCCTTGTGGTGTGATCCTTCTTCACTACTCCCCAAAGCACCTTTTTCCCCGTCACATCGTGAACCTATACTAGTGTGATCCTACTTGACTACTCCCCAAAGCACCTTTTCCCCGTCACATCGTGAACCTATACTAGTGGTGTGATCCTACTTGACTACTACCCAAAGCACACTACTTCCCCGTCACATTGTGAACCTATACTAGTGGTGTGATCCTACTTCACTACTACCCAAAGCACACTACTTCCCCGTCACATCGTGAACCTATACTAGCGGTGTGATCCTATACTAGTGGTATGATCCTACTTCACTACTCCCCAAAGCACCTTTTCCCCGTCACATCGTGAACCTATACTAGTGGTGTGATCCTAGTACTTGACTACTCCCCAAAGCACACTACTTCCCCGTCACATCGTGAACCTATACTAGTGGTGTGATCCTACTTCACTACTCCCCAAAGCACACTACTTTCTCGTCACATCGTGAACCTATACTAGTGGTGTGATCCTACTTCACTACTCCCCAAAGCACACTACTTCCCCGTCACATCGTGAACCTATACTAGTGGTGTGATCCTACTTCACTACTCCCCAAAGCACACTACTTCCCCGTCACATCGTGAACCTATACTAGTGGTGTGATCCTACTTCACTATTTCCCAAAGCACACTACTTCCCCGTCACATTGTGAACCTATACTAGTGGTGTGATCCTACTTCACTACTTCCCAAAGCACACTACTTTCTCGTCACATCGTGAACCTATACTAGTGTTGTGATCCTACTTCACTACTCCCCAAAGCACACTACTTCCCCGTCACATTGGAACCTATACTAGTGGTGTGATCCTACTTCACTACTCCCCAAAGCATCTTTTTCCCTGTCACATCGTGAACCTATACTAGTGGTGTGATCCTACTTCACTACTTCCCAAAGCACACTACTTTCTCGTCACATCGTGAACCTAAACTAGTGGTGTGATCCTACTTCACTACTCCCCAAAGCACCTTTTTCCCTGTCACATCGTGAACCTATACTAGTGGTGTGATCCTATTTCACTACTCCCCAAAGCACACTACTTCCCCGTCACATTGTGAACCTATACTAGTGGTGTGATCCTACTTCACTACTCCCCAAAGCATCTTTTTCCCTGTCACATCGTGAACCTATACTAGTGGTGTGATCCTACTTCACTACTCCCCAAAGCACACTACTTTCTCGTCACATCGTGAACCTATACTAGTGGTGTGATCCTACTTCACTACTCCCCAAAGCATCTTTTTCCCTGTCACATCGTGAACCTATACTAGTGGTGTGATCCTACTTCACTACTTCCCAAAGCACACTACTTTCTCGTCACATCGTGAACCTATACTAGTGGTGTGATCCTACTTGACTACTCCCCAAAGCACCTTTTTCCCTGTCACATCGTGAACCTATACAAGTGGTGTGATCCTACTTGACTACTCCCCAAAGCACCTTTTTCCCTGTCACATCGTGAACCTATACAAGTGGTGTGATCCTACTTGACTACTTCCCAAAGCATCTTTTTCCCTGTCACATCGTGAACCTATACTAGTGGTGTGATCCTACTTCATTACCCCCCAAAGCACCTTTTTCCCCGTCACATCAAGAGGCAAGACGGTTAAGTGAGACACATGTTACATAGGGTCCACAGAGTACTGTACCTTCCGTGGTTATGGAATATGTAGACAGGCTACTTAATTCTATCTCTGATCTGAAATGTCTTCTTAGTAGATTTGACCCCCGTGTGATGGCTAGTTTTAGCATCGAGAGCATTTTAACTCTAGGGGCCGAGAACACTTTCTCTGAAATGAGATTCGGAGTCACTGACATGCCACTCTAGTAAGAGTTGATTATTGATTCAGCAGGTGTATGGAGGAACACTTGAAGAGGCATTGTAATGTTCCATTATACATGTATTACTATACTAACACTTCTTCATATTACCCTTAAATTTCAACATTTGTGTCTTACTCAGATCTTCCAAATTGTATCCTCCATAAAAATATTATACAAATTATACATAAAATTCAAAATATTAGGTACTTTTTTTTTATTTTAGGACACTGTTCCCTATATATTTCACCTGTCTAAAATTGGGCCTTTGATCCCTGGATCCCATTGTTCCCAAGATCCCTGAAACTAATTGGTCATGTTCCCCAGATGCCACAAACCCCTTGGAGGGCCTCAATGGTTATTTGAGATGTCAAAAATGTGAATTGGACTCGGACGCACGACGACGATGGAAAAAAGCGGATCGCAAATGGTCACACAAAACTTTGTCTCAGGTTTGTATTAGGTGACCTAATAAATAGAGAATACCATATTAGTGTCTGATAATATTAACTTTATCAGATGGGACTTAAAATACAAATCTACAAAATCAACATCAAACTTTTCTTACCGCTTGTAAAGATTCTGTCCATGTCAAAAAGTATAGTTATACATAATGAGGTCATGTGCCTGATAAACTTGCATTGACGTGATAAATCTATATTAATGATCAGAGAGGCAGTTTATCAACAGAAATATATGCATAAATGATAAAATGGCAATGTAAAGGCGAAATAAAATGACCAATGCAAGAATATGAACAAAATAAAAGTTTGTGCAAGGATGATGTACACAGTGCGATCACAAAATCTCGCTCGTTTATTCACTGTAATTCAATAATGAACAAGAAGGTGAGGTGTTTAATATATTTTATTATCAAATGCATGTGGTGTTTACCACATGTCAATATAAAGTAAGGTTTTATTAACATGTGATTGTGTTGTCTCTATATCTGACAACTACAAGTTAACTGATTGTATTATTAATTATAAAGACAAGTGTCTTAGTGAGTCTCGATATTGAAGAACCCTAGTCACGTGATGCAGCGCAGTAATCAAAATGTGTTACAAAATAAGTTTCTGACAAAACAGTTACAGGTAAAGATATTATAATATTTCAGTAACGGGCGACCACGCAAAGTCATGGAAATAGGGTCAGCTGACTTACCAGGTATAAATAGTACATGGTGTTCCGGTCCATCTGCTAGTTTAAGGCTTGGTCAGTCATAGAAGTTAATAACTGCCCAGTCAGTAAACTTGTATATGGAATGAAACACCAGCAGTATTTGTTATACTATACCAAATATAGTCATACAAAAATAAACAATTATACAAGTTATATACAAAATGCGTCGTTTCACTGGAGTGTAACACATATTTTGAATGTGCTTTCATACTGGAAAACCAACACATTTTGTATTTAAAATCCCTATCTTATGAAAACAGTAATGGAGACGGTGACTATCTCATACTAACAGTAATGGAGATGGTGACTATCTCATGGTAACAGTAATGGAGATGGTAAACATCTCATGGTAACAGTAATGGAGATGGTAAACATCTCATGGTAACAGTAATGGAGACAATAAACATCTCATGGTAACAGTAATGGAGACGGTAAACATCTCATGGTCTTCAGCATGTTCTATAATAATTACTTAATTTGAGAGTTCTCATGACATGCAATTATTGTCCTGTCCTGCCATCCAGAGATGTAGCATCCCAGTGCAATACAGCATGGATATAACAAGAATAATAACCATAACAAAAATTGTTTAAAATTTGAAGAAAAAAAAACCTATTTTTTAATTAACAGCATTTTGTCTCACTGATTTTTTTAAAAAGATTCTTGCACATAGACTGAAGCCATGAAGCTGCCAATACAGCTGGCAGGTTGATCATCATTGTTACTGCACAAGTAGAACAATGGACATATGTAGGCCAGGCAGATATGGTACTAACACTCAAACATTAAATATCAAATCAACCTGTTTAAACAGCATGTATATTAATGACTAAAAATTAAATACTAATGACAAATCTTAAATCCCATCTTTTGGTCCGGTTTTATTGACTATACAATATTTTTGTTGTTTAGAATTTAACATATTCTGTGGATGACCATACTTGGGTAGATATCATTTTCACATCAAGTCAGTGACTGAAGTGTCTCATGTCAAACTCAACTATACAATGCTTGTCTGTTACAGCTTCCATGTAGTAAACATGTTCAATTGTAAATACCGGCAAGACATAAGGATGTCTCATGTCAAAATCAACTATGCAATGCTTGTCTGTTACAGCTTCCATGTAGTAAACATGTTCAAATCCAAATACCGGGAAAACATAAGGATAAGTTTATTATAATCTATTATATTTAAGTTTGACGACAAAAAAAATCTTAAAGGTTCTATGAATTGCTCCAAAGTCCTTTTCCTGGGAACATCCAGTGCTCAATGCCTTTTTTGAGAGGCATTTGGGGTGAGCCTGGGATTGAACCAATGACCTCTGGCCAACACTCTATCTACTGCACTGCTGCCCCTCTTCTGAGTACATAAAAATTCTTCACAGTCATGTGTTTCAGCAAATGCACATTGATTTTTTATTATTAAATTAATATATAAAAACATCATTTACACCTATTTACACCATATATGACATAGAAATGTTCAAAAGGGAGAAAAATTTGTCAGTTCCGCAGTGACTGTAACCTGAAAAAGAAGAAGAAATATTATATGATACAGACAAGCATATGAGTATTTTTAACATTAACTTTTAATAGAACTGAAACTGATATTTTATGTAAACAACTTCTGAACTTTTAGTTGAAAATCATTTTAACTATATGTACAATATTAATGTATAGGGCGATGTACATAGTAAATGTTTTATACCCAATAAAAATTGAATAAAGAATTGAATTAAAAATTGTAATTTTACAACCAGATGTCATGTATAACGGTGATTATAAAAAAAATATGCCATAGGTTAGCAGAAGATATCAAATTAATATTTACCTACAAGGACTTAATACATAGAGAAGAAAATGCAACTCATTGATGTTTAGTGAACACTCACAGATTCAAACATATTTATCTTATTATCAAATTATCTTTACTTCCTTTCATCTCAAGAATACAATTGTTATGGCTATGCAGAATGACACCATCACCAGTAATTTGCGGCTACAACTGTTTAGGTAATATTGATTATAAACTTGTATACTGCCATTGAGAATTAACAAAATTACTCCAAACTGAAATGTTTTAATTAAGAGATAATCTTGCATTATCAAAACATCATTAAACAATACAACATAAAACTTACATTTTTATAAAACAACTTTGAATGGTTATTTTGCCAAATGATTAATTCTTTGCAAGCTGTTTTATCAACATTTAGTCTGGAGATGAAAGTTTCCTACCATTCTCTATATAATTCCTAGATACCTTAACAGTGTAAACTGCTAGTAGCACCAATAGTGAGTGGCACTTTCATTAAATAATTTACAATTACATATACACTAAAAGAGATACTTAATATAGTAAAGGGTAATAATTATTACAAAAAAAGTAAACTTTATAGAGAAGGGAAATAACTCAAATTGAAAAATATACAGTCAAACTTGTCTTAAGCAGCCAGTCAAGGGAAGGAGCAAAAGCTGCCTTTTAAGACAGGTTGTTGCTTTATGCAGGTAACTTTGCTTTGAAAACATAGAAATGGGAAATAGTGAATGTGGCTCCTTAAGACAAGTGGCTGCCTAATAGAGGTGACCACTTATACAGGGTTGACTGTATATTAATACAATTAGTCCTTTTAATTTAACAAGTGTTACATCAATTCAATATGTAAATACCATAAACATGTCTATATCATAATGATAATCTATAAACAATAAGTGGTATTACTTTTGGACATTACATTCAAACTTGAATCTCCGGAGGAAAGAACTACTTGACTTTCCATAGTCTTCAATTAGTTTTATCCTTGATACAACTACATGATGTACAGTTACAAACATCTACATGATGTACAGTTACAAACTAGTCTACATGATGTACAGTCACAAACTAGTCTACGTGATGTACAGTTACAAACTAGTCTATATGATGTACAGTTACAAACTAGTCTACGTGATGTACAGTTACAAACTAGTCTACATGATGTATAGTTACAAACTAGTTTACATGATGTATAGTTACAAACTAGTCTACATGATGTACAGTTACAAACTAGTCTACATGATGTATAGTTACAAACTAGTCTACATGATGTACAGTGATACGCTAAGATACCTTCTTGTTAGATCATCCTCCCTCTTCGTGTCTGCAGACTCCTTTATAGTTGATGTGGACGGATTGAGGCCAGCGAGTTGATCCATCACTTCCAGGCCATTTTCTTCTGCAACCTCGTGTATTAATGATTCCACTTGATCTTGAGGTGTTGAAAGTGTTGTTGCTGTGCCCATTGCATTTTCTAATGTCTGAAAGAAAGAAGTAATAAAAACTGTTGTCTTCAGTTCTTTCAAATATGCATAAAAAACATAGGGACCCAGTCCTATTCAAATATAGGAAACATAAGGGTCCAGTATTATTCATTTATTAAACAAAGGGAATCAGTCCTATTCATATATAAAACATAGGGACTCAGTATTACTCATTTATTAAACAAAGGGAACCAGTCCTATTCATATATAAAACATAGGGACTCAGTATTACTCATTTATTAAACAAAGGGAACCAGTCCTATTCATATATAAAACATAGGGACCCAGTCTTATTAATATACATGAAATATAAGGACCCAGTATTATTCATTTATTAAACAAAAGGGCCCTATCCTATTAATATATGAAACATCAGGACCAAGTATTGTTAATTTATTAAACAAAGGGAACCAGTCCTATTCATATACAAAACATAGGGACCCAGTATTATTCATCTATTAAACAAAAGGAACCAGTCCTATGTATATACATGTATAAGAAATAAAGAGGCACAGTCCTATTCATATATATGAAACATAATAACCTAATAAATATTATTCATTATTAAACAAATGGACCCAGTCATAATCACATATGAAACATACTGACCCATTTCTATTAATGCATGAAACATAAGGGACCCAGTCCTATTAGTGCAATCTTATATGAAACATAGGGATATATTGTATTACTAGAATCAGTCCACATTTAAAAGACCATTAAAAGATGATAAATAACTTGAGGACATTCTGTCTGTGGGACAACTCTGCTGAACATGACGAAGGATAACTCAAGGTGAAGGAACATTTCACTTTTATGATCCACAATGGCAGCAGGATGTTGGTGTAGCGGTCAGAGTGTTGACTGCTCAAGCCAGAGATCATTGGTTCAATTCAAACCTTGACACAATGGACTCTCATAAACAAAACTGCTTCTACCCAGGAAAATAGACTCAAGAGCAATTCAAAACTGAACTAACTTCACAAATTAGTTTAAATTACATGAAATTGAAATGATGGTTTTGCTTTTCACATTTTTGTGATTATGTAATGACTGTTTGAAGTATAGTTTATAAGTAATATGCATTATTTGTTTTGCTGTTGTAATGGCTGTAGTCTGACAACTGCTTCATATGTTGGACATATATTTTTATCTTATATATCTAATACTCATGAACATTTGACAAATGAAATCCATTCCTCAAATAATAAACTCTAACAAGATGTCATACTTACTGAAGTTCTTACATCCAAATCTTCAAATTGCTTCTCAAACTTTTCCATGATTTGTTCTACCTGTGGTTGAAAATTATACAAATATTAATAAACGTTAAAACTTAAATTGTGGACACTCGATAATAAATTTCAACTAAGCTGAAAAGTGTTTGTTGACACAATCATAGGCTTATTTGACAATTTCCATATTCCATTTTTCTGTAAAGCAAGTGATTCTTTTTTTTTTTGCAGGAAACTAATTTATCTTTAAATTGATGCAACAATTAAAGAAACACACGACAATGGTGAAATCGAAAATTTTACCAATGTTCATGCATTTAATAAATCCTTACACACATATCCCCATATGGAGATTTTAATCTTCAACAATTACTGTTTGAAACTTCATAATAAAAAAATTACACTTTTGTATGAAAAAAGTTACAAATGCTTTGAAAGTAAGAGTAAAATACAACTGATATTTCCTTTGAAGTTTTCCTATCATACCAATAACAAGAGCTTTCAGAAAACAAGAAAGCTCTCCTCTGGGTGTCTAAGTCCAAAAAGGGCCATAAGTGTGGCAAAAATGCAACCAAGAGTTATGGTTCTTGTCTGTGTGTTCCACTGATGATGGTGAACACACATGTGAAGGTTAATTCACATCCAATGAATGGTTGCATAGATATCGTAAACTTAAACGCAACTAAACTCAAAGTTTAACTTGGGTGTTTAAGTCCAAAAAGGGCCATAAGTGTGCCAAAATGCAACCCAGAGTTATTGTTCTTGTATCTGTGTGTTTCAATGATGATGGTGAACACACATGCAAAGTTTCATTCATATCCAATGAGTGGTTGCATAGATATCTTATGTGATAAAAAACATTAACCTGAAAAATTAAGTCAAAAAAGGGCCATTAGTGTGCCAAAATGCAACCCAGAGTTATGGCTCTTGTCTCTGTGTGTTTCAATGATGATGGTGAACACACATGCAAAGTTTCATTCATATCCAATGAGTGGTTGCATAGATATCTTACGTGATAAAAAACATTAACCTGAAAAATTAAGTAAAAAAAGGGCCATAAGTGTGCAAAAATACAACCCAGAGTTATGGCTCTTGTCTCTGTGTGTTGCAATGATGATGGTGAACACACATGCAAAGTTTCTTTCATATCCAATGAGTGGTTGCATAGATATCTTACCTGATAAAAAACTTTAACCTGAAAAATTATGTAAAAAAAAGGGCCATTACTGTGCAAAAATGCAACTCAGAGTTATGGTTCTTGTCTCTGTGTGTGTTTCAATGATGATGGTGAACACACATGCAAAGTTTCATTCATATCCAATGAGTGGTTGCATAGATATCTTACGTGATAAAAAACATTAACCTGAAAAATTAAGTAAAAAAAGGGCCATACGTGTGCCAAAATGCAACCCAGAGTTATGGCTCTTGTCTCTGTGTGTTTCAATGATGATGGTGAACACATATACGAATTTTCATTCATATCCAATGAGTGGTTGCATAGATATCTTACGTGATAAAAAACATTAACCTGAAAAATTAAGTCAAAAAAGGGCCATAACTGTGCAAAAATGCAACCCAGAGTTATGGTTCTTGTCTGTGTCTGTTTCAATGATGATGGTGAACACACATACAAAGTTTCATTCATATCCAATGAGTGGTTGCATAGATATCTTACGTGATAAAAACATTAACCTGAAAAATTAAGTAAAAAAAAGGGCCATAACTGTGCCAAAATGCAACCCAGAGTTATGGTTCTTGTCTGTGTCTGTTTCAATGATGATGGTGAACACACATACAAAGTTTCATTCATATCCAATGAGTGGTTGCATAGATATCTTACGTGATAAAAAACATTAACCTGAAAAATTAAGTAAAAAAAGGGCCAAAACTGTGCCAAAATGCAACCCAGAGTTATGGTTCTTGTCTCTGTGTGTTTCAATGATGATGGTGAACACACATGCGAAGTTTCATTCATATCCAATGAGTGGTTGCATAGATATCTTACCTGATAAAAAAACATTAACCTGAAAAATTAAGTAAAAAAAGGGCCATAACTGTGCAAAAATGCAACCCAGAGTTAAGGTTCTTGTCTCTGTGTGTTTCAATGATGATGGTGAACACACATGCAAAGTTTCATTCATATCCAATGAGTGGTTGCATAAATATCTTACCTGATAAAAAAACTTTAACCTGAAAAAATATGTCGAAAAAGGGCCATAACTGTGCCAATTGCAACCCAGAGTTCTTGTCTGTGTGTGTTCCATTGATGATGGTGAACACACATGGGAAATTTAATTCACATCCAATGAGTGGTTGCATAGATATTTTAAACTTAAACGCAAGTAAATGCAAAGTTTAACCTTGGTGTCATAACTGTGTCAAAATGCAATCAAGAGTTATGGTTCTTGTCTCTGTGTGTTCCATTGATGATGGTGAACACACATGTGAAGTTTCATTCACATCCAATGAGTGGTTGCATAGATATCCTAAACTTAAACGCAAAGTTTGAGGCTTTAGTCCAAAAAGGGCCATAACTGTGCCAAAATGCAATCCAGAGTTATGGTTCTTATTTCTGAGTGTTCTATTGATGATGGTTAACACAAATGCAAAGTTTTATTGACATCCAATGAGTGGTTGCATAGATATCTGAATCTTGTATGCAAAAGTTTAACCTGAGTGTCTACAGATGACGATGACAACGATGCCGCCGACAACCCCGGGGTCATGACAATAGCTCTGCTTGGACTTCGTCCCGGCGAGCTAAAAAGTGACTTATATCAAAATAATAATTGTTAAATACTTTGTCAAATATTACCACTTAGCAAAATGATGATTTACAACCATCTGCATGAGTTATGTCCCTTTCTAAAATAGAATCAATATTGAAGGTACACATACATATTGGCTTATTCTAACTTCATATCTACATCCTGTAGCGATGTATTTTTAGAAAGAGTTAAGTGATTTAGCAGAATTGCTTTGCACCAGTTTAAATAACCATACATTGTGGAGCCACTTATAAAATTAAACCAATAAATATCATTTGTACAAACCTGTCAACACACACCATCATCATGTTCCACGAACAATCAAATCAGTATACATGTAGATGTCTTGATTAGAAATTTGAGTATAATTGAACTGATGGTTTTATACAAAATGTTGTTTGTGAACTCATGTGTGATGACAAGCTTTTTTATCATAAACCATGCGAAATTTGATTACTGTTGGTTTCAGAGAAAATACTGCTGTTGTGGACACAGGTAAGACGTCACACTACCGGGCTGAGGCTTTGACAGGTAAGATGTCACACTACCAGGCTGAGGCTTTGACAGGTAAGACGTCACACTACCGGGCTGAGGCTTTGACAGGTAAGACATCACACTACCTGGCTGAGGCTTTGACAGGTAAGATGTCACACTACCGAGCTGAGGTTTTGACAGGTAAGACGTCACACTACCTGGCTGAGGCTTTGACAGGTAAGACGTCACACTACCGGGCTGAGGCTTTGACAGGTAAGATGTCACACTACTGGGCTGAGGCTTTGACAGGTAAGACGTCACACTACTTGGCTGAGGCTTTGACAGGTAAGATGTCACACTACCGGGCTGAGGCTTTGACAGGTAAGATGTCACACTACCTGGCTGAGACTTTGACAGGTAAGATGTCACACTACCGGGCTGAGGCTTTGACAGGTAAGACGTCACACTACCTGGCTGAGACTTTGACAGGTAAGACATCACACTACCGGGCTGAGGCTTTGACAGGTAAGATGTCACACTACTGGGCTGAGGCTTTAACAGGAAATATGTCACACTACCGGGCTGAGGCTCTGACAGGTAAGATGTCACACTACCGGTCTGAGGCTTTTACAGGTAAGATGTCACACTACCGGGCTGAGGCTTTGACAGGTAAGACGTCACACTACCTGGCTGAGGCTTTGACAGGTAAGACGTCACACTACCGGGCTGAGGTTTTGACAGGTAAGACGTCACACTACCGGGCTGAGGCTTTGACAGGTAAGATGTCACACTACAGGGCTGAGGCTTTGACAGGTAAGATGTCACACTACCGGGCTGAGGCTTTGACAGGTAAGACGTCACACTACTTGGCTGAGGCTTTGACAGGTAAGACGTCACACTACCGGGCTGAGGCTTTGACAGGTAAGATGTCACACTACCTGGCTGAGGCTTTGACAGGTAAGATGTCACACTACCGGACTGAGGCTTTGACAGGTAAGACGTCACACTACCTGGCTGAGACTTTGACAGGTAAGACGTCACACTACCGGGCTGAGGCTTTGACAGGTTATATGTCACACTACCTGGCTGAGGCTTTGACAGGTAAGATGTCACACTACCGGGCTGAGGCTTTGACAGGTAAGACGTCACACTACCGGGCTGAGGCTTTGACAGGTAAGACGTCACACTACCGGGCTGAGGCTTTGACAGGTAAGATGTCACACTACCTGACTGAGGCTTTGACAGGTAAGACGTCACACTACCTGGCTGAGGCTTTGACAGGTAAGATGTCACACTACCTGGCTGAGGATTTGACAGGTAAGATGTTACACTACCTGGCTGAGGATTTGACAGGTAAGATGTTACACTACCAGCCTGAGGCTTTGACAGGTAAGACGTCACACTACCTGGCTGAGGCTTTGACAGGCAATATGTCACACTACTGGACTATGGCTTTGACAGGCAATATGTCACACTACCGGGGTGAGGCTTTGACAGGTAAGATGACACACTACCGGGCTGAGGCTTTGACAGGTAAGACGTCACACTACCTGGCTGAGGCTTTGACAGGTAAAATGTCACACTACCGGGCTGAGGCTTTGACAGGTAAGATGTCACACTACTGGGCTGAGGCTTTGACATGTAATATGTCACACTACAGGGCTGAGGCTTTGACAGGTAAGATGTCACACTACCGGGCTTAGGCTTTGACAGGTAAGACGTCACACTACCGGGCTGAGGCTTTGACAGCTAAGACGTCTCACTACCGGGCTGAGGCTTTGACAGGTAAGATGTCACACTACCTGGCTGAGGCTTTGACAGGTAAGATGTCACACTACCGGGCTGAGGCTTTGACAGGTAAGACGTCACACTACCTGGCTGAGACTTTGACAGGTAAGACGTCACACTACCGGGCTGAGGCTTTGACAGGTTATATGTCACACTACAGGGCTGAGGCTTTGACAGGTAAGATGTCACACTACCGGGCTGAGGCTTTGACAGGTAAGACGTCACACTACCGAGCTGAGGCTTTGACAGGTAAGACGTCACACTACCGGGCTGAGGCTTTGACAGGTAAGACGTCACACTACCGGGCTTAGGCTTTGACAGGTAAGAAGTCACACTACCTGACTGAGGCTTTGACAAGTAAGACGTCACACTACCTGGCTGAGGCTTTGACAGGTAAGATGTCACACTACCTGGCTGAGGATTTGACAGGTAAGATGTTACACTACCTGGCTGAGGATTTGACAGGTAAGATGTTACACTACCAGCCTGAGGCTTTGACATGTAAGACGTCACACTACCTGGCTGAGGCTTTGACAGGCAATATGTCACACTACTGGACTAAGGCTTTGACAGGCAATATGTCACACTACCGGGGTGAGGCTTTGACAGGTAAGATGACACACTACCGGGCTGAGGCTTTGACAGGTAAGACGTCACACTACCTGGCTGAGGCTTTGACAGGTAAGATGTCACACTACCGGGCTGAGGCTTTGACAGGTAAGATGTCATACTACTGGGCTGAGGCTTTGACAGGTAATATGTCACACTACAGGGCTGAGGCTTTGACAGGTAAGATGTCACACTACCGGGCTGAGGCTTTGACAGGTAAGACGTCACACTACCGGGCTGAGGCTTTGACAGCTAAGACGTCTCACTACCGGGCTGAGGCTTTGACAGGTAAGACATCACACTACTCGGCTGAGGCTTTGACAGGCAATATGTCACACTACCTGGCTGAGGCTTTGACAGGTAAGACGTCACACTACTGGGCTGAGGCTTTGACAGGAAATATGTCACACTACTGGGCTGAGGCTCTGACAGGTAAGATGTCACACTACCGGTCTGAGGCTTTTACAGGTAAGACGTCACACTACCGGGCTGAGGCTTTGACAGGTAAGACGTCACACTACCTGGCTGAGGCTTTGACAGGTAAGACGTCACACTACCGGGCTTAGGCTTTGACAGGTAAGATGTCACACTACCGGGCTGAGGTTTTGACAGGTAAGACGTCACACTACCTGGCTGAGGCTTTGACAGGTAAGACGTCACACTACCGGGCTGAGGCTTTGACAGGTTAGACGTCACACTACCGGGCTGAGGCTTTGACAGGTAAGACGTCACACTACCGGGCTGAGGCTTTGACAGGTAAGACGTCACACTACCGGGCTGAGGCTTTGACAGGTAAGATGTCACACTACCTGGCTGAGGCTTTGACAGGTAAGACGTTACACTACCGGGCTGAGGCTTTGACAGGTAAGATGTCACACTACAGGGCTGAGGCTTTGACAGGTAAGACACACTACCGGGCTGAGGCTTTGACAGGTAAGACGTCACACTACCGGGCTGAGGATTTGACAGGTAAGATGTCACACTACCGGGCTGAGGCTTTGACAGGTAAGACGTCACACTACCGGGCTGAGGCTTTGACAGGTAAGACGTCACACTACCTGGCTGAGGCTTTGACAGGTAAGACGGGTAAGATGTCACACTACCGCGCTGAGGCTTTGGCAGGTAAGACGTCACACTACCGGGCTGAGGCTTTGACAGGTAAGATGTCACACTACCGGGCTGAGGCTTTGATAGGTAAGATGTCACACTACCGGGCTGAGGCTTTGCTAACTAGTAACTGTGTTCTAATACCACTCTTTCGTGTGCCAACAAACAACAAAGATGCATGTGAAACAACAAATAATTTTTCTATATTGCAAGTTTTCAGACAGCCAGGCCCAGTTAACTCATTGAGAAGTGTGTCTGACTCTCAAACCAGGGGTTGTAAGTTTGATTCTCCAATTGCATTTATTAACTGATATACAACATTGCATTTCAGTCATTTGTTTCTCTTCATTGATTAGAATGGGAAAATAATCAGTTACTGCAGAGATATGTGTGCTTAAATACTGGTTAAATTTTTCAAGATCCCAGGAAAACATTTGTTTAGGGCTATTCCATTAGAGCATACCCCTACCCCACGGGCGACAAAGTAAAGAACTTCTATGCATGGTTGTTGTTGGCAAAACGCACTTTTATCACACATGCCAATTATGAGGATATCATTGCTGTTCCTGGTCCTTAATTTGTCATTAAATTGAAATTAAATCTATGGTATTGTTTTACCATTAAAACATCCATTTGAGAATATTGTGCTTGTTGTCAAAGCTATATATGGATGAGTGGCTTGGTGGCAAAGACTCAGGCAAACATCCGGGTCATTCAATTGTAGCGGAATGGAGTGCATGGACAGTATAAGAAGTCTGCTCTGTTTTTCATAAGCAATGGGTTGGGGTCAATTATGAGAAAGATTTAAAGGTACAAATTAAATTTAATTTGAATATAAATCATCTATAATTTGCAATTGACTGGTTCTATGATAACCAGACACATATAGAACTGTAAACAGACTGTTTAGTTGGTGTATAACCACAAAATGAAAACATGTGTGTCAACTCGGTGTTCAATCAACTTATAATTTTGAACATATGTTTCTCCTTTGACGATTTATCATTAAGCAAACCGTGTCCAAAAATGTTTAAATGTAAACATAGGAAGCATTTAGCCATTTCGCCCCCTGTCACAAGACTTACAGTTTCCTCTCCAGAAAGTCTGTGCATCGACATTAATGTACTGGTAATATTTATGTTTTTGTTTCAAAGTCCAATAATTTGCTTCCATGAGTGGTTGTAATAACCTGAAATATGCTTCTATTCAAAGTACAAGCCGACTTATAATTTTCTTTCCCCTGTAGCGGTGTATTTTAATGGAAAAGTCCTAAATAACGGATTGTCTGTTATCCCACAATAGCATAAAAATAATGCTTAACATGCAAACAAAACAAACTGTATTCAGACAAGCATGTGCCTCACCTTTGGTAGATCCATAGAGGACATGGCCTTATCTAATGCTTTTGTTACATCTCCAATACTCTTGGTTATCTGAATTACAGAAGTATACAATATTATAAGTACATGTATATTAAGTTATATCATTATATCATCTAGCTTCCATATCTAACGCTTTTGTTACATCTCCAATACTTTTCCAATATCATTATCATGCTGTAGTCTAACTTACATATCTTCGATGAAATCTAGCTTACATGTCTTCGATGAAGTCTAGCTTACGTGTCTTCGATGAAGTCTAGCTTACGTGTCTTCGATGAAATCTAGCTTACGTGTCTTTGATGAAGTCTAGCTTACGTGTCTTCGATGAAGTCTAGCTTAAATGTCTTGATGGATGAAGTCTAGTTTACATGTCTTCGTTGAAATCTAGCTTACATGTCTTCGATGAAGTCTAGCTTACATGTCTTCGATGAAGTCTAGCTTACATGTCTTCGATGAAGTCTAACTTACATTTCTTCGATGAAGTCTAGATTATTTGTCTACAATGAAGTCTAACTTACATGTCTTCAATGAAGTCTAGCTTACATGTCTTCGATGAAGTCTAACTTACATGTCTTCGATGAAGTCTAGATTATTTGTCTACAATGAAGTCCAACTTACATGTCTTCAATGAAGTCTAGCTTACATGTCTTTGATGAAGTCTAGATTATTTGTCTACAATGAAGTCCAACTTACATGTCTTCAATGAAGTCTAGCTTACATGTCTTTGATGAAGTCTAGATTATTTGTCTACAATGAAGTCTAACTTACATGTCTTCAATGAAGTCTATCTTACATATCTTTGATGAAGTCTAGTTTATTTGTCTACAATGAAGTCTAACTTACATGTCTACAATGAAGTCTAACTTACATATCTTCAATGAAGTCTAGCTTACATATCTTTGATGAAGTCTAGATTATTTGTCTACAATGAAGTCCAACTTACATGTCTTCAATAAAGTCTAGCTTACATATCTTTGATGAAGTCTAGATTATTTGTCTACAATGAAGTCTAGCTTACATATCTTTGATGACGTCTAGCTCATATAATTATTTTTGATGAAGTCTTGCTTACATCTAGCTTACATATCTTCAAACAATTTCATTACCTTTAAAGAAAGTATCCTATTTTTCTTTTCATAATTTTACAAATAAAAGAAAATAAAATTTGACTATACTAATTGCGCCTTTACTGTCACAAGGATATCAATTAAAACATATCGAAATGTGAATTGAAAGGGGATTTTTAACTTGGCCTATATGTCCAGATTAGACTAAAATAATTTTTTCGCTTAAAATTGCAATACTTTTTATGACATATGAACTGAGTCATCTGCCTTCAATTTGATCCATCATATTTGCTTCACATAGTAATCTGATTAGTCTCGAAAAGAGTTTGAGTTATAATGTGAAGGTTGTCAATCTGACTTGTGTAATACCTTTTTTAAAATTGTAATTCTGTTTTATGATTTCTCCACTCTGATTAAAGGCAACATATCAGGAAAACTCGCTATTTATGTCTTAATAAAATAATATTATTTTTAAAATCATACTCAGTATCTCACTATCATTAATAAACAAAATACAAAAGATTTGGCTTTTCAAATCCACCACCATCACATCAGCATACAGACTTTTTTGTTAAAATGAAACAAATTCTACAATATGAATACCAGTATGACAGATTAAACCAAAATAAAATCACTCAACTCATATGATACATACGAAATATGTTGCAAGATTTAGCTGAAAATCTATTTTAGTCTAACCTGGGTAAGTAGGCTTAGAAGATCACTTTTCAATATATTATATGGCATGTTAGGCATCCTTATGTAATATAGGGTCAGTGAATATATGTAGGCATCCTTATGTAATATAGGATCAGTGAGTATATGTAGGCATCCTTATGTAATATAGGGTCAGTGAGTATATGTAGGCATCCTTATGTAATATAGGGTCAGTGAGTATATGTAGGCATCCTTATGTAATATAGGGTCAGTGAGTATATGTAGGCATCCTTATGTAATATAGGGTCAGTGAGTATATGTAGGCATCCTTATGTAATATAGGGTCAGTGAGTATATGTAGGCATCCTTATGTAATATAGGGTCAGTGATGTATGTAGGCATCCTTATGTAATATAAGGTCAGTGAGTATATGTAGGCATCCTTATGTAATATAAGGTCAGTGAGTATATGTAGGCATCCTTATGTAATATAAGGTCAGTGAGTATATGTAGGCATCCTTATGTAATATAAGGTCAGTGAGTTTATGTAGGCATGGTATTATAGTTAAGAAAAAAGTTTTTAGACAATTCTAAAGTTTCCTGATATGCTTCCTTTAAAATATCACATTTTGTCACATTGGAGGAACCTTCAGACGACAGTGTTATTGGAACAGTGCGATTGCTATTTCACCAAGAAACTAAAATGGCAGTGACCATCTTCGAATTACTTCATGCACCCATATAAAAACAGAATACCAATACTTACAGATTTCATCGTGACTGCTGTCTGAACTTTGGAGGAGACAGCATCAACCCTGGCTGCAAACCGCAAATAATTAAGTGACTCATTCTTTTTACGTATCGCATTCTCTGCATAGATTCTTGCTCCCTCTATGTTCTTCTGTTGGATAGCCTGAATATATAATGGAACAATTCATATCATTGATAACTATACATCTTCAGGGAGCCGGGCCAGGATAGATTAGCTTATACA
This sequence comes from Panopea generosa, assembly GCA_029582155.1. Lineage (NCBI taxonomy): Eukaryota > Metazoa > Mollusca > Bivalvia > Adapedonta > Hiatellidae > Panopea > Panopea generosa. Next base: position 77,205,883 of record CM055900.1, read on the forward strand.
GAGGTTGGGAGTTAGTAACCCCACCTGGCCACAGTCATTCTGACACTATGATAATGCAACACATTGTCTTTCTTCTCTCACTGCCAATTAATGTTGGAAAGTTTTCAGCTACTTGCAGAAATAGGTGTGCTTGAATACTGTTTAACTTTCTAAAATCCCAGGAAAGGATTACTAATCATTTGTTAGCTCTCGATGGCATAAAAATGAAGCTAAATATTCATACAAACCAAATATAGCACAAACGTAAGATTTTTCAAACAGAGTTAAACAACATTTTTGATACATTTAATACAGGTTGTATATGGCAACAAGTCCTATGGATGGAGGAAAATCTCAGGTACTTATACATGAATCTGAGTAGAACCAGTCGTACTGATGGAGGAAAATCTCAGATACTTATACATGAATCTGTGTAGAACCAGTCCTATTGATGGAAGAAAACCCTCAGGTACTTATACATGAATCTGTGTAGAACCAATCCTACTGTTGGAGGAAAATCTCAGGCACTTATACATGAATCTGAGAAGAACCAGTCCTACTGATGGAGGAAAATATCAGGTACTTATACATGAATCTGTGTAGAACCAGTCCTACTGTTGGAGGAAAATCTCAGGTACTTATACATGAATCTGTGTAGAACCAGTCCTACTGAGGGCCGAAAACCTCAGGTACTTATACATGAATCTGTGTAGAACCAGTCATACTGATGGAGGAAAACCTCAGGTACTTATACAAGAATCTGAGTAGAACCAGTCCTACTGTTGAAGGAAAACCTTCAGTACTTATACATGAATCTTTGTAGAACCAGTGTTACTGATGGAGGAAAACCTCAGGTACTTATACATGAATCTGTGTAGAACCAGTCCTACTGTTGGAGGAAAATCTCAGGTACTTATACATGAATCTGTGTAGAACCAGTCCTACTGAGGGCCGAAAACCTCAGGTACTTATACATGAATCTGTGTAGAACCAGTCCTACTGATGGAGGAAAACCTCAGGTACTTATACAAGAATCTGAGTAGAACCAGTCCTACTGTTGAAGGAAAACCTTCAGTACTTATACATGAATCTTTGTAGAACCAGTGTTACTGATGGAGGAAAACCTCAGGTACTTATACAAGAATCTGAGTAGAACCAGTCCTAATGTTGAAGGAAAATCTCAGGTACTTATACATGAATCTTTGTAGAACCAGTCATACTGATGGAGGAAAACCTCAGGTACATATACATGAATCTGTGTAGAACCAGCCGTATTGATGGAGAAAAACCTCAGGTACTTACACATGAATCTGAGTAGAACCATTCATACTGACGGAGGAAAACCTTCAGTACTTATACATGAATCTGTGTAGAACCAGTCCTACTGTTGGAGAAAGAAAATCTCAGGTACTTAAACATGAGTCTGTGTAAAACCAGTCTTACTGATGGAGGAAAACCTCAGGTACTTATACATGAATATGTGTATAACCAGTCTTACTGATGGAGGAAAACCTCAGGTACTTATACATGAATCTGAGTAGAACCAGTCCTACTGTTGGAGGAAAACCTCAGGTACTTATACATGAATCTGTGTAGAACCAGTCCTACTGTCAGAGGAAAATCTCAGGTACTAATACATGAATCTGCGTAGAACCAGTCCTACTGTTGGAGGAAAATCTCAGGTACTAATACATGAATCTGAGTAAACCCAGTCGTACTGTTGGAGGAAAATCTCAGGTACTTATACATGAATCTGAGTAGAACCAGTCGTACTGATGGAGGAAAATCTCAGGTACTTATACATGAATCTGAGTAGAACCAGTCATACTGATGGAGGAAAATCTCAGGTACTTATACATGAATCTGAGTAGAACCAGTCGTACTGATGGAGGAAAATCTCAGGTACTTATAAATGAATCTGTGTAGAACCAGTCGTACTGTTGGAAGAAAATCTCAGGTACTTATACATGAATCTGAGTAAAACCAGTCCTACTGTCGGAGGAAAATCTCAGGTACTTATACATAAATCTGAGTAGAACCAGTTGTACTGATGGAGGAAAACCTTCTGTACTTATACATGCATCTGTGAAGAACCAGTCCTACTGTTTGAGGAAAAAAAATCTCAGGTACTTATACATGAATCTGTATAGAACTAGTCATACTGATGGAGGAAAACCTCAGGTACTTATACATGAATCTGAGTAGAACCAGTCCTACTGTTGGAAGAAAATCTCAGGTACTTATACATGAATCTGTGTAGAACCAGTCATACAGATGGAGGAAAATCTCAGGTATTTATACATGAATCTGAGTAGAACCAGTCGTACTGATGGAGGAAAACCTCAGGTATTTATACATGAATCTGAGTAGAACCAGCCTACTGTTGGAGGAAAGTCTCAGGTACTTATACATGAATCTGTGTGGAACCAGTCATACTGGTGAAGGAAAATCTCAGGTACTTATACATGAATCTGAGTAGAACCAGTAATAATGTTGGAGTAAAACCTCAGGTACTTATACATGAATCTGAGTAGAACCAGCGCTACTGTTGGAGGAAAATCTCAGGTACTTATACATGAATCTGTGTAGAACCAGCCGTACTGATGGATAAAAAACCTCAGGTACTTATATAAGAATCTGAGTAGAACCAGTCCTACTGTTGAAGGAAAACCTTCAGTACTTATACATGAATCTTTGTAGAACCTGTCATACTGATGGAGGAAAATCTCAGGTACTTATACATGAATCTGAGTAGAACCAGTCCTACTGTTGAAGGAAAATCTCAGGTACTTATACATGAATCTTTGTAGAACCAGTCATATTGATGGAGAAAAACCTCAGGTACTTATACAGGAATCTGAGTAGAACCTTTCATACTGATGGAGGAAAACCTTCAGTACTTATACATGAATCTGTGTAGAACCAGTCCTACTGTTGGAGAAAGAAAATCTCAGGTACTTAAACATGAATCTGTGTAGAACCAGTCTTACTGATGGAGGAAAACCTCAGGTACTTATACATGAATCTGTGTAGAACCAGTCTTACTGATGGAGGAAAACCTCAGGTACTTATACATGAATCTGAGTAGAACCAGTCGTGCTGTTGGAAGAAAACCTCAAGTACTTATACATGAATCTGCGTAGAACCAGTCGTACTGTCGGAGGAAAATCTCAGGTACTAATACATGAATCTGCGTAGAACCAGTCCTACTGTTGGAGGAAAATCTCAGGTACTTATACATGAATCTGAGTAAAACCAGTCGTACTGTTGGAGGAAAATCTCAGGTACTTATACATGAATCTGAGTAGAACCAGTCGTACTGATGGAGGAAAATCTCAGGTACTTATAAATGAATCTGTGTAGAACCAGTTGTACTGTTGGAAGAAAATCTCAGGTACTTATACATGAATCTGAGTAAAACCAGTCCTACTGTCGGAGGAAAATCTCAGGTACTTATAATGAATCTGAGTAGAACCAGTTGTACGGATGGAGGAAAACCTTCTGTACTTATACATGCATCTGTGAAGAACCAGTCCTACTGATTGAGGAAAGAAAATCTCAGGTACTTATACATGAATCTGTATAGAACTAGTCATACTGATGGAGGAAAACCTCAGGTACTTATACATAAATCTGTGTAGAGCCAGTCGTACTGTTGGAGGAAAACCTTCGGTACTTATACATGAATCTAAGTAGAACCAGTCCTACTGTTGGAGGAAAACCTCAGGTACTTATACATGAATCTGAGTAGAACCAGTCCTACTGTTCGAAGAAAATCTCAGGTACTTATACATGAATCTGAGTAGAACCAGTCATACAGATGGAGGAAAATATCAGATAATTATACATGAACCTGAGTAGAATCAGTCGTACTGATGGAGGAAAACCTCAGGTATTTATACATGAATCTGAGTAGAACCAGTCCTACTGTTGGAGGAAAGTCTCAGGTACTTATACATGAATCTGTGTAGAACCAGTCATACTGATGGAGGAAAATCTCAGGTACTTATACATGAATCTGAGTAGAACCAGTCCTACTGTTGAAGTAAAACCTCAGGTACTTATACATGAATCTGAGTATAACCAGTCCTACTGTTGGAGGAAAATCTCAGGTACTTATACATGAATCTGTGTAGAACCAGCCGTACTGATGGAGGAAAATCTCAGGTACTTATACATGAATCTGTGTAGAACCAGTCCTACTGATGGAGGAAAACCTCAGGTACTTATACAAAAATCTGAGTAAAACCAGTCCTTCTGTTGGAAGAAAACCTTAAGTACTTATACATGAATCTAAGTAGAACCAGTCTTACTGATGGAGGAAAACCTCAGGTACTTATACAAGAATCTGAGTAGAACCAGTCCTACTGTTGAAGGAAAACCTCAGGTACTTATACATGAATCTTTGTAGAACCAGTCATACTGATGGAGAAAAACCTCAGGTACTTATACATGAATCTGAGTAGAACCAGTCCTACTGTTGAAGGAAAACCTTCAGTACTTATACATGAATCTGAGTAGAACCAATCCCACTGTTGGAGGAAAATCTCAGGTACTTATACTGAATCTAAATAGAACCAGTCGTACTGATGGAGGAAAACCTCAGGTACTTATACATGAATCTAAATAGAACCAGTCATACTGATGGAGGAAAACCTTCAGTACTTATACATGAATCTGTGTAGAACCAGTCCTACTGTTGAAGAAAAACCCTCAGGTACTTAAACATGAATCTGTGTAGAACCAGTCTTACTGATGGAGGAAAAACCTCAGGTACTTATACATGAATCTGTGTAGAACCAGTCTTACTGATGGAGGAAAACCTCAGGTACTTATACATGAATCTGAGTAGAACCAGTCCTACTGTTGGAGGAAAATCTCAGGTACTTATACATGAATTTGAGTAGAACCAGTTGTACTGATGGAGGAAAACCTTCTGTACTTATACATGAATCTGTGTAGAACCAGTCGTACTGTTTGAGGAAAGAAAATCTCAGGTACTTATACATGAATCAGTGTAGAACTAGTCATACTGATGCAGGAAAACTTCAGGTACTTAGAAAATCTCAGGTACTTATACATGAATCTGAGAAGAACCAGTCCTACTGTTGGAGGAAAACCTCAGGTACTTATACATGAATCTGAGTAGAACCAGTCCTACTGTTGGAGGAAAATCTCAGGTACTTTTACATGAATCTTTGTAGAACCAGTCGTAATGATGGAGGAAAATCTCAGGTACTTATACATGAATCTGAGTAGAACCAATCCTACTGTTGGAGGAAAGTCTCAGGTACTTATACAAGAATCTGTGTAGAACCTGTCATACTGATGGAGGAAAATCTCAGGTACTTATACATGAATCTGAGTAGAACCAGTCTTACTGTTGGAGGAAAACCTCAGGTACCTATACATGAATCTGAGTAGAACCAGTGCTACTGTTGGAGGAAAATCTCAGGTACTTATACATGAATCTGTGTAGAACCAGTCGTATTGATGGAGGAAAATATCAGGTACTTATACATGAATCTGAGTAGAACCAGTCCTACTGTTGGAGGAAAACCTCAGGTACTTATACATGAATCTGAGTAGAACCAGTCCTACTGTTGGAGGAAAATCTCAGGTACTTATACATGAATCTGTGTAGAACCAGTCCTACTGTTGGAGGAAAATCTCAGGTACTTATACAAGACTCTGTGTAGAACCAGTCGTACTGATGGAGGAAAATCTCAGGTACTTAAACATGAATCTGATTAGAACCAGTCTTACTGATGGAGGAAAACCTCAGGTACTTATACATGAATCTGTGTAGAACCAGTCCTGCTGTTGGATGAAAACCTTCGGTACTTATACATGAATCTGAGAAGAACCAGTCCTACTGATGGAGGAAAAACCTTCGGTACTTATACATGAATCTGAGTAGAACCAGTCTTACTGATGGAGGAAAACCTTCGGTACTTATACATGAATCTGAGTAGAACCAGTCGTACTGTTGGAGGGAAATCTCAGGTACTTATTAATGAATCTGTGTAGAACCAGTCGTACTGTTGGAAGAAAATCTCAGGTACTTATACATGAATCTGAGTAAAACCAGTCCTACTGTCGGAGGAAAATCTCAGGTACTTATACATGAATCTGAGTAGAACCAGTTGTACTGATGGAGGAAAACCTTCTGTACTTATACATGCATCTGTGAAGAACCAGTCCTACTGTTTGAGGAAAGAAAATCTCAGGTACTTATACATGAATCTGTAAAGAACTAGTCATACTGATGGAGGAAAACCTCAGGTACTTATACATAAATCTGTGTAGAACCAGTCGTACTGTTGGAGGAAAACCTTCGGTACTTATACATGAATCTAAGTAGAACCAGTCCTACTGTTGGAGGAAAATCTCAGGTACTTATACATGAATTTGAGTAGAACCAGTTGTACTGATGGAGGAAAACCTTCTGTACTTATACATGAATCTGTGTAGAACCAGTCGTACTGTTTGAGGAAAGAAAATCTCAGGTACTTATACATGAATCAGTGTAGAACTAGTCATACTGATGCAGGAAAACCTCAGGTACTTAGAAAATCTCAGGTACTTATACATGAATCTGAGAAGAACCAGTCCTACTGTTGGAGGAAAACCTCAGGTACTTATACATGAATCTGAGTAGAACCAGTCCTACTGTTGGAGGAAAATCTCAGGTACTTTTACATGAATCTTTGTAGAACCAGTCGTAATGATGGAGGAAAATCTCAGGTACTTATACATGAATCTGAGTAGAACCAATCCTACTGTTGGAGGAAAGTCTCAGGTACTTATACAAGAATTTGTGTAGAACCAGTCGTACTGATGGAGGAAAATCTCAGGTACTTATACATGAATCTGAGTAGAACCAGTCTTACTGTTGGAGGAAAACCTCAGGTACCTATACATGAATCTGAGTAGAACCAGTGCTACTGTTGGAGGAAAATCTCAGGTACTTATACATGAATCTGTGTAGAACCAGTCGTATTGATGGAGGAAAATATCAGGTACTTATACATGAATCTGAGTAGAACCAGTCTTACTGATGGAGGAAAACCTTCGGTACTTATACATGAATCTGAGTAGAACCAGTCGTACTGTTGGAGGGAAATCTCAGGTACTTATTAATGAATCTGAGTAGAACCAGTCCTACTGTTGGAGGAAAACCTCAGGTACTTATACATGAATCTGAGTAGAACCAGTCCTACTGTTGGAGGAAAATCTCAGGTACTTATACATGAATCTGTGTAGAACCAGTCCTACTGTTGGAGGAAAATCTCAGGTACTTATACAAGACTCTGTGTAGAACCAGTCGTACTGATGGAGGAAAATCTCAGGTACTTAAACATGAATCTGATTAGAACCAGTCTTACTGATGGAGGAAAACCTCAGGTACTTATACATGAATCTGTGTAGAACCAGTCCTACTGTTGGATGAAAACCTTCGGTACTTATACATGAATCTGAGAAGAACCAGTCCTACTGATGGAGGAAAAACCTTCGGTACTTATACATGAATCTGAGTAGAACCAGTCTTACTGATGGAGGAAAACCTTCGGTACTTATACATGAATCTGAGTAGAACCAGTCGTACTGTTGGAGGGAAATCTCAGGTACTTATTAATGAATCTGTGTAGAACCAGTCGTACTGTTGGAAGAAAATCTCAGGTACTTATACATGAATCTGAGTAAAACCAGTCCTACTGTCGGAGGAAAATCTCAGGTACTTATACATGAATCTGAGTAGAACCAGTTGTACTGATGGAGGAAAACCTTCTGTACTTATACATGCATCTGTGAAGAACCAGTCCTACTGTTTGAGGAAAGAAAATCTCAGGTACTTATACATGAATCTGTAAAGAACTAGTCATACTGATGGAGGAAAACCTCAGGTACTTATACATAAATCTGTGTAGAACCAGTCGTACTGTTGGAGGAAAACCTTCGGTACTTATACATGAATCTAAGTAGAACCAGTCCTACTGTTGGAGGAAAATCTCAGGTACTTATACATGAATCTGAGTAGAACCAGTCATACAGATGGAGGAAAATCTCAGGTACTTATACATGAATCTGAGTAGAACTAGTCTTACTGATGGAGGAAAACCTCAGGTACTTATACATGAATCTGTGTAGAACCAGTCTTACTGATGGAGGAAAACCTCAGGTACTTATACATTAATCTGAGTAGAACCAGTCCTACTGTTGGAGGAAAATCTCAGGTACTTATACATGAATCTGTGTAGAACCAGTCCTACTGATGGAGGAAAATCTCAGGTACTTATACATGAATCTGTGTATAACCAATCCTACTGTTGGAGGAAAACCTTCAAGTACTTATACATGAATCTGTGTAGAACCAGTCTTACTGATGGAGGAAAACCTCAGGTACTTATACATGAATCTGAGTAAAACCAGTCGTACTGATGGAGGAAAATCTCAGGTACTTATTAATGAATCGTGTAGAACCAGTCATACTGATGGAGAAAAACCTCAGGTACTTATACATGAATCTGTGTAGAACCAGTCCTACTGATGGAGGAAAACCTCAGGTATTTATACATGAATCTGAGTAGAACCAGTCATACTGATGGAGGAAAATCTCAGGTACTTTTACATGAATCTGTTTAGAACCAGTCCTACTGTTGGAGGAAAATCTCAGGTACTTTTACATGAAACTATGTAGAACCAGTCCTACTGAAGGAGGAAATCTTCAGGTACTTATACAAGAATCTGAGTAGAACCAGTCCTACTGTTGGAGGAAAACCTCAGGTACTTAAACATGAATCTGTGTAGAACCAGTCATACTGATGGAGGAAAATCTCAGGTACCTGTACATGAATCTGAGTAGAACCAGTCTTACTGATGGAGGAAAACCCTCAGGTCCTTATACATGAATCTGAGAAGAACCAGTCAGTATGCAAGTACATTGTTACTTTGGAACAAAAAATGTGACAAAGCTGGGCACAAATCCAGGGCGTCAGCGAGAGAGGTACATGTTGTTAAGATGAACAGTGAACCTTTGTTAAGCCAATACAAATCCAAGGTTATGCCATGCTAAACTGTTAGAAACATATTCTAATATTAAACATTTTTGAAAAATACAATAAAAATAAATAGATGTAGTCAAACATTGGAAGTAGAAGTGGCTAAAAGTAAATAATGATATTATACATGTATACCTTTTTAACTTTGGCCTGTTCTTTTTTCTGTTCTTTTTCTGCTTTACTAGCCAACCGTTCCAACTGCTTTGTGGTGAACTAAAAGACAAACTTTGTATATGATATGTACAGATGAACAATAACGGTATTAGGGACAAGAGTGACAAATAATTTATATATGCCCAGCGTTTTATGATCATTTCTCTGATTTCTTGTACTTCACTTAATTCGAGATCACCAACAAGAAATAAAAATTAGCTTTTAAAAGAAAATGTGATATTGCAAATCTTGTTAAAATATATAAGGAGTGGAATTCATACATAAAAATACTGTTATGGGGATATCTTTCATCCATCACCACAGGACCAGTTCTCACTCGTGGGTCAGCAATTCACACATTTATGGTAAATTACACTGGCCAGTGTTGCACACAGGTAACAAATCACTATTAGTCAATGTCACAATGAGCAGTAACTGTTGTTTTACGTACCTTCAACTGGAACAAGGTATCTGAAAAAAAAAATGTTATATCTTATTACATAGTATAGAATTTAATATACATGTTTTGAAAAGGATTTGTGCTTTGTGCACTTGTTTATTATTTATATTATCCTTATTATTATTATTATTATTATTATTATTATTATGGGGAATGATATTTAAAAAAAAAAATTGGTGTGATATTATTTACTAGTATCAAAAATAAAGAAAAACTCAGAATTGATAAAATGTTGATTTTTACTCTTTAAAATTTTGAAAATAAGCATTTCATACAACATAACGGACTAAAACAGTTCTTTAAATAAAAGCTTATCTGGAAAGCTGTAGCTTGGTAAGATGTGTGAAACTATCAAGTTTAACATTGCTGTGTGTCCCTTTTAAATTATATGGTCATTAATCCTTATTCTAACTCATCGGTGTGTTCCGGTGCATTAATCCTTTATTATGAAATAATAAATTATGATATAATAAATTGTGGATATATCAGTCTGCAATAAAAAGATATGCCCAAGACTCAATCTCATTAAAATCAGATCAATTTTAAACTTCTTAAGTCTATCATATATGGGTTACTGCTTTCTCTTTAGTGTAAAAGAAAAGATAATCTTCCATTAATTCTACCAATCAATTTCAAATTATAATTGGAAGTCTCATTTCAGAGTGAGGTTTTCGGACATTTAAATACTAATTACTAATAACATAGAAGCTCAGTGGTATCTTTCACGTACACTGGGTATGACTCTCCTTGTATAATGACTGCTTTAAATCTCCTCTGAAGGATTGAATGCTTTCACAGACAGTCAGTACCTTGGCCAAATAAGGCACAGTGGGAGTGCGGTTGAAAACCCCAGACAAAACCACACAGGGAATCAAATCGGGGACCTCTGTGTTTGTGAGCAAGCATGCTTGCCACCAGACCACTGCAGTCCCATAAAATACCGATAACATAAGCTATGTATAGCTACGAAATGCAAACAAATGCCGACGCTAAAGGAAGTTGGAGCTTTGCGCATGTCTTCCCAGATTGTTATTATACGGGCATTCGTGGTAATAGGTATATCGCTGTTTTAGGTATACAAGGGATAAAGATACATTACAGACACAGAACTCTTACTTTCAGACAGTTTTATTTTACTTTAATCTTAACTTGGGTACTTCTTTATGATTTGTGACTGATTGTTTGAATACGATATAAACAAGATACGGTTACCTGTGCTTTTATCAAAACCAGGAATTAATAAGAATGAAGTACCCCACCCATTTTTTCACAATTGAAACTGAAAACAACAAACGTTAATTCGTTACTTAGAATTGAAAATAAATCTTGACAATGGAAGCAATTAAATATCAAGTATCATTGAACATGTCTTACCGTCCATGATTTAGAATCTCGGTATAGTATTGTTGTAAAGACACAAACTTGCGAATTTTATTCAGAATGATTAACTATCACGGGAAATGACGTTATTTTACGGGCTGATGTTTTCTTTCATTTTGATTGGCTTAAAATAATGTTTGTAAACAAACTGGTTGCCTCCCATTATTTATTATTAGAAAGTCACATGGAGTTGATGTCTGTGCGTCATCCGCGGTTACATTTCCTACAGGGCTCCATTGTAACATTTATACCCAAATCACAGTGAAAAATCAAAATTGCAGCATGTGTCTGGCTCAAAACCGTCATTGGTTCAATATATACAATTATAAAGGGGAAAATCATAACATGACCATTTTTTAATTTGAATGGTTTTGTGATACCTGTCAATTTCCAGAGACAAATAATATGCCAACTATTCGCCCACAATTTCATTTGAACCACCAATTCTTATATGACAGAACTGTCTAGAAATCTGATATCAGCCTATCTTCAGTGGTGATTTCTAAAATACTGACAAATTTAAAGCCCTGAAGAAAAGAAGAAAGAAATCTATTGTATTAGATCTACTTCTACCTGCGTCAGCTATAATAACAGGGTGAGTCCTTATGCTATATATATATTCAGACAGGTCCGTTTTCCCGTTCTGAACGTGTGTGTTATTTGTATTGATCAGGAATTGTTGTTGTCGTTGTTGTTGTTGTTGTTGTTGTTGTTAGGAAGCAAATGATAACTGCAATAAAATATCCACAAACTCTGAACTGCAAAATATTCGCATTCAATCTCTCTATATATACACACCTCATTCAGGATATAATAACAGGAAACTGTTTATATTAGTAGTCATTGCAATTATTTGATTTTGGTTTGATTGTTTTAAGGCACAAATAACTTATTAACATTTCATGTACTTCCGTGTAATAATGTTTCAGTCTTGATATACAAAATAAAAGATTATATTGACATTTCAACAAATATAGATAACATGTCATACAATATTTCAATAATAATTGTTGAAATAATACCATAAAACATAAAAAAAATATAATATGTACAATTTCACAAAATAAAATCTTTGTGCCGGAAAATATGCTACGTTGATTTCATCTCTCTCTCTCTCTCTCTCTCTCTCTCTCTCTCTCTCTCTCTCTCTCTCTCTGCTGTCTATTTATTTTTCTCTCTTTCCTCATTTTCCTTATCTCCAAATGTATATCTAAGTCTTATTCGAATAGTGTGTGTGTGTCTGCCCGTCTATTGTCCAGCTAAAATGCCTGTGTGTCTTCCTATTTGTCCGTCTGTTAGGATTAAACTTATTTATTTTATGTGGATTGTGAAAGAAGCTCTTACAACTTAATACACATCCCATCCATCCATACACCATGATGATACATCTTGCTACCCATCCATCTAGCCTGATTAAAAAAGGCGTGAATGGACAGCTTTTTTTATTATTTGGATATTCGATCTGCTGGCTCGGGAGACGCAAAATAAAAATCGTTAAAAGGCTCCTTAGAGACGTGCAATATGTCGCACTACCAAACCATCCTACCATCCATCCATCCATACATTTATATATCCATCTATATAATTCAATTTTGTTTTATTAACTGTTGTATATCTCAATGCTGCCTGCCTGCCTGCCTGCCTGCCTGCCTGCCTGCCTGCCTGTCTGTCTGTCTGTCTGTCTGTCTGTCTGTCTGTCTGTCTGTCTGTCTGTCTGTCTGTCTGTCTGTCTGTCTGTCTGTCTGTATGTCTGTCTGTCTGTCTGTCTCTTCTCTCTCTCTCTCTCTCTCTCTCTCTCTCTCTCTCTCTCTCTCTCTCTCACACACACACACATACACACACACACACACACACACACACACACACAATGTACTTAATTAAAAATTTAATGAATATTTAATTTAAATCGATTGTCTTAGTCAAAATAAATCACAAACCCAATCGACACCGCACTAATATAGAAAATCTGACAGACAGCTGGGCCTGTATGAATGAGTCATTACGACACCGCTTTTGTCCAACTAATTGTTTTACATTGATCTCTGTGTGTGAATATCATTTTTCCATTTTTGTCATATCCAATACACATCCAATACACTTCCCAGAACATATTAGCCTTGTGACATGTCGCATTGTTCTATAAATGATTGACAGTTCCTCAGTGAGTGACTATTGGACTTCTAAGTGTGTGATTATAATGTCCACTTCCGATAATGTTGGTGTACGGGTTTTTCGAGGGTAAGCAAATTATTTTATTTACAGCATGCATACAAACTTTTCATAATGTTTCTATGATACATTTTTGGACTGCACGGCACGTGGTATTGTGTAAATAAAATTGTGTATAGATTCCGGACTTTTCTGGCTTAATTTAAGTACGTGTTGCATTGATGTGAATATATATCAATTTCTCTAGCATGGTTTATAATTCGCTAGCCCATGTATAACAAAGTTGTATTTTTTCACAAACATTGACCAAAGAGAAATTTATAAATCTTGGTCATCTGTAAAAATATCTGTCTGGTGTCGTAACGTACGATTAATTATTTTTCCAATAAATTTATGTTGCTATAGCAACGAACGGAAATCTTTAATACATTCCTGACTGGAGATAATTATCGATAGAGGGAGGGGGGCCTGGTGACATTTGCCAATACTCTGTTTATGGAGCACATGAACAACAGCAGAAAAATCGATGGTGCTGCCATCTGTCAGTGGAGTAGCTTCCTATAGTCACTGTAGCCACGTGCCTAATTTTTTTTCTGAGAAATCGAAAAAATAAAACCGCAAAAAATGTAATAAAATCTAATATTTAATATAACCAAGCCCCTAAAAAAGAAAAATACGTCAAATTAAACACACCTGTGACAGTCTAGCTGAATTTATTTTTTCGGAAGAGCAAGCCCCCGGTCTGCTTACAACTGTGTCTACACATAGTTTTCAGGCGATTTACGACCCTGTCTGTAAGTTTGTGATTACCATAAATAAACCAACAGTAAATACTTTAAAGTCACACTATCACCAGTTATAAGTCAGGTTCCTCTTGTTTACAATAACAACGTGGTTTACGTAATGATTTATCGGGGTATAATTGTACTTCACATACATAAAATATAACCGTATCATACCCTCATTTGTTTCACGAAATTCGATTATTATTATTTTGTAGTAGACAGCTATTTGCACGTGTTCGTTACTTTCTTCTTATTATTATTTTTAAATGTTATAACTTCATTTACATTGGTCATTTAACATGCTAACCTTTACCAATGATATAAGATTGTTTCGCGTTTAATAAATTAATAAATAGTATTAGAATATCTGTTTAATTTGTATACATTTTATGTAGTCTACAATGAAGTATCTTATTACATTGGTCAGGAAACATAGAATATGAGGATCCGTGACTTAAGCCGGGCAGACATATTTATAGCCAGTCCACAATTAAGTCGTTAATTTGTTTATACGGTGATAAGTGTCACTTGTCAATTAATCAGCTCGTTCTAACTCATCGGTGTGTTCCGGTGCACTTTCCGTCCTGGTCCCGTGTTTGTTCATGTTTTCTGTTCGTATATCAGCGTGTGACGTTTATTAATATTTTATATACATGTACGTTCATTATTTCTCCTTGCCTTTATATAAGGAATACATTTAGAATTTATAAGATTATGCTATTTCGGGGTTTTCTGTTAAAAAGAACGTTTCTACTGATTAAAACTTTTTTAATTGATGAAATTTTAAATTGAGATGAAATATCAAACCGTCTGAAAAAATAGGATTTGATTTTTTACTGAGTGCAATTTTTTCAATGTGATTTTGCGTTTTTTAGCATTTTGATGTAAATAATTATAAGATTGTATATTATAATTGTTGTTGTACTCGTCGTTGTTGTTGTTTTTATTTTATTGTTGTCGTCGTCATCGTCATTTTGTCGGATTTAAATCATTGTTATTGACTTTTACCATTAAGTGCATTCTGTAAGTAAATCTAAATTATGCATGACCTTTCCTATTTCTAGAACTAGTTCACATCGCAGAGGGTAGATCTCGCGTTAAGTGGTCAGCGCAATATTATTATAAACCAATTATATACAAGATTGCATTTCACAAAACAAAGTATCGATTTTACCCGAAATGTGCCTAAAATCAGATAAAATCGCAACATAAATACAGACGAATCAAGTGTGGCGTAATCAAACAAACATCAATTGCGGATTGAACCCTGTTACACAAGATATAAAATGTACGGATAAGTAACTCCACTATAGTCGAGTGTACAATAATAGTCATAATGCGACTTTACAAGCGTATTTTAATCATGTTGATGACACAATTCAAACTTATATGGACTTGTAAACTTTGAGTGCGGCCTTTGCTCCCGGTAAAATACTCGAATCACTTGAACATATAAAAGACAATGCTCTTAATAATAAACTATTGTACACTACGCGACAATGGTGAGCGGTAGTGAATGGACACCAAATTACAGGGTTGTGGGCATTTGTAGTTGTCGTTATTGGTGACTCGGTGTGTTGCACGTGCTCTTTTCGCGTGGGCGACGCAATCAAATTCTGGTAAGGATAATTTGCGACAGTTTTCGAGATTCCAAACATTTTGTACCATTAGATGTGTCATTTATGTGCATGGACTTTAAAACAAACATTGTGGCATCACATGTGTCAATATGCAGAGCAATGGATTATATTTAGCGGATGTGTTTTTTATTTTAGTGAGTATCATAATTATTTTCAAACTTTCTATTATCATCATCGTCATCCCCGACACCATCATCACCACCACCACCGACATCATCATCATCATCATCGTCATCATCATCATCATCATCATCATCATCATCATCATCATCATCATCAGCATCATCATCATCATCATAATCAACACTATCATCCTCATCATTATCATCATCATCAACATCATCACCCTCATCGTCATCATCATAATCACCACTATCATCATCATCATAATCATCACCACCATCATCGCATCATTTATATTATTATCATTAGTAGTATCATCTTCCTTAATATTACTTACTGTCATTATTAGGTAATTGGTAGTACTGTTATAAGAAACACAAATAGTAGCATTATTATTAGTAACAAAAAACAATAAATTTGACTGACTTACAGTTACTTTAAGTGTAAAGTGCTGAAATCATAGACTGAGGTATCATCATAACATCCTTAATGCTGATATATAAACTGTACATAAATAGCATCATTGTCGACGTCACTAATATTATAATAACCGAACTAGGAACCAACTTTGCGGTCTTCATCATTCGTATCAAACTCAGTAGTTTTTACCATCGAAGTTAGTAACAGAAACATTGTTAGAATCAACGCTGGTGTCAGAGTCTGGTGTTATTCTTAGAAGTATAAGTTAATTTTCCCAGTATGTTGTCCCTCACCCCCGGACAAGTATATAAAATAAGAAAGTGATGGGATGCTATTAAATGATAATAAAACAAAGAAAAATAATCAGGAATATTGCATGCTGGGATAGTGTACTATAGAAGAACCTGTATTGTCAGTTGTAAAGTACAATACAAGAAATACCGCATACGCTTTCAAAATCTGGTTATTTGCTTAGTTAACCGTATCAGTTGATAGTGGGGACTGGTATTTTTCCTGGAGACAAGTGAATTTTTAGATACACTAGTCCTACGGACAACAGCAGTCGTATATCCATCTTAAGTGTTATCAGTATTAGTATTACTACCAATAGTATTATCACCAAGTCACTTATAAGACCATATAATAGCACTGGTGAAGTTGTATTTGTTATCTTCGTTATCGTCAACACGACCACCATCATCATCACAATTATTATCATGAACACCACCACCATCATCATCACCATTATCTCATAAACACCACCGTCATAATCATCATCATCACCATCATCATCATCATCATCATCATCATAAACATCAGCAGCATCATCAGCAGCATCAACAGCAATAACAATAATAACAACATAATAATGATCATCATCAACAACAACAACAACAACATAATCATCATTATCACTACCATCATCACCACCATCATCATCGTCATCATCATCAACAACATCATCATCATCATCATTAACAACAACAACAACAACAACAACAACAACAACATCATCATTATCTTTATGAAATGCATTACAAGTACTGTTTTCAGAATCATCAGTTGGTAAACAAAATGTATTAAAACTGTCTAATAGAACTTTGAATACATGAACGACCCGGGAAAAGATACATATTACAATAAAGGTATTGGTATAATTGCCCACAGCTATCAGTTATTATGATATATTCGGTGTACTAGAATATATACTTAACCAATCATTAATTTGTTAAGTTTGTGTGTTTTAAAGTGATGAAATCGTTGGAACATAAATGAAAAGAAAACAAGTTAAGAAAGTTTAGTCTTGGATAATCATCATGTCATATACAATTATACACATAGTTCCAGTTTTAGTTGCGTTAAGTATATATTAGCGTTGTATTGAACGTATCGCACAGGACACAATTGCCCTGTTTATAGCTGTGTACACTATACGAGGGTAAACATAATACCATACTGTGATGTGTGATACAATCTTGATCAAACGACAATTATGGATTTATTACTGGATATCTGTAAACGAACTTTTGCTGTCAAACAAATTAAACGCATTGAAGTCGAGGTGTTGGTGGTTTTATAGGTCTTAACATATTTTTAAGAATTTGACATAATATTGCAAGCTGACACGTGTAGTTAGAGAGAAAAATCACACCAACCCACTCTATCACTCACTCTCTCATTCACTCACTCACTCAATCAATCAATCAAGCACACATTCACCCACCCACTCTTTCACTCACTCACTCATAAAATCACACCCACCCACTCAATCACTCACTCACTCAAGCACTCATACACCCACCCACCCTTTCACTCACTCACTCACTCACTCACTCACTCACTCACTCACTCACTTACAGCGTGTACGCCAGATGTCCATGTTCCTTCACGCCAGTGTCCTGACCAAACACGTAGTGCCAACTAATGGGCGTACAATCTTTTGATAAATATCCTTTTCGAACATTTTTAAGTCGAATTATCGGGAAAATAAGCGAAACAAATGCCTTTCAAATCAATGAAACTGAAATGTAAATAGTAATTACGTTGTCCAACTGACCACATCAAACCGGACACACCAAATACTTCACCAACTTTTGTAATATCTTGTCTTTGATTAGCGAAGGAAACATCAGGATCAAACACACATTTACATACTTTGTCTCTGTGTTCTTCAATCGTATATACTGACACCTGTCAGACCAAGATAATGGGATGCTCTCTCATCTTTGATGTAAACATATATATGCCTGTGATAGATGTCCGGTCTTGTATAAATAACAGATATTATCAGGCAGCATATTTCGATATGTTCTGTGTGCTGTTGTAGTGCATGGACACTTAGAGATATTCAACATATTGGTCGCAGCTAATATATGTGTTGTTGTTGCTGCTGATGTTACTCTTGCTGTTGCTTTTGCTGTTACAGTTGATGCTATTTATTTGTTCAGTGTTGTTGAAGCTACTGTTTTTATAGCTGCTGATGCTGTTACATTTGCTGTTCTTGTAGTTGTGATGGTTGTTGTTGTTGTTACTGCTGCTGCTGCTTTTCATATTTTTCTGTTGATTATGCTGCTTCCATTGTTGTTGCTGATGTTTATGCTGATGTTGATGTTGTCATTGTCATTTCTGGTGCTGATATAGTTGTGTAACTGTTTTACTTTACTGCTTATGATGTTGATATGACTGATTCCCTGCTCGTGTATGCCGGACCTTTTAGCAACCACCGGGCCGTGACAAGCTAATTCCCGCGCTTCATCGCCGAACAATATCCGAGATATGCCAATATTTATTCATAGAAAAGCGATCCCGTTATATGTACCATCCACTGTCTCCCTGGGGGCATCAATTTGGTAATACGTATTATTAAATGAAGGCATGTAATCACCCGGGTAAGAAGAGATCAGAAGTCAATTATATACACCGACAGGCCGCACGTACCGTGTATACTTAAATATCTAGCATATCATTATAACAATAATTTGGAAAATGAGATACTTAATTGAGATGTCCATCTGGGGCTAAATTAACTGACATTTCCGCGTGTCAATACTGGTCATTTGGTGCGAATTTTAATCGAAAGTTAGTCTACTATAATAATATACTACTCTATATGGAACTGCACCGGTTGTGTTATTGTTAAAATTCAACATTTGCCAATACTTGTGTATGACAAGTTGCACATTTCAGTATTTGTCAACTGTCTTACGTCATGTTAATAGTATACTGCTGTAACGATATCGGCTTAACCATGCTATGCTTATACAAGATCAAACACACACCATGATACAGTACACCGTCAAACAATACTGCAAAACGACTAATAAAATGTATTTTTTTGTTTTATATTTTTCGTCGAAAAGGAGTATGATATTTAACACGTAGATATGTGGGCGTATTGTGATCCGAGGCGTGCACGGAATACTGGCACATGCTAATTTTTATATTTTACCAGGTCATCACTATGAAGACATTAACCTATATGTAATGGTCAAGCGATGGACTCGACTGATGCGTTGTTACGTGTCTAGTGCGGTAAGCGATATTTCTTTATCAATCAATGTAATAGTTAATAGTTTTATTGCATTGTATATAATTCTATCATTTATTAAGACAGTCCAGTAGGCCATACGACCTGCGAGGATGCAACATAGATTAATTATATGCAAATGTGTACAAATGAATAAAACACACATACATGCCAACACATACGCACGCACGCACGCACACACATGCAGATGAACACACACGCATTTAGCTATTCATCATATCACTGCTTTTATCATTAATTATCGATGTTTCATAAATATCGTAGTATTTGTGCGGAGAAGGTGACATATATTTCAGTCATAATTTAGTGTTTCTGACATTTTTTCAAACATATAAACTGATAATACAACGTATTTGATATTCAATCAAATTTAAATCTTTCATTCAGCACAAGCATCATACAATCTGCATCGCCTTAAATTAATAGTTCAATTCAGGAGTATGTACAATGAGAATGGCATGCCATATAATAACAGAAAAGTACATAGCCAAATTTCGTTACCAGCGTCTGAGGCCTATTTTCCCATGTTTTCGTACTGTAGAAAACTGTTGCATAATTGTAGAAAACTTTTTAATTATGTTTCCTTCTGTACATATCTACACGACATTATATTAAACAGTGCTACAATAATTATCATAGTGCATTGTATTGTATCTGTGAATAAAACGTGGCTGAACATCATTATTATCATTATTATAATCATAATCATCATCTTAATTATCATCATCATCATCATAATTATCATCATCATAATCATCATTATCATCACTTCCACCAACACCAACACCTTCTTTTTCTTCGTTTTCATTATCATTATCATTATCGTCATCATCATCATCAACAACAACAACATATCAATGTCTTCTTTTTCTTCTTCATTATCGCCATTATCATCCCCACCACCACCACTTTTTCTTCTTCTTCTTCTTCTTCTTCTTCTTCTTCTTCTTCTTCTTCTTCTTTTTCTTTATCGTCATCATCGTTCTTCTTCATCTTCTTTTTCTTTATCGTCATCATCATCGTCAACATTAACGTAAATACCATCATCATCAGTATCAATATTTCGATGATTTTTGTCATCAGATCTCTATCATGCTTATCACTACTGACAACAGTAAACTATATTTAACACCGCTTGACTGCATTTAACAATACAGACATAATATCATGAACTTTTCAATAATAGTATCAGTGTATAAGTAGTTGAAGGGTTAAGTAACATGATACAATATTGTTTCTCCATTACACTTAGTTAACATCAAGTGGCCTTTTGTTACGTCTCTGATCATCGTTGTGTTTTAAGTGGGTTGATGCTGATCATGTTTCCGGGACCAGAGATCGATGGTGAAGTGCTCGGCAATGGCTGCAGGACATGATAAATTAAAATGTCAGCGAATACACTGTTTATTACATGATTGGAAGTTGTATTTTTTAAAACCACCCTAAAGAAAAACAAGTAAGGTGTTATATCTAAACAAGCAGTGCAAACGATATATTAAAGTCTGTCTCAAACTGCTCTTTTTTTTCGAATCAATTCTGACGAAATATCCTTCACCTCACCCATCTGTCTGTCTGTCCGTCCGTCCGTCCGTCCGTCCGTCCGTCCGTCCGTCCGTCCGTCTAAATTTAAGTAAATTTATTTCCGAAGCTTTTGTAATAAGGCGATCAATTCCAAATATCATGTCTTAAAATGTGCTTTATTATGTTCATTCTCATGATTTTTGTTGATGACACAAATATTAATAATTTTTATGAAATTATTATAACATCTTTTATTACAGAGATCAATTTAAAGTAAAAAACATACCTGTCATGTAATGAAATATTTGTTAATATATGCATGTATATATATGTATATGATGACGAGAAACTGTATATAGTTTAAGTCAATAAACTGTCTTATGTCTTATGTCTTAAAAAATTGTGTGTTTGCTGTGCTCCGACCCAATATTTTTCATGTGGATAGGTAGGTAACTATTTTTTTGCCAGATTTTAATTTTGTGTAGTCATTTTTCAATAAAAATGGACAGAAATCATGAGGAAAAATGCACGCTTTGAAAGTCAAATTTGGAGGGGGAGGGGGGGGGGGGGGGGGGTGGAGGGATGGGTAGCTACAAGTTTGAGTGAGTAGGTAGGAGCACGGCTAACAAATATTTTTTAAGGACGGCCTAATGTACATTGTTTTACTGGGTATAGTTAATGGCCTTAGTATTACTATATGAAACGATATCCTTGTTTAAGTTATTGAATTAATGAAATCTACAAATAAAACTATGTTGGTTAATCTAGGTTGGATATGCCGCTTTAATGTTGCCGACTGGACATTAGTTAACATATACAACAACTAGGTTGGATATACCGCTTTAAAGTCGCTGACTGAACATTAGTTAACGTGCACAACAACTTGGTTGAATATATCGCTTTAAAGTCGCTGACTGAACATTAGTTAACGTGTACAACAATAAGGTTCGATAACCCGCTTTCAAGTCGCTGACTGGAGATAAGTTAACGTGTACAACAGTTAAGGTGGATATATCACTTTAAAGTCGCTTAGTGACATAAGTTAATGTGTGCTTATAATAATTTTATATACATTGCATAAGCAGGTTTATATTATGTATATGCCTCGCCATTGGTGGGAGCGAAGGCTAATAGCGTTAACCTTATCAGTGCGTGTGTGCGTCTGTCCGTATGTCACGTTTTTATCAGCTCTACTCCTCTTAAACCTCTCAATCGATTTTCACCAAATTTGCTAGGGTTTATCAGTATATTATCTGGTTGCACATCATCGCTTTCCGGTTCATCGACATTTTGACGGAGTTGTATCTCTTTATTTATTTTTAATTGTAAATGTAAGTCGCACTTTCTTATCAGTTTTGCTACCCCTAAAATTCTCCACCGATTTCCAACGAATTTTCAAGGTAGTGTCAGAATGTATTTAAGTTGCGCAAAGCATCATTGCTTTTCTGTTCAACGACTTTTGGCTTAGTAGTGGTCCTTTGTCGCTCGATTATTTAGATGGTGAAACTATGCAGTTTTACTCCTAAAATTCTTAACCAATTTTGGTCAAACCAGCCGACCATCAACTTTTGACGCCCTTTAATAATTGGTAGATATATGTACATATATGCTACACGTCCTTTTCCTTGACTCCTCATAAACTTCTTTCGATTAGCAAAGGAGTATCGGGATGGGGTCCAGTTGCGCATATCGTCGTGTTCTGGTCAATCGACTTTTGGAGAAGTTATGGTTCTTTCATTACATTTAATGGCAAATCTTGTCAGCACATCTTCTGAACTTTCGGCCGATTTTGGCCAGACTTGCTAGGGCATTTCAGTATGAGGGCGTATTATCGTTGCATTCCGATTCATCGATTTTGGTGGAGTTATGGATCTTTAATAAATTTAATTGTAAATATTGTCAGCATTATGCCTCTTATTCGCTGCTTTTGTTACGAGAATTAAACACTGTCTTGTTTGTGTGTTTACTTATGCTGTTCCCCAAATATCATCGGTAAAACAATGCAGCAGCAAATATGTTAACATTTATCAAACATGGGACGCCCTGCAAAACTGTGAAACTGACGAGATTGCTAGTCTACGCAAGTCTGAATACACTGCAGGGCCACGGTTGTGATTAGGGACATAAAGAAATAATTTTATCATCACCAGTATTGTACATAGATGACTTCCAATGTGAAGATATATGCACTAATACTAATATTAAATGGCTTCCATAATCGATTATATGACAATAAAAACACGTGATAACATCTTATCATGCGGCCATACAATAAGACACATGTTTGTTGCTTCAACTGATCAATAGAACTCTTTAAATTCATGAAACCGAAAATTGACAATACTTATTGAGCCAAGTTACATGGATGGATTGGCAAATAAACGAAATGACGACAGGCGGACGGACGGATGGACATACAGACAGACAAAAAGATAGACAGAAAGTACTGGGTGATCAGAACTTGTTTGCCTTACTTGTATTGCTTTTTTTGCCGAATATAATAAAGAATAGAAATTACACTCACGTACATCAGTGATATTAAATAGAAAGTTCAGCTACTGTTATTTCTGTAAAAAAATACAATATGCGCCTACTTTAATCCATCAAACTTCCGTATTCTCTAACATTATTAAAGGATATAAATATATCGGCAGCTATTGTGTTCTGCTGCGTTAAGATACACGCATCACGTGCCAAACGTTGCAGTAGTCAATATTTTACATTTGTTTTCATATTCATACATATCTCTATTGTTATATTTCTACTCTATGTATTCAATAACTAATATTAAAAGTTTTGTAGTAATACTGATTTGTACTGTATATTTGGTATTTCTATTCTATATTTGTATACCATATTGTATATCTTGACTCATTAGTATTGTTTATTCACTTATTTTATAAGCAATACTGCTCACTAGTTTTGTATATATATATATTTCTTATAAATTTCACAATTTGTTTTATATTTTTGTGAAGTATATGCGCGCCTTAAGGCGCACATCATAATTTGTGAACGTATTCACAATTTTATTAATTTTTATTGTGATTTTTTCACACTTCCATGTTTTTATCATCGTAATCGTTTGACATCATAACATTATCATCATTCATATTTTCATTTTCATCCCCTGAAGAAGGAATAATTTATATTTCGAAAGCGCTCGGGTTTTTTAAAATAAATTTAAAGAATTCAGTATTGTTTGGGTGTATTAATCGACCTACATTTTGACATTAGAGACGGTAGAATATACAAGAACTGTCGGAGGAAGATGCGCTCGATATTTTAAGTTTGTCTCAAAATGACTTTTTTATATCAATTTTTTTCTAAGCATAACAGAGCACTGTCTATGTTTATGTAATATAAACTTGTCTAAATATGACACCGTACAGAATGACTATTGGTTACTAGTGAGAACATGCTGTAGAAGTATAATCCATTTTCTATAAAAAGGAAAACCATTCTAACAAAATACAAAGAAATACTTCGACACTTGGCAATATGTTTTTTTTCTTCACTATACCTTTATGAGGCGGATCATAATTCTGCCATTAAAAGCGAACCATTCCATGTGTCCCCGTAGCAACATTAACGGTAGTGACGACACAATACTAGCATAGAGTGTTATTGATGTACATGTACAAGTATGTCCAGTAGTTACTGAGATAGGAGTGTATAAAATTTTAATACAATTTTCTAAGTAGAAAAAGGTCTATAATTCTGCCTTAAACCAAAAGCTAGTAAATGTATATTTCCCAACACTCAACATGTAAACTGCACTTGCACTTTTCTTGAACTTAAAATTAAATCATTCCAGTAAGTGTATTTGTTAATGTATAAATATTTTTAAGGGTGTTGTCCTAGTTCATTAACGAGGACCTCAGTGGATACTGGAGTTTCTTTTTAGAAAATCAATTAACTGTTTGTAATTGGCGTCGTTATTTCTAATTAGTAAATTCAATAAATTCAATATAACGTTTGTTTGATACAAGAGCAAGTTCAATATTCGTATGTAGAGTTAGGTAAATGATTAAAAGATAAGCATGTAACATGCTAGTACAGCTACTGTATGGATTTTCCAAGTCAGAATGGTGTGGTGCCATTTACATGCTAGTACAGCTACTGTATGGATTTTCCAAGTCAGAATGGTGTGGTGCCATTTACATGCTAGTACAGCTACTGTATGGATTTCCCAAGGCAGAATGGTGTGGTTCCATTTACATGCTAGTACAGCTACTGTATGGATTTCCCAAGGCACGATGGTGTGGTGCCATTAACATGCTAGTACAGCTACTGTATGGATTTCCCAAGGCACGATGGTGTGGTGCCATTTACGTGCTAGTACAGCTACTGTATGGATTTCCCAAGTCACGATGGTGTAGTGCCATTTACGTGCTAGTACAGCTACTGTATGGATTTCCCAATGCACGATGGTGTGGTGCCATTTACGTGCTAGTACAGCTACTGTATGGATTTCCCAAGGCACGATGGTGTGGTGCCATTTACATGGTAGTACAGCTACTGTATGTATTTCCCAAGGCACGATGGTGTGGTGCCATTTACGTGCTAGTACAGCTACTGTATGGATTTCCCAAGGCACGATGGTGTGGTGCCATTAACATGCTAGTACAGCTACTGTATGGATTTCCCAAGGCAGGATGGTGTGGTGCCATTAACATGCTAGTACAGCTACTGTATGGATTTCCCAAGGCACGATGGTGTGGTGCCATTAACGTGCTAGTACAGCTACTGTGTGGATTTCCCAAGGCACGATGGTGTGGTGCCATTTACGTGCTAGTACAGCTACTGTATGGATTTCCCAAGGCACGATGGTGTGGTGCCATTTACGTGCTGGTACAGCTACTGTATGGATTTCCCAAGGCACGATGGTGTGGTGCCATTTACGTGCTAGTACAGCTACTGTATGGATTTCCCAAGGCACGATGGTGTGGTGCCTTTTACATGCTAGTACAGCTACTGTATGGATCTCCAAGGCACGATGGTGTGGTGCCATTTACATGCTAGTACAGCTACTGTATGGATTCCCAAGACACGATGGTGTGGTGCCATTTACGTGCTAGTACAGCTACTGTATGGATTTCCCAAGGCACGATGGTGTGGTGCCATTTACGTGCTAGTACAGCTACTGTATGGATTTCCCAAGGCACGATGGTGTGGTGCCATTTACATGGTAGTACAGCTACTGTATGGATTTCCCAAGGCACGATGGTGTGGTGCCATTAACATGCTAGTACAGCTACTGTGTGGATTTCCCAAGGCACGATGGTGTGGTGCCATTTACGTGCTAGTACAGCTACTGTATGGATTTCCCAAGGCACGATGGTGTGGTGCCATTTACGTGCTGGTACAGCTACTGTATGGATTTCCCAAGGCACGATGGTGTGGTGCCATTTACGTGCTAGTACAGCTACTGTATGGATTTCCCAAGGCACGATGGTGTGGTGCCTTTTACATGCTAGTACAGCTACTGTATGGATCTCCAAGGCACGATGGTGTGGTGCCATTTACATGCTAGTACAGCTACTGTATGGATTTCCCAAGACACGATGGTGTGGTGCCATTTACGTGCTAGTACAGCTACTGTATGGATTTCCCAAGGCACGATGGTGTGGTGCCATTTACGTGCTAGTACAGCTACTGTATGGATTTCCCAAGGCACGATGGTGTGGTGCCATTTACATGCTAGTACAGCTACTGTATGGATTTCCCAAGGCACGATGGTGTGGTGCCATTTACATGCTAGTACAGCTACTGTATGGATTTCCCAAGGCACGATGGTGTGGTGCCATTTACTCTCTGTGCAAATGGGTTCGTCCCCGTCTAAATATATTGAATGATTGAGTAAATTTTCCAACTGCTTTGCGAAGTTGACAAATTCTTTTAAGATACGTTTGCATGTATCCTCCCACCCCCTCCCTCCCTCTCTCTCTCTCTCTCTCTCTCTCTCTCTCTCTCTCTCTCTCTCTCTCTCTCTCTCTCTCTCTTTCTTTCGTTATTTTCCGCTTCTTACTTGTTCTCTCTCTTTCTCTCATTTTCCCTCTCTCTGTCTCTCTGTCTGTCTCTCTCTCTCTGTCTCTCTCTCTCTCTAACACTCGTCTACGACACGTAATCACATACGCGCTTATTGCAGATACGCAAAAGACAGCTTCAACATCAGTAGCATCACTTTATCATCAATATAACAAACAGACTCATCAACATACTCTGCAGAAACAACAACAGCGCAGTATTATTAGCATCATTATCAATATACTTAATTAGTTATCTTCATCAGCAACAGCAGCATTAAAATTAGCAGTGTCATCACCTTCTTCAGCATCAATATCATTATCGTCGTCAACAGAAGCAGCAGCATCACAACATATTGTAAATAGTTTTATATCAATAACACATGTCAATAGAGCAGTTAGAAAGTATTCGTTTTCGTATTTCGATATTTCAATATTGCACTCTTCAATGTTTGAGACTGAGAGGGTTAGGTTATTTTGAATATCGAAACATCTTAATATCTTCACTTGGTCTGCCAATTAATTCAGGATACCCAAATCTTAACTGCCACTATATCATTTCAAGAAATTGCGTGTTTTGGAGAGCATGAAACTTCGCCAACAAGATGAGAGATAGTGGGTCGGCTTCCTCTGTGAGTGTATAATGGTTTACCTATCTCTGCCTACAGTGTACATGTGGCGGTATATATAACAGTTTTTCTGCGTATTACCGATATACACTAAAATACAACTCGCTAATTGATCCGTTTTTACAGTAAATATACATTGAGATGAGGTGAGAAGAGATAAGATGTAGCTTACTGTCTTAGAACTGCATTTTCTCTTGCTTTTACGAAATGTAAACACTAGATTTTAAATGGTTTCCAGTTTTACAAACTCTTTAAGAACATGGCATGAGTCTACATTAGGTTAAAGAAATGTATTTAATAATCTCTATGTACTTTGGTGTTGATTTTGTATTTAGACTTGCATTGTCATTCTTTGGAAATTACATTTTTTCGTTTCGATTACATGTGATATGTCCTTTTTGTTCAGGAAATCTTGTCTCTTGTATGGTGTACCATTGGGGCCATCGCGGCATATGTTTTAAATTAAGTCTAGTAGAAACAACGAAACTATGGAGATGAAATGCCGAAATAACGAAACTACGATGGTAAACAGTCGAAATTATTTCGACTTTCACCATCGTAGTTTCGACTTTTCGCCATCGTAGTTTCAACTTTCCGCCATCGTAATTTCGTTGTTTCGACATTTCATCGTCGTAGTTTCGTTGTTTCGTATGGACTAAATTTAAAAAATATGTCGCGATGGCCCCAATGGGACACTGTACTTTTGTCTACTCTGTAACGTTTTTTTTCTGGATAATTTCTTTTGTTTTCTGTGGATTTTTTTTTGCCGTATTTCATCGGGGTGGCCATTTATGAAATGGGAGAGATGCATCCGAGAAGCATGCGTTTTTAATTAAATGTAATTCACATCGTTATTATGATCACGAAAATTTAAATGTTCTAGCTTAGAAGTTTCTTTGATAGAACTACGGTATAACTTTCTTTGTATCGTAAACCATGTTCCCAGTCGTACAAGTTATCGCTACGCCTGCACCGCAGTGGAATCTGGCAGACGACTCACCTGGGTAGCAGGTATGGAATCATAACAAACAGTGAAATAACAACACTGCCGTGCTTGTTAGGAGACGACCGGTGCGTTATGTATGAACAGTGATTAAGTGGGATATTTATATAAAAAAAACATGAGTATTATTTCGAGGTGGACATATATGTTGTATTCGGACGTAAAAACATAACGAGTAAGTACATACATTATCCGTACAGCATTTGTATAATACAATATAGGTTAATTGTAGCAGAACATTTCCTATCTTAAATTATGTTTGAGGACCTCAATATAGATTGATAATTTTCAACTGATTTGTTTCGTTTTTAAAAAAAAGGTCTTTATATTTTATTTATTTTTATTAGCTATTACTTGTTACTTATCGGCTTGTGTGGTGCCCGAAGTATACGTGTTTTGGATATATAAATGGCAATAAGGCGGGGCGGTAGTGTAGTCTGTAGAGTGATGACCGTTCACACAAGAGGTTGCGGGTTCGGTCCCCAGCTTGACCAGATGACTCTTAACATAAAACACTCAGTACTAAGTGGATTCGGCAGCGATTCATATAAGATATAAGCTTTCTTCGCGCTCGAGCTAAAATAAATGATTATGAACTAATTGTCAATGCAGACGACATATATGTATGTTTCAACATTTTACAACAAATGGATCAGCGGGTTTGTTAGTGTTGCGCTGTTCTCTTTCCAACCATATATTTTCATTGTTTTCCTAATACATCGAAATTATTTCGATCCTTTTTTTTTCTTTCTCATAAAATACAATTATATTCACGTTGCTATTATTCTGTATTCTTTTCCTGGTATAGTTTTTTTTCTTCTATTTTGTAAAATGGTTTACTTTTTTATTGTTTATGCATTCGTTATATACATTTTATACACTTCGTAGCTGGGTGTGCCGTCCTGAAATCGCTTATATTAGTCGTGCATTGGTTCGAGACAAGCTCAGTCCAAAACCTTGATGTGAGAAACAGTTACTTATGGTGCGTTGGTTCGTCTCAGATTCCGCCTGAGATCTCTCTACCATTGTTTAAATGCATATAACCTTTGATGTGTTCAAAATGTCATTAAATCCAATAACAACGGGCAAACCCAAGTTTCTTGTGTATTGTTTTAGAAGAGTTGTTGCGAAGCTGTGACTAACCCAAGTAAACAGTTTATGCGTACAAAGGGTTTTAACACCATTTTCAACACATTTCAGGTTATATGTGGCATATCCAGTTGTAATTATGGCGGAAGACCTCAGAATGAATCTGAATAGAACCACCGTGTCCTTCTGCAAGTAACTGGAAGCTTTCCCACTTGAAGCTATTGGACCGTGCTTGGTGATGAGGGGTTGCTCACTGGACGGTAGTGCTTTAGTCTACTCGGCTACGGAGGTATCGAAGTCATTATATGTCAAGCACCCGCTTTGGTACTGGCTCTACATCAGACGTTTACGCATTTAAACAGAACTGACCATGAGCAAATCACCTATTTTATTTGACATCGTCCTAAATATAAACATAAACTAATAGCCTATTGATTAATAAGGTAACAAAAAGGTTTTTGCACTTGTCATATCAGCCATGGCTTTTATCGGAGTTATAGACATTGAAACGCCAATTATTTCACTTTTAACGTTAATAATGATGATGATAATAACTTTGTTTAACGAGAAAGCTTAACCTTTGACCTTGCGTGCACTCTATATAGTTTAAGCATTTTCATTTTATATTCATCAAATTTATGAAGTAATTATATAATCATAAAACCTCGGCCATGTTCTTGAACTGGCCAAGTAGGATACTTTATGCCTGATGTATGCCCTCCTTTAATTGTCAAAAAGGCCCAATTTGGTATTTAGTGAACACTAGCATCTGCATTGTTCTTATGACCTTCACCAAACTTACACAGTAGTTATATAACCATGCATGACACATGCAATGGCCAATTCAGATAATATATGTCTGAGATATTTGAATCACATAAAAACATTGTTTGGCATTGTGTACCCTCTAGCACGCGCATTTTTCTTTGGATTTTCACCAAACTTACACAGCACAGAAGTTATATGACGATAATATCTGGACCAAACTAGTAAAATAGCCAAAAACTCGGATAAAAAAAATGTCAGAGTTATATATACATATCAAACAAATATTATTTGACCTTGTATGCTTGTTAGTCCCAGCATTTATCTGAAAGAAATACTATAGTTGGCATGGTCTCTTATGTCATAGGTGAGGTATAAAGATCACTGTGGTTCTTTTGGTTGCATTAATCTTATTGTTGATATTTTATTTTTCTCTTCTCGACCATGCTTTGGGTTCGTTTAGATGGTCGGTGAGATGAGAGAAGGTAACTTATCCCTTATGATCAGTGACCATGTTATACCGATGACGATATTTGTAAAGTGATGCCCTTACTCCGGATTTGTCTGCAGGACTTCAAGGGGACACACCACTTTGTTATGCAAATATATGCAGATTGTATTTGTTTCAGATTTAATTTACGATAAGAAAATAAACACATGAGTACATGCAGCACAGATTTAGTAAAATTGAGGGATTTGGTGAGGGTGGGGGACGGGCTTATCTAACTCGCCACGGGGATATGTTGATATACATATCGCATACTGATATTCATCAGTGAGAAACATGAACCGCCTGCTTACGCATAACTTGTTATTCATGATTTGTAAATTAAATCGGAATTAAAACTGGAAACAGGCAAACTAGTGGTGCCATGCCAACGGATAGTTTTTCAACCATGCAAAAATTGTTATCTTGATACAAGCATGCGCGTTAAATTGGCACGATTGTGGATGTTTTGTATAAGAAATATTTATCGTTCACCATTTTTATCGAAGATATCTTTCATATTACATAACCTGAGCGGCTGCAGCGGCAAACGTTGATAACGTCCTTATGGGAATGACGTAAACAATGTAGTCGGGGACAGTTCCCACCTGTTGTTATATACACGCTGTACTGGTGGTTTTCTAACACTGTTGTTACATACAAGCTGTACTGGTGGTTTTCTAACACTGTTGTTACATACAAGCTGTACTGGTGGTTTTCTAACACTGTTGTTATATACACGCTGTACTGGTGGTTTTCTAACACTGTTGTTACATACACGCTGTACTGGTGGTTTTATAACACTGTTGTTACATACAAGCTGTACTGGTGGTTTTCTAACACTGTTGTTACATACACGCTGTACTGGTGGTTTTCTAACACTGTTGTTACATACACGCTGTACTGGTGGTTTTATAACACTGTTGTTATATACACGCTGTACTGGTGGTTTTCTAACACTGTTGTTTTATACACGCTGTACTGGTGGTTTTCTAACACTGTTGTTATATACACGCTGTACTGGTGGTTTTCTAACACTGTTGTTATATACAAGCTGTACAAGTGGTTTTCTAACACTGTTGTTATATACACGCTGTACTGGTGGTTTTGTAACACTGTTGTTATATACACGCTGTACTGGTGGTTTTATAACACTGTTGTTACATACACGCTGTACTGGTGGTTTTCTAACACTGTTGTTATATACACGCTGTACTGGTGGTTTTCTAACACTGTTGTTATATACAAGCTGTACTGGTGGTTTTCTAACACGGTTGTTACATACACGCTGTACTGGTGGTTTTCTAACACTGTTGTTACATACACGCTGTACTGGTGGTTTTATAACACTGTTGTTACATACACGCTGTACTGGTGGTTTTGTAACACTGTTGTTATATACACGCTGTACAAGTGGTTTTCTAACACTGTTGTTATATACACGCTGTACTGGTGGTTTTGTAAGACTGTTGTTATATACACGCTGTACAAGTGGTTTTCTAACACTGTTGTTATATACACGCTGTACCGGTGGTTTTCTAACACTGTTGGTGGTTTTCTAACACTATTGTTATATACAAGCTGTACTGGTGGTTTTCTAACACTGTTGTTATATACACGCTGTACTGGTGGTTTTATAACACTGTTGTTACATACACGCTGTACTGGTGGTTTTCTAACACTGTTGTTATATACAAGCTGTACTGGTGGTTTTCTAACACTATTGTTATATACACGCTGTACAAGTGGTTTTCTAACACTGTTGTTATATACACGCTGTACTGGTGGTTTTCTAACACTGTTGTTATATACACGCTGTACTGGTGGTTTTCTAACACTGTTGTTACATACACGCTGTACTGGTGGTTTTCTAACACTGTTGGTGGTTTTCTAACACTGTTGTTATATACAAGCTGTACTGGTGGTTTTCTAACACTGTTGTTATTTACACGCTGTACTGGTGGTTTTCTAACACTGTTGTTATATACACGCTGTACTGGTGGTTTTCTAACACTGTTGTTACTTACACGCTGTACTGGTGGTTTTCTAACACTGTTGTTACATACACGCTGTACTGGTGGTTTTCTAACACTGTTGTTATATACACGCTGTACAAGTGGTTTTCTAACACTGTTGTTATATACACGCTGTACTGGTGGTTTTCTAACACTGTTGTTATATACACGATGTACTGGTGGTTTTCTAACACTGTTGTTACATACACGCTGTACTGGTGGTTTTCTAACACTGTTGTTACATACACGCTGTACTGGTGGTTTTCTAACACTGTTGTTACATACACGCTGTACTGGTGGTTTTTTCTAACACTGTTGTTACATACACGCTGTACTGGTGGTTTTCTAACACTGTTGTTACATACACGATGTACTGGTGGTTTTCTAACACTGTTGTTACATACACGCTGTACTGGTGGTTTTCTAACACTGTTGTTACATACACGCTGTACTGGTGGTTTTCTAACACTGTTGTTACATACACGCTGTACTGGTGTTTTTTTCTAACACTGTTGTTACATACACGCTGTACTGGTGGTTTTCTAACACTGTTGTTATATACACGCTGTACTGGTGGTTTTCTAACACTGTTGTTATATACACGCTGTACTGGTGGTTTTCTAACACTGTTGTTATAAACACGCTGTACTGGTGGTTTTCTAACACTGTTGTTACATACAAGCTGTACTGGTGGTTTTCTAACAATGTTGTTATATACACGCTGTACTGGTGGTTTTCTAACATTGTTGTTATATACACGCTGTACTGGTGGTTTTCTAACACTGCTGGTGGTTTTTTAACACTGTTGTTATATACACGCTGTACTGGTGGTTTTCTAACACTGTTGGTGGTTTTCTAAAACTGTTGTTACATACACGGTGTACTGGTGGTTTTATAACACTGTTGTTATATACACGCTGTACTGGTGGTTTTCTAACACTGTTGGTGGTTTTCTAACACTGTTGTTACATACACGCTGTACTGGTGGTTTTTCTAACACTGTTGTTACATACACGCTGTACTGGTGGTTTTCTAACACTGTTGTTATATACACGCTGTACTGGTGGTTTTCTAACATTGTTGTTATATACACGCTGTACTGGTGGTTTTCTAACACTGTTGTTATATACACGCTGTAATGGTGGTTTTCTAACACTGTTGGTGGTTTTCTAACACTGTTGTTATATACACGCTGTACTGGTGGTTTTCTAACACTGCTGGTGGTTTTATAACACTGTTGTTATATACACGCTGTACTGGTGGTTTTCTAACACTGTTGGTGGTTTTCTAACACTGTTGTTACATACACG
The DNA here is from genome assembly GCA_029582155.1 of Panopea generosa. Lineage (NCBI taxonomy): Eukaryota > Metazoa > Mollusca > Bivalvia > Adapedonta > Hiatellidae > Panopea > Panopea generosa. The sequence goes on from CM055900.1 coordinate 77,240,449, forward strand.
GTGTACTGGTGGTTTTATAACACTGTTGTTATATACACGCTATACTGGTGGTTTTCTAACACTGTTGGTGGTTTTCTATCACTGTTGTTACATACACGCTGTACTGGTGGTTTTTCTAACACTGTTGTTACATACACGCTGTACTGGTGGTTTTCTAACACTGTTGTTACATACACGCTGTACTGGTGGTTTTCTAACACTGTTGTTTTATACACGCTGTACTGGTGGTTTTCTAACACTGTTGTTATAAACACGCTGTACTGGTGGTTTTCTAACATTGTTGTTATATACACGCTGTACTGGTGGTTTTCTAACACTGTTGTTATATACACGCTGTACTGGTGGTTTTCTAACACTGTTGTTATATACACGCTGTATTGGTGGTTTTCTAACACTGTTGTTATAAACACGCTGTACTGGTGGTTTTATAACACTGTTGGAGGTTTTCTAACACTGTTGTTACATACACGCTGTACTGGTGGTTTTATAACACTGTTGCAATATACACGGTGTACTGGTGGTTTTATAACACTGTTGCAATATACACGCTGTACTGGTGGTTTTCTAACACTGTTGTTATATACAAGCTGTACAAGTGGTTTTCTAACACTGTTGTTACATACACGCTGTACTGGTGGTTTTGTAACACTGTTGGTGGTTTTCTAACACTGTTGTTATATACACGCTGTACTGGTGGTTTTCTAACACTGTTGCAATATACACGCTGTACTGGTGGTTTTCTAACACTGTTGTTATATACACGCTGTACTGGTGGTTTTCTAACACTGTTGTTATATACACGCTGTACTGGTGGTTTTCTAACACTGTTGTTATATACACACTGTACTGGTGGTTTTCTAACACTGTTGTTATATACACGCTGTACAAGTGGTTTTCTAACACTGTTGTTACATACACGCTGTACTGGTGGTTTTCTAACACTGTTGTTATATACACGATGTACAGTACTGTTGTTTTCTAACAACACAATATATTCCGACGATTTAACGTGAACAGCAGAATACATGTTTTGAAAAAACAATTAATATAAATAATATACATAAAAATAAACATATGGAGATAGTACGTTAGTTTTCAGCCTGAATTGGATACCAACAGTTCATAGGCGTAGGAGGGGCCAGCCCCACCAATGGTCCAATAATTGAAACGCTCCGACGCCCATACCAGTTAAACACTTTCGTAAACTTATAAATAATTTATATTACCAATACAAACGCAATAACCGTCCAAAATGACTTTTTTTAAAACCACATTTATTTTACTGACGTTTACGCACTTTTCACATACAACATTACTGTTTATTTTTCCCTCGTGGCAATTTAGAATTGCAATATTTTTATTTGAAACATTTTTATTTTACATACATCGATTGTGAAACAAGTTCTTACAACTCGCAGACACTACTTTCGAAATATTGCTTTGTACTGTAGGCGGTGTTAATGTGATCCATTATCCATTTCCCCCAAGTTTCGCTATACCAATTTTAGTCCTTTAAAACTTTGTTGACTTATTTTTTACTGAAATATATTTTGTACTTATGCATGTGAATACATTATTTATATTAAAAGGCATTCGACAATATTAAGATCGACTTTTACCTATGTTCGTATCAAATTATTTTCACCACTTTAACCAAATTATAACCAAAACGAAAATATTAATCTCTAAGTGTCATATCGTCCGGATAGATATACCCAATCAACCGGACAGATATGTCATATCTTCCGGATAGATATACCCAACCAACCGGACAGATATGTCATATCGTCCGGATAGATATACCCAACCAACCGTACAGATATGCCATATCTTCCGGACATATATGTCACATAATCCGTACAGATATGTCGGTTCATCTGAACATATATGTCACATAATCGGGACAGATTTGTCCAACCAACCAGACATATATGTCATATTGTCCGGACAGATATATCCAATCTGTTTACCTTTTTGAGATGTAAATTATACCATGGTACTTTTATATTTCTGGTATTTCTGCAGTTGTTGTATTATTTGTTTTATGGTATCAAATACAAACTATAAAACAATGAGTCGATCTGTTCTTTAGGATGTGAAATTTATGAGTTGCATACCTCTACTCAGATCTTTGCCAATAAGCAATGTTTTATTCGACGTTTAGTTCCCATTGATTATCACGCAAAAGCTATATACCTGCGGAGACGTGTTCATTTGTCTCTGATGTAACTATGTATACAATGATTAAGTGCGGCATATCCTTCTTTATTGGTAGATATAAATAAAGATTGATTTAGATGATTGCAAATAGTCATACATCCGATCTGTAATAACCGTACATCCTGATCTGTAATAACCGTACATCCTGATCTGTAATAACCGTACATCCTGATCTGTAATAACCGTACATCCTGATCTGTAATAACCATACATCCTGATCTGTAATAACCGTACATCCCGACCTGTAATAACCGTACATTCTGATCTGTATTTACCGTACATCGTGACCTGTAATAACCATCCATCTTGATCTGTAATAACCATACGTCCTGATCTGTAATGACCATATGTCCTGATCTGTAATGACCGTACATCCTAATCTGTAATAACCATACATCGTGACCTGTAATAACCATACATCGCGACCTGTAATAACCATACATCCTGACCTGTTATAACCGTACATCGCGACCTGTAATAACCATACATCGTGACCTGTAATAACCATACATCGCGACCTGTAATAACCATATATCCTAATCTGTAATAACCATACATCGCGACCTGTAATAACCATACATCGTGACCTGTAATAACCATACATCGCGACCTGTAATAACCGTACATCCTAATCTGTAATAACCATACATCGTGACCTGTAATAACCATACATCGCGACCTGTAATAACCATACATCCTGACCTGTTATAACCGTACATCTGGATCTGTAATAACCATACATCGTGATCTGTAATAACCATACATCCTGACCTGTAATAACCATACATTCTGACTTGAACTCAATAATCAATTTTAAAAAAAACTCTCTAAGAGACAATAATTTGCAAGCATGAAGGGACTTCTTATATATAGTCAAATAAACTCTCACAATTATTCTGTCTGTCATTGTAAACTTTATATCTAAGGATTTTCAAGCTGAAGTCTAAAACTATTCTCAAGAAAGGTTGGTGAATACGACCCCTGTAATAACTATACGTCCTGATCTGTAATAACCATACGTCCTAATCTGTAATCACCATACGTCCTGATCTGTAATAACCATACGTCCTGATCTGTAATAAACATACGTCCTGACCTGTAATAACCATACGTCCTGATCTGTAATAACATACGTCCTGATCTGTTATAACTATACGTCCTGATCTGTAATAAGCATACGTCCTGACCTGTAATAACCATACGTCCTGATCTGTAATAATCATACGTCCTGATCTGTAATAACCATACGTCCTGACCTGTAATAAGAATACGTCCTGATCTGTAATAATCATAAATCCTGATCTGTAATAATCAAACGTCCTGATCTGTAATAATCATACATCCTGATCTGTAATGACATATGTAATAACCATACGTCCTTATCTGTAATAACCATACGTCCTAAGCTGTAATAATCATACGTTCTGATCTGTAATAATCATACATACTGATATGTGATAACCATACGTAATAACCATACATCCTGATCTGTAATAACCATACGGCCTGATCTGTAATAACCATACGTCCAGATCTGTAATAACCATACGACCTGATCTGTAATAATCATACATCCTGATCTGTAATAACCATACGTAATAACCATACATCCTGATCTGTAATAACCATACGTCCTGATCTGCAATAACCATACGTCCTGATTTTTAATAACCGTACGTCCTGATCTGTAATAATCATACATTCTGATCTGTAATAAACATACATCCTGATCTGTAATAACCATACGTAATAACCATACATCCTGATCTGTAATAACCATACGTCCTGATCTGTAATAACCATACGTCCTGATTTTTAATAACCATACGTCCTGATCTGTAATAACCATACGTCCTGATCTTTAATAGCCATACGTCCTGATCTGTAATAATCATACATTCTGATCTGTAATAACCATACGTAATAACCATACATCCTGATCTGTAATAACCATACGACCTGATCTGTAATAATCATACATCCTGATCTGTAATAACCATACGTAATAACCATACATCCTGATCTGTAATAACCATACGTCCTGATCTGTAATAACCATACGTCCTGATCTTTTATAGCCATACGTCCTGATCTGTAATAATCATACATTCTGATCTGTAATAATCATACATCCTGATCTGTAATAACCATACATCCTGACCTGTAATAACTATACGAGTCGTATATATAACGACTCGTTCAGCAATTTGACAGTGTCAGCTTGAGACAATATATATTAAGCGCTGCTACACAACCATGACGTAGAAATATGGTATGCTACCCTTTTCAGTAGGTATGATGCCCTGTCAGGCAACGTTATACTAACACCGGACCGACCAGTCCTAGAACTATTCTCTAAAAGCTGCATGCCAAGCAAGAAAGCATCCAGTGCCATTTTTCATTATTCTTTGATATGACCCGACCGGGGGATAGAACCCCAGACATTCCGCATGCATGGTGGATGCCTAACCACTGCATTACCGCTGCAGTTTTATTCGGGACGACATCGAATATGACTTCGTAACGTTGTTAGAACTTGTTTCACCGTCAGTATAAAGTAAATACTAGTAAGAACACAGTATGGAAACAAAACTGGGGTCACATGTGACAAAGTTCATATTAGCGCAGGGACATACAATACTTATACTATATAGTATACGAACAGTTCAACGGATTCATGCGGATTAGGCGTTGTGCACTTTTTTGAGAAACCAAGGTTATGTCTACATGTGTGTATATAATGTACAGTAGCAAGCTTAGTTAATACTGTCATGTCAGAGTGTATCAATAAAGCAGCACTTGGGAATTCATCTTTGGTCCATAACGAAGTTACTGATAAGCCTAATTACCCCCCCCCCCCCCCCCCCCCCCCCCCACCACCACAATTAAACCTGCGGCGACCACCTGTGGACGAATCAACCACTGGAGATGTCAGATGTTTGTGTATCGACTTACAGAACATATTTCAGCTCAGCTATCTGTTCGCAATCACAGTCAGTGGCATTCGTCCGAATTTTGTTGATAACAAAAAACGTCATCATCAATTTCAGACCTTGATTTATTTTGTTTCGAGCTTAAAATCAAAACTCGACAGTAATAAACAGCGAGCTATACAGTCACAAATAGCAACATAAACGGCAGTTTGAAATAATGGAAGCATTACGAAGGTATTTATTGGCTATGAAATTGAACAAACAGTGCATGCATAAACGTGCGCCTGATTCTCTTGATTTAATGCATACATTTGGCATTTTTTTCTATTTTCAGACAAAACAAGCACCAGCCTACGATACCTTGATGAAATGAAAACGCAATACAGATTTGCGTTGTTAGAAAACAGTAAATATGTGTTAAATATTGCACGGTGTGATTAAAACGTGAATGTCAGAATGAACACATAGAACAGCAGCGTTTGTTGGCTTCATAACAAAGTAGGTGCATTGGACGAAAATAAACAGCAAGTAACGAAATCACTTTATATAGACAATTGTAAAGATAAACGCGAGTTTAGATTTGATTAGCGTGAGAATTGCTTACAAAAAACAACTGTGCCAGGTGTGAAATGTAACAATATCTAAAATATAGTATTCTCGATCAGACTTTTAAATATTTCTTTTAGATTTGTTGTATTTTGATAACTCAAGATAAAGTGTTACGTTGTAATGAGCGAAGATACCGGACGATATGTATGAAGATGAACAACTGATGGTGATAACTCGGAGCTAGGATGAACGTGATAATTTTCCGCGGTTTTATCATAGATAGATAAGGGTTACCTGGTGGTGTCGTGATTGCTTCTATTAATAAACAGCGTTTATGCTAATATGTTTCTGCCAGTCTAAATAGGTCTAGACATTAATTACGACATCGAATAAACAAAAAGTATTCGATTAATTGAAGGAAATGAGAGGTCATAATCACGGATATTAGAACATTCATTTATTACCAACCAGCTCCGTCGAATATCGAGATTTGTATAAGTGTTTTTCAAACTTCTGAGATTGTTTGTAACCTCCAACGTTTGTTTTCGTTTGAGCTGATCGCGAACAACACAAAAGCTCAAGAGAACGGATTAAATTACTCAATAATTGGTTGTCGTCTGCTGTAATAATTAACCCGCGTTAAGATGATGAATGTTCGTGCCAGCACCTCGTCTGCTGCGTATCAACCGCAGCCGATGTTGCCCGGATGTTCTACTTCCGCTTTCCCACCACGTCTTCCAAAAGGTCCAAAGAAACGGCTGTGTCTTTCGGACAGGATTCTTTTCGCAAAAGCAAGACTGAACAGAAGTTCGCAACGGAAGAAATTGTTGTACAATGATGCCCACGAAGATCGATTCGCAGAACAGACCGATCTAGACGAGGACACTCAACTTTTGGAAGCCGCCAAGTCAGGAAAAGACACAAAAGTAAAAATATTGATTTCCCAAGGATGTTCGAGTGCTTTCATTGACGAGAATGGACGATCTGCTTTGCATTGGGCGGCGGAATACGGTTACATGAGAGTTGTGTACTGTCTCGTTGACGCTGGTTGGGACATCAACCTGCTGGATAACAAGAAGCAGACGCCATTACATGTGGCCTGCGACCACCACAATGGAAACATTGCTGCTTGTTTAATTTCTCACAGCTGTAAAATACGGACACAAGATCTCAATGGACTCACACCACTACATAGAGCAATCCATACAAGCTTGGAGACGATTGCCTGCATGTTATGTAATCTTGGTGCAGACGTGAATGCAGCCACCAATTCCGGCTGGACGCCAATACACGAAGCTGCACGTGTGGGCAATGAGTATATTACTCGGAAACTAATAAAAGATGGAGCCAACGTTAATGCAATATCGGAGAGCCAATCCTCGCCATTTTTGACGGCCGTGTTCTATTATAGAATAGCCCATAAGTCGTCCTATACCTGCCTCAGCCCAATGCTCAACATGTTTATAGACAATGGATGCCAGTTGAGCTATTCTGACAGTCAGTGGTCTCCCTTGATGTGCGCCATTGCTGTGTTCAATAGTCAAGTTGCAGGAAAGCTTATTTACCATGGATGCCTACTTCCAGAATCGCTGAAATACACACGCAGTGTCCTGGTAGATGCCTTCACTAAATGTGACAATTTTGTTGTGAAATTGCTGGTACATGCTGGTTATTTAGTTACCCCAGACGAAGTGGAGCAATGTGCAAGGCGAGTACCGACATTTTCACTGTCGTTTCTCAAACTCGCATTTCCGGGCTATGAAGGGAAGGGGCGACAGGAAATTGGGATTTTAAGATTTTTGCGCGAAAGGTCACGCCAGCCATTTTCGCTCCAAGAAATTTGCAGGAAGTCAATACGGGTTGGACTGAATCGTGCATCACGTGATACATCGATTCTTGGTCGTGTCCCACTACTTCCGCTTCCGACGACATTAAAGGACTTTATATCACTTAAAGAGTTTGCAATACGATACATCTAGTTAGACAATTTGTCTTTAGGAACATGTGTGTATGTACGTATATGTGTGCATACATGTTTAAGAACGTGTATGTGTGCCTATATATTAAAACTCAGTTTATGTTTAGGCTTATAGAAAGTATTGGATGAATGAAAGGATCACGCGACTGATGAAACTGGTGCAATGTACAGTTCGGTGATCTTTAGAAGTATTCAGTAGAATGCCGATGGACTTTAGTGGGCAGTGTCAAACGCAATTTTGCTGGCATTTTCGGATATGTCCACTTGGCTAATGACGCTCAAAGTGGCTCGTGCAATATGTGTGTACACAAGTACTCGGAGTGTTCCAACTTGCCGTGAACAGTTCTCACGCGTAGCTACATCTGGGTACCCGGAGTGTTCCAACTTGCCGTGAACAGTTCTCACTCATAGCTACTTCAGGGTACCCGTACCTGGAGTGTTCCAACTAACCGTGAACAGTTCTCACTCATAGCTAATAGTTTGAATGTTTGAAATAGCAGACGCTACCAGCGTTAATTCTACAAATACAATAATTGTTTACATATGTCACACATAGAATTCGTATACAAAAATGATATATTGCCCTTATAATATTTAAGTTAGACATTTTTGATGGGCCAAGTTTTTGTACTTTTAAAATCAAAATAGCCCGCCAGCAACGTCCCATAACCACCTCAGTGAGTCAGCATGTCGAGAGAGCCAGCGTGCGTGTATGCGTGCATGCGTATGTGTGTGGGTGCGTGCCGTGCGCGCGTTTGTGTGTTTATAGTTGTTGTCGATGTTGTGTTCGCATTGTTGGTGTAAAAGCAGGCGGGGAATATTGTTGTAACTACGGCGATTAGAAAAACTGCACCAGAAGATAACGAGTGTGTCAATATCCTACAAGTATATATAGGCCAATGTAAAGTTGACATGTGAAACATGGTGTCCGTAAATATATCAAATTTGGTTCTAAGCTACGTCACTCATTGGGCAACACACTGAGACTATTGGTTTATATACGTATAATTTCCCCGTCTACGGCATATATGAATGTGTGTTACAAATCTTAGTATCTCTCACTAAGAAACCTGTTAAAAATGGCCTTACATGTGTCGAGTGGGACGTTAAACCTTACTCATTTTTTAAAAATGATATTCAATCAATCGTGTGTTCATCATGCATTTACGTCAACATTCACATTAATTGTTTTCTCAAATTCAGTTTGAGTGTTCTCGATTTTCACCACGCAGACACCTCCCTAATGAGTTAAAATGTGTTTTTTTCCGGTTTGACCTAGTTGACTGCAGGCTGACTTTAGCTTGATAAACGTGTTTCGTCTTTCGATATTTAATATGAAAACTAATCCTATGTAACCCAAACATTTTAGACTTCATACTTTTAAATATTGACAAAAAGAAAAACGAATATCAATCTCACTTGCTTCTCACTACCCTAGTTAAACCGTACGTTCCTCACGGTGGCGAAACCTATATTACCTAATGTATGGAGTGATGTAAAAAAAATCGAAGGAAACGTGACAGCTTCAGGTAACACTTTTTGAAGATAACTTTCTAAATATTTCACGAAAATTCACGAAACAAAGACAGACGACGTCGTTGTGTAGTGTTGAACCGTCGGTGCTATCAAGTGACCATGCATGACTCGTATTTTTTGTAAAGTACACCAATCCTTATCATACTTTTTTCAACTGCGTGTATTTTCATGAAATATTATACTCCGTTTTTACACCACTCCAAGCCATTAAGCCACGTGGGTTCGTCATTCGTGTTTCTGCATGGACTGTTTAACGTATTATTATACAAATCCAACTCATTACCTTCATGGGTAGCTCAGTCGTCCATGTCTTCCTGTGTCATCTCCCGTAGGTAGAATCATTGGCCCGTTTCGCTCCGCAAGTCTAAGAGTAACATACTTACAGTGAAAGACATCTATGTACAGCTGTGTTGTTATACGTAAGTGACATACTTACAGTGACAGACATCTACGTACAGCTGTTTTGATTTAGGCAAACTTCGTATGACCCGTAATTGCCAATATTGTCATTAGGTTAGGAAAGATTCTTTTACGGTATTTACGTCAAACGTGTTTGTAAGATCAATTATCTTGGGTTGAAGAAACCCGTAATCGTATGTATGTTAAAAGGAAACGGATCCCAGTACAACGTTAAGTAACTTACTGGGTCCAGTTGTTCAAAGCTTGGTTGCTATAACCCTGGGTTAAGTGAAAATTTCAAGGCACGATATTTTGAGATTTTAGATTGTTACTTTATTGAAAATTATGAAAATATGCCATTTTATTTGTTAAATTGCATTTAAATTACAATAAAATCATTAAGTATAAAAAATATGGAAGTTACAAAATTTCACTGAACATGTGGTTAAGCTAACAGAGCACTGAACAACTGAGTTCTGGGGGATGGTTGAGTTTATATTGCATAAGGGACGTGTCCTCGACCATTTGTACTTCAACCAGTTGCTTAAACATAACTCAATGCTAAACAAGTGTCTCGTTCAAGGACGCGACAATGTCCCGTAATTGACCAGTATATTGTATCAATCAAACCTTAAATTCAGTTTTGATGTCATTATGCAACGGAAAAGAGAACATTTTTAAAAGACTACACAACTGTCTTCCATTATACCGTATTAGTATTTATGATATAATCAAATATCTTGTATAGATGTACTAGTTTAGTTAGGTAGTGAGTTTATACAAAACTGCAAAAAAAAGTATTACTGTAAATGTTGTTGCAATAAACGTGTATGCTTTTATATATCACATGATTGTAGTGTCTTGTATGTTAGATATATTTTGGTACATTGCAGCAAATAGTTGCTGTGTTTTTTTTTTGTTTTGTTTATATTTGTCCAATATTAACAGACTAATTATTATAAGTATTTTGTTATACAAGTACAGTTTTACCGTTCGGACATACGTTACACGAAAGAATAGATCTTCGACGCTTGATCAAGACTAACGAATGAGAAAAGACCAATTTCCCAGTCAAGTATATGTAGGTCTGCGATCATATATAGAACAAATGAGTTTCTTTAAAACAAAATTTCAACTGTTGGGGTCTTTAAAAAGGATTCCAATGGTTGGTGCCTTTAAAAAGCTTCCAATGGTTGGCGCCTTTAAAAAGGATTCAAATGGTTGGCGCCTTTAACAAGATTCCAATGGTTGGCGCCTTTAAAAAGATTCCATTGGTTGGCATCTTGAAAAAGATTCCAATGGTTGGCGCCTTTAAAAAGATTCCAATGGTTGACGTCTTTAAAAGGGATTCAAATGGTTGACGCATTTAAAAAGATTCCATTGGTTGGCGCCTTTAAAAAGATTCCAATGGTTGGCGCCCTTAAAAGGAGTCTTATTGTTGGCGCCTTTAAAAAGAATCCAATGGTTGACGCCTTTAAAAAGATTCCAGTGGTTGGCGCTTTAAAAAGATTCCAATGGTTGGCACCTTTAAAAGGATTCCAATGGTTGGCGCCTTTAAACAGAATCCAAAGGAAAAGTCAGCACGCTAGTTTGGTCCTTGGTTTGAAAGGGTTTTAATTTTTGGTAAAATATGTGATTGGCGGTATGTACATCTTACGGCCATCCGATCAATTTTGGGGTCAGCAGTCTTAACTCGCATGTTCACGTAAACAAACTGGATCAAATTGAAAACGAATAATTTGATTTCTATGCAACTAACATGTTTATCACACAAATATATTATTAATCAATTTACATAAATGCAGCAGCTTTTGTATTTTAACGAGCGTGTGCAGCAACACTGTCTAGACTGTGTTTCTGTAATTTAATCTTAAAGTCATGATCGAAAATGGAAAGCAGTCTAAACTGCCTCCGCATCCTAGTCAAATCTGTTAAAGCGGTTACCTCGGAAGTATTTGAACATTTTCTGAAAGGACAAAGAAGATAATATTTGATGAATGCCATTATATATTCCGTATAACGGTGCTATTTATATCTACTGGTACGGGTATATTTAAGAATATTATTTACAGAAAAGTACTTCATAAATAAAATAAAATACGATAGATTGTAACATTTATCTTTATTTTCATACTTATACTTACTGTTTAGATATGCAATGTTTTAATGAAGATTAAAAAAAAAATTGAAATTCAATAAAAACAAATCCCGTTTAACAAAATTAGTCATGCCTTAACAATAATAAGATAAAACTATTATGTTTTAAAATCTATTATGAGATTATTTTTTCTTTTAATATGCTGCGACTAAATGTGAAATCCACATGTTACAATAACATATGTACCAGTATATACCAGCATGTCTTCAGCATATACGACGTGTACATGTAAATATGATGATCTACTGTCATACGTGAACGTTAACTTAAACTGGTTCTTATTTTGACAGTCACAAAAAAGATGCCATTTCTCTCTTCATATATCTCCTGATTTCTAGCAGGATGCCAGGCCCGATTAGCGCAGTCGTTTATACATCTGACTATCAATCCAGGGGTCGTGAGTTGGAATCCCCGCCCGGCAACAGTATATGTGATGATTTATATACGACATTGTGTCTCATTATCATTCGTCTCTCACCGCTGATTCAAGTGGGAAAGTTATCAGTTACTTGCAGAGATGGGGTGTGCTCGAGTACTGGTTAACCTTCAAGGATCCCAGGAAACAGTGATTAGGTTAACTGATCGTCTGTTAGCCCTCGATGGCATAACATGACGATAAGAATTCAATAAATCAATCAATCAATCAATCAATCAATCATTCAATCAATTTCTAGCAGGAAGCATATAAGTACCCCCATCCTTGGATCCGCTACTGATATTAAGATATACGAGGCACTGGAATTTCTAAATACATTAGTAAATGTTACGTTAGAATAACAGTTTCTGTTATTTTTTATTCACCATAGCAGCGATACATTGTTAACCTCACAATTTGTTAAACTGTTCAATATTATTCCAATGTTTGACAAAATTTGGAGCTCTTAAATGGTCGGGGATGTGGTTGCGTGAGTGGGTGGGTTGGAATGAGAGGTCACACCGAATTATTCTCTCTCAAGCGTTCATTTTCGGCTGCATGATTGTTTAATGTTATTTAACAGGATACTAAGTGGGCAAGTGACCGTATAATCCGTAGACACAACTAACTGACATATGTCTAACCAAAACGTAGCAGTATCAATATAACATTATACAATGTATTACAAAACGTCTTTGCAATTGCAATAAAAATCTGAATCCTAAAAGACGATGTTGAGTTGTGTTCTTTTTAATTCTACCAGTGCTCATGACGTCATATTGCCACCAACACATGCAGTAATATGAAGGCAGACTGAAGTTATTTTAGTATTCCCTCTTCTTTGTCTTTCGATATTCAACATGAAACTAACACAAATCCTAACTTATGCAGTTTCCAATATTGAAGATTAGCATGCTCTAATATCGAAAGATAAAACACGAATATCAAACCAACTTAAACCTGGTTCATTAGGAAATCATGGCTCAATAGGGAATCGTGGTCCATACGGAACCCTGATCCATAGAGAGTCATTGTCCAGTAGGGAATCATGGTCCAATAGGGAATCATGGTCCACAGGGAATCATGCTCCATAGGGAATTATGGTCAAATACGCAATCATGGTTCAAGAGGGAATCATGGTTCAATAGGTATCCATGGTTCAATAGGGAATCATGGTCCAATAGGCAATCATAGTTCAATAGAGAATAATGGTCCTATAGGGAATCGTGGTTCAATAGGGTGTCATGGTTCAATAGGTAATCATAGTTCAATAGGGAATCATGGTCGAATAGGTAATCATTGTTCAATAGAGAATCATGGTTCAATAGGGAATCATGGTCCAATACGGAATCATGGTTCAATAGAGAATCACGGTTCAAAAGGTAATCATGGTTCAATAGGTAATCATTGTTCAATTGGGAGTCATGATTCAATAGAGAATCATGATCCAATAGAGAATCATGGTCCAATAGGGAATCGTGGTTCAATATGGGAATCGTGGTTCAAAAGGGAATCGTAGTCCGAAAAGGAATCATGGTTCAATAGGTAACCATGGTTCAAAAGGGAATCATGGTCCAATAAGTAGTCATGGTTCAATAGAGAATCAGGGTTCTATAGGTAATCATGGTCCAATAGGGAATCATGGTTCAATAGGGAATCATGATCCAAAAGAGGAATCATGGTTCAATAGGTATCATTGTTCAATAGGGAATCATGTTTCAATAGGTAACTATGGTTCAATAGGTAATCATGGTCCAATAGGGAATCATGGTTCAGTAGGGAATCATTGTTCAATAAGGAATCATGATTCAATAGGTAATCATGGTTCAATAAGGAGTCATGGTTCAATAGAGAATCATGGTTCTATAGGTAATCCTGGTCCAATAGGGAATCGTGGTTCAATAGGGAACCATTGTTCAATAATGAATCATGGTTCAATAGGTAATCATGGTTCAATAAGGAGTTATGGTTCAATAAGAATCATAGTTCGATAGGTAATCATGGTTCAATAGGGAATTTTGGTCAAATAGGTAATCATGGTTCAATAAGGAGTCATGGTTCAATAAGAATCATAGTTCGATAGGTAATCATGGTTCAATAGGGAATTTTGGTCAAATAGGTAATCATGGTACAATAAAGAATCATGATTCAATAGGGAATCATGGTCAAATAAGTAATCATGGTCCAATAGGGAATCATGGTTCGGCAAGGAGTCATGGTTCAATAGAGAATCATGGTTCAATAGGGAATCATTATTCAATAGGAAATCATGGTTCAATAAGGAGTCATGGTTCAATAGAGAATCATGGTCAAATAGGTAATCATGGTTCAATAGGGAATCATGGTCAAATAGTTAATCATTGTCCAATAGGGAATATATCCTTCTTTGTGTCAGTTCACCCCACCCACAACTTAATTACCGTCAGACTAATACAACCTAACTCGGCTTCTCCCATTTTACGGGTTCGCCTTTTGTTTTTAAATAAGAACTTACCCATGCAACATGGATTTTAATGTCTTGAAGAAGTGACTTTCATATAATTATGCTCACACCATCAGCTCGTAGTATTTATCGGTAATACTTATCTGATCTAGTCAGTTCAAGTATTTATCCAAGATATATATATATATTATATACTCTGGGTTAAAGCCAAACTACTAGTAGGCTATGGTAATTTAACTGACAATGAGCCGAGGAGCGATGCTGAGCTAACCAGTGATGACGAAATAATGGGTGAAAGAAACATTGTTCTAATAGCAGGTTTGTGCTGAACCATCATCAAATCAGGTGCATAGTTGGTGCCTCTCCAGAAGGTGTACCGTGGGGTATGAGTTAGATGCATAGTTGGTGCCTATCCAGAAGGTGCACCGTGGGGTATGAGTTAGATGCATACACCGCGTTTCAGGGGCGTAGCTTGGCTGAAAACGATGTGAAGGCACAGTTGTCGGGGGTCCGGGTCATGCACCTCCTATTTGTTTTCATGTAGGCCGTCGTAGGTTCGTTAAGGCTAATGTTTTAAGGGGGCCTGGTTATCCTTAATATTAACCTTGAATTCACTGTTTTATAACCAAATAAATTAATAAATGATGTTAAATATCTGGATCATATTCAAAGATTTTTTGTTGCGAATTTGTAGTTTACCCCTGCTAGGGGTCCGATTTTTATTACATTTTCGGCATTTTTATTTTTTTAAATTTCTCAGAAAAAAAATGTGTACGCACGTGCCTTCAGTGCCCATAGGAATCTACACCACTATGCGGAATCTCATTTTGTAACCATTACACGACTGGCCTACTTGTGGGGAAGAGATGTTGGTTGGGGGTAACTTGTTAATTAAAGAAAACGTTCTTTAGTGAATTTATAATCCAAAGTTTATAATTTAGCTTAAATTTTATGTGAGCAACAACATTGCGGTATCTGGATTTAATTAGATTCACTGCACGCCTCCAGTTCCGGTAAGAAAAACACTTCAACTGGATGCTATCGTTTCATCGTAGATCTTTGATGTAAACAATCCAGCAAACATAAGTTTTAAAGGTGATAAAACATCTGGTTTTCTATCATAATATTCAATTGAAAATAAATTGATTCAAATAGCTTTTCCGTCGCTAATCCTCGCCAACTTTTGCGTTAAAAACGCCATGTATGCAGATCCAGAAATGACTGTCAGGGAGGTGGGTCCAGGAATGTCTGTCAGGGAGGCGGGTCCAGGAATGTCTGTCAGGGAGGTGGGTCCAGGAATGTCTGTCAGGGAGGCGGGTCCAGAAATGTCTGTAAGGGAGGCGGGTCCAGAAATGTCTGTCAGGGAGGTGGGTCCAGGAATGTCTGTCAGGGAGGTGAATCAACGAATGTCAGTCACGGAGGTGAGTCCATAATGTCAGCCAGAGAGGTTGGTCCAAGAGTGTCATTCAGAGAGGTGGTTCCATGAATTTCAGTCTTGTTTTTATTTGTTTATTCTTGTTGAGAATTTCATTCGGTTAAAAAGTACAAACATAGAAGGATAGGAAACGTACTGATGCATGTTTATAATATAGCACACGGGGACTTAATCATTTGGCAAGTTGACAATTTAAATTAAAGTTAAATGCAATTTTATTCATCAAAGTTATTATTTTACGATAATTTGATCGTTTCACTATTATATCCATTTTTGAGCCCCTTCTAGTCCTTTATGGATATTAGAGAACCTTGTCTTATCCGTCGTGACTAAACAATATTCCAGATCTCAAGATGATTCAAATAATTCATAAAATAGATGATAAATAGAGAATTTCCTGTCTCCCATAGTATTCCTACATAAAAAAATGGGGTCCAACACATCCTGGACTCTTTTGTTGAACAGGCTTGAAACACTTATTCATAGGGATCATTTAAACCAAATATGAACAAACTTGGCAGAACAGTTCTTGACAAGAATAATTTTTGTAAATTTTCCACGAAAACCAAATTATCAAAGTATAAAACGGGGCCTGGTCATAATTTTGCCTAAAATTAAATTAAAACAAAAATATCTAACTAGTCCCAAAAATGAGAGTGAGCACACACACACACACACACACACACACACACACACACACACACACACACACACACACATGAAGTGTGCGGAGGATCGAACCTAGAACCGTCCGATGTTAGATCTGATGTTCTACCACTGGACCATGCGCTACAACAAGTAGTGTTATTAGAGACATAAGCATGCTAAAAAAACTACAAACCAAACACAGACCCCCGGGCAAGTAAAAAAGCATTTCAGAGAACATGTTGCTTGCTGTTTGGCATTCTTAAAATGAACAGAGCCCAGGACGCCATTTTGGAATGACCAATAGTAACACATCTTATAGGTACAACCTGCTTATATCAAATCTCTAGTATTTGATTAGTACAAGAAAAAATTTCCATTGTTTAGTTACCTTCTTCTACCCGATGAAATAAGAAATAAGAAAAACTATTTCATACGGTATCTGATGTGTTATTGCACAAAATCAATTGCACTGTCCACATTCTACTTGTTCACAGTCAAACTTTAACATTCCCAGATTACGAAACAAATAAAATATGCTTTTCGAAATTGGGTATGTAAAATGCAATTATGATGTAGTTTGTAAAAAAACAACTGTGCACTCAAACTGAAGGGAGCAGTGTAGCAACATTAAATAAGACGCGTATGCGCTGAGGTACAATATGAGATCATTTAAAATGGATTTGTTTAAAAAGCAACTGAAAGGGAAAATAATTTTGACAATATTCAAGAAAGAGTTATGGAACACTGCCATCAATCAAAGTTCCTAGTGTCGTTGGATTCCCTTCCATATCTAAATATGAACTGGGATGTACTCCGGACAAGCAAATATAACTAGAAGTAAAGTACAAAAGGGAAAATACTTTGGGTTATTATTCAAGGTGGAGTTGTGATTATTTTTTCTCTCTGCACATCCACAAACTGTCCTCTGTCCATAGTCCAAGGTGCGTTGAATGATTCGCGTACATAATTTTAACGATATCCTCAGGACAAGCAAAAATAACAAAGAAAAGTACAGAAGTGGAGACAATTATGTCATACTCAAGATAGAAATATGGTTTCTTTTTCCACTGCACATTGCCCTCTATCTATGTTCAAGGTTACGTTGAATTCACTGATATGTTCTGGACAAGAAAATATGAAAAAAAAACAATACAAAAGGGGAGATAATTCTCTCATGATGAGTTATGATGCGTTCTATCTTCCGAGGACACGGACCATTCGTGAAACATCGGGTATTTCCGTATCCTCCGTCTATTGCGTAGCATAAAGGCCGAGGTGATCAGATTTGGACACGGACAGACTCATTCGGAACTCCTCAGGCACTGCTCGCACTTTTTGTGTTTGATTCGGAGAATTGGGCGATGTGTTCCGAATGGGACAGATTAACGGGAATGGCATTTACTTACCATTTTGTGGTCAAGTCAATGTCCGTCCTTTTGATATCCCGAGGGATGTGCGTGGGTTTGCCACGTTGTGCAAGCTATCATGCTTATTCTATCACCGATGAACACCAAATGTTGGCGAGGCTTTCCTTATTGACAGCGAGCCATCATCGACAGCTTTCACAGCGTCTTTAAGTTGCTCGTCTTGATAGTTCTGGGTTTGACCCCCGTTTCGTATAAAAGTATTTTGGTATAGTGTAAGAGGTCGGTCAGTTTTCTCATTCGTAGACTGGCTGGTAGGGATATGTCCGTGATTGCCATTGTTTTTGCAAACAAAAGAGTCGTTTTATTAAAAGCTGAGATATTAGTCTGGTGAAAATTCTTATATATGTGGCTAGAAATCGATGCATGATGTACGGCGTGTTTATGGACGGTAATAGGGCTAAATGAGTTTGTCACTATAACTTACATTCGAAACAATCAGTTGCCAAAAAATATTTGACTTTTTGATTGAGTTATAAGGGCAAAGGTCACCACAAGCAAAAAAATTAACTGGACGAGATAATACCGAAAATATTCATATTTAAGATATATGTTGATTGTTTTGACCATCGTTATGGGTTTATATTAAATTATCAATGGCATGTGTATAAAATAATAACATGTATTATTCATTGAGGTCATTGGATCAAAGGTCAACAACTGAAATATTGAAGAATTTGCTCAAAATACGACATAATATTAAATTGTTTTAGCCTTATACAAGGTGACTCATAAACGTTTTGTGTAACATGTGTTTAATGTCATTACACTAACTTGAGACAACATTTTCTGTTATTATGATGCAAATACCAGGTATACTTTTATTTTGACGGACTTAAAAGAACAAAGGTCACCAAATTGTATCATGCGCAAAACGTTAAGCTGGAACTGATACATCTGAAATAACAATATTCATATTTAGGATGTTTGTTATATATTTTACCAACAGAACTGATTCAATTTGAATATATGTTTAAGTATGCTTAACGTGATATGTACCATTCATTAAGGTCATTTGGTCAAAGGTCAACTTGTAGAATATTGAGGAGGGAATTTTTCTAAATATGTCATATTCTTTTATTATGCTTTAGCTTTATTATAAAATATCAATCAGAATAATGTGAAATGTTTGTTTAATGTCATCATACATTCAAAGATTTGCTGTATATGTTATTTATGAGTATATTGATATATACATAGTAGGAATGAACTTGTCCTTACTTACATGCCTTTCTTTCGTATTTTGTATAAAATGTAGCTGCATGTAATTAATTTAATAGATACCATGTATGTAGCAAAATATTTAGAGGTTATGCTTCCATACATGTTGAGTATATTGAGACAATTAATATAACATAAGGTTTGTCCAATGGCGTTACAGCAGTGTATCACAATAACAGTTAAGCTCCACAGCTAAATGCCTGGAACATTGAATATCCTGGTTCTCGAAATATTTGTATAATCAAGTTGGTAGCGGTACGATATGTGGTATAAAACTACCTGATGTTTGGCAAATTGGCAAACCTAATGAGACCTCTCATATTTGACATTGAATCTGATTTGTTTTGAGTTGTAAAATACGATTATTAATCAATATATAATAAGCATAAATTATAATAGTATATGGTCCATGACATTGTGATCTCTCTAGCTGACAAAGCACTAAATTATTTGATGCAGAATGCAATCATATGAAATATAAAGCTGGACCACTGTTTAGTATAGAATAATAAGATTGGAACAATAAACTTTCAGCACTGAACATCTACTGCACCAGTATACATAAAAATCATGAAATCTTCAGCAACTTTAGATATATAGATATTTCATAACTTGGACCAAAACCTATATTTGAAATGTAATTCCATCATTAGGCAGTTATATTTTTGTTATCATTATATCTAGAGCATTTCAAGACAAATGCATCTTGGGTTTCCTGTCCTTCATTCATTAGCGCACCGGTACATATAAATAAAACTATATCATGTGGACGGTAATCTATAAATATTTAAATATATGTTTTGGTTGAAAATTGTAACAGTTGTACTGCAAGACTAAGGAAATACAATTGTTAAACGCATATGTATGTTAAAAAATAACTCTTGGAAAATAAGTTAATAGTTCGCCGAATCTGACTGTTATAAATCTGAGCCAAAGGTCCGTTTGTTTGAAGAGAAATGCAGCTGATATGATCTGAGTCCTATCCAAATGTCAATAGGAATTGTTGGAATTATTGTAGCAACCACTAATACATGTTTAACAAGGTCTGCTGTTATCAATTTAAAAAAGACTGAATCGAATGCCCTCATTTACTGTCTGGTGTCAATACATTGATATGTTCTGAGACAGAATAGAAAGGGTACCTATTGCCAATATTTGAAATCTATTCTGGCGATCTACTACCGCACGTATTATACATGGTGATGATCCTTGTATTTAGCAAATATGAGGAAACACAATTTTATGTGTACGTAGAGTTTGAAATGTAACTTTATAGCATATCAATCAAAATAGAACACTTGTCAAACAAGCAGTGTGTAGTTGATCAAAAAAACATGTAAATTTATTGAAGCAAAGCATAGTGAATTTTGAAGAAATATTACTTTACAGCAGTTCTTACAACATGGACTGTTTTCTGTTCTTCTTGCTCTGATCTAATGATCTGGCACGGCTTATGATTCTTCTAAATATAATTATGATTTTCTAGAGTTAGGAGTAATTAACAGTCAAGTGGTGACCGGGAACTTGTTCAAGACGGAAGTAGACCAAAATGGATCCAAAACCGTAGAAATCTTATGGATATATTTACTGTTGTATGACACGGCACCAGAAATCTAAAAAGTACATCCAGCTTTTCCATCAATATGGTTATTTTGCCCTCAAATTGAAAACAACTCATTGATCTTACTAAAATATGTAAAACATTTTTTGTCCAATATATTGATGACAAAACTGGAATATAAATGCAGAAATTATCACAACTGGAGAATTCACTGTGATGGACGAGATGTGATCTTTCTTACAGCAAACCACGGAAAAACAAGTACATTACTGTATCTTAATTCCATGACTTACATGCATTCAAGTGAACGTGTTGTTACAGTGAATCAGTTATTTAAAGAATTCAATATAGCAATACTTGTAAAGTATGCTGATCACTAAGGTCACAATATTTAGAACGGTTCATAAATTAAGTGTATTTCCTGACAGTTGATAACATATACCATACAAAGTTAATAAATGGTGATACAAATTAAGTGAACATGATCTAATTTATGAAAATGAGACAATCTAAAAAGCATGTCTTACCATTCTCGCAATATCATGTTAATGCAATGTGATATACACAGCCCATAACTTAACTTATTATATACAGTGAAACTAGGGCTGCGTTCAGCACCGTTAATGCCTGGTTCCCTAAAATTAACGCGTTCTGCGTGCTAAAATGAGGTTGAGCCAGCATCCAGGAAAATATGTTAGCTAACGTTATCAAACGTTTGACCGAACTGAACGCAGCCCTGCGTAAACCGGACCCTTTATAAACCGGAATACTCTATAAACCGTGCACAGAAAATGTTTATTCTTTTTTCTACTGTTGAATAAACCTCTGAAAAACGGAACCTCTCTGTTCCGGAAAACGGACGGATTCCAGCATTTTTGTGTGTTTTTATACATTAATTTACCTCATTAAACTTGAAAAACTCAATCCCTTCTTGATTTTAGACATTACACAAGATAGTGTCATATCTAATGATAGCTTGAGGCATAGTTGCAAGATTCGACTGCCACCTTTTATCAGTTGCTATTGTGTTGTCTAAATTGCGACAATCATCAACAGTAATGTAAATTGGGGTCTGATTAGCAAGTTAAGAGGACAGGTAATTGTTACAAACAAATCAAATAAATTAACTAAGGGATACATGTAAGTTTAAAGATTGTTTTGAAAATAAAGGACGCACAGTGTGCTTGATTAAAATAAATTCACGGAAACGCGTTCAATGTCTATAATGTACATAACAACTGTCACGGAAACACGTTCAATTTCTATAATGTACATTATAACTGTCACGTACTTTAGAGATCAAAATAAGCTGATAAGGAGGATTCATTTTCAGATAACATTGAAACTATTTCCTTCTGTTGTGCACTTAAATACTTGGAAAATGTTTACAGTTTTGTAAATACAAACATCAAGTCTGGATCTCCATCTTAACATATTGTAACAGAATAAGATCCTGACAATGCTTACAATCTATCTAAACAAGACTTACTTGTGTCTGTTTTTATCACTAAACAGTCGTTGTATAATAAACGAGTATGCCATTAATAAGACTATTTCTATATGGAACCACAATGATTATATACATATCCATTCATATTTATTATAAATGAACTCACCTTATGCCTGTGGATTGAAATATCAGCATAAATCTAAATACTGATTCGACAAGAAATCTGGCACAGGGTGGGGTAAACAAAAATACCTGTTCATTTATTATATCTGTAAACTTTGATTCTGTAAGTTAAATAGTGTTTTAAATAGAAAGATTATTTTAAACTAAAACATAATCAGTCTAAACAAGTTTAATTATATTTATCGAAGGATAGATGAGAGTATCCTTGAATGATTTTCCAAAATATCTACTGCCAGGTTTCTGCAGTCTACAAGAATTATTGGATCTCTGTTTTCAGACTGATGCAAAGCTTCCCCGATATATTAACACAATTTATGATGGTGAATATTCACTTACAATAATTATATTAATGTCTTACCTTCAAATAATGCTGTATATTCTCAAATAGAAAAATCGTATTTGTATTTCCCACCTCGAAAGTTGCCAGAGTGGAAAGATTTGAAAATCTGTCCACCTTATTTGCGGCATATTCGTTTCTACTTTATTTTGAGTTTTAATATTAACTTGCACGATTTGCATCTGAACTATGACATTGTGACATCCTTTTCATGATAACTTTTGATGTAGATATTGTGTTTTAGTGTGTTAAATGAACTTTTCGTGTATCATATCTGGCAACATAGCGGACATTTGCCAGATCAGGCAGATTCTGGAAAACTGTGGATATGAAATGCACGCATTTGATTGGTTTAGAAGTGCCAGAATCCAGACATTTTGCCTATATACACTCTTAGAAACTTTAGATTTCAGCTTACTCTAAGTTCACGACATTTAAAAAAAAAAGTTCAATCTCTTTCGGTATTTTTAACTTTCGTTTATAGAATGCATACTGTTCATTGATTGTATATCAGACAGTCTTGCCTTTATCAGGTAACTAATTATATAAATTGTATAAATCAACTATGCCATCAAATCTCGTTGTTTTCATATTTTGCTCACCATCTATCTAATAACACAACCTGGAGTGTTACAATATCCATGTAAATTGAACTTATTGAAAATTCAGATAGCTGTCAAAACAACATATACCTGGTGCATGTTTTAAAATACATGTATATCAAAACATACTTCCAGCCATGAAGTTTAGTTGAAATACAAAATTATACGGTTTGTTTATGGACACATGGGTACATGTTAACCAGTTTCATCAGCGTAACAATAAGTATAAAGTATAGAGTATATCTGGTTATTTTAATTAAGGTTAGCTTTTCTTCGCTATATGTTTTACTTCTTTAATATTTTGCCAATCAAAACACAGATAAAATATCATATTACTTTAAAGGTAAAAAAAAAATGTCTTAAAATCATTTTTAAATGGATAAAAAAGACATCTAATCATTATAAGTTAAGAAAATACGAATGGTTTAATATATCAAATCAATCAAAACATGACAAATCAATATTTAAATCGGAGTGGTAAACTTGAAACAAAATCCCTATTCTGAAAAAGACAGCACTTAAATATTGCTTTACACCTTCACATTCGGACTCTTTCAAAGATGAACCCATTTTAAAACGTGTAAACCTGCTTGATTGATCAAACTGAAATCCAATGAAATAACGTGTTTCATTTAATATGTCACAAAATAAGTATTTTTAGTTAAGTTTAACCTAGGCGCATAGCCCAAGTTAGAAAATCCCTTTCCATCATATAATGTTGGCATGTTTAAACAGATATCCCTTTGGCAATACGGGGTCAATAATATATATAGGCGTGATATATAGTTATGATATATTGGTTGGGGTGGGATTATTTTAGCCATTGCTAAAATTTTGAAAAATTCTGATTAACTCTCTTTAAAATGGCAGTATAGTGTATTTTATTTCACTTTATATGTATAAATATAAAATGTTTGATAATATTTAAATGGACACACAATTATATTTAAAATAAATAAAACAGCAACATTGAATCACGCTGGAAATGGCGGCATTAATAAACATCAACAAACTCGAGGCATTTATCGGTATTATTTCCAGTGTACATTTTACTGACGGAAAAAGCTCTCCAGCCAACGCTCGTATTGTATGTGTTACATCACGTGGTTACATTGCCAGATAATTAAAACTGTTAAGGCTGGTATGGGGTTACATCGGATATGGTATAATTATTTTCGTTTAAACCTTTCATAGCAACTATGTTGTTAAAAATCTATGATATCTAAATCCCGTTTTCGAAAGTACTTTTGATGCTTTCATTATTTTGATTTTTGGTTCAGAAATCCCCATATAAAGTTACTTTGCAATATTAAGGTATTTATAATAAGCGAAAAATATGTATTCCATTGAAATAAATACTCAAATGCAGTCTCTAGTGTTTGAGTATATCAAAACATCGAGACATTCTAAATGGTAACTTTTTTTTGCACATAGTGAACTTTGACCCCAATTATTGCGTTTATACTAATTTTGTTTCTTGGCAACCGATGAAATGTGGTCAAGTAAAGCCTAAAGTTACTTTCTATTACAACAGACTTCCATGAACATTCTGTACCTCATGCAATGATCTTTTTTAACCAGACTATATTGGTACTGTTAAGTTACAAACAATATAAATAAAAAAGTATATATATATATATATGAGAAGATATAGTATGCTCTTAATTGCATGCTGATGGATACCGTCCGTCCTACCCGTGTCGTCCGTTCTTACTCGGACCAGTGACTTAACCAAAATATTGATTGATTGATTGACTGATAGAAAATTCAGCGTAATTTATGTTTTATTTATTTATTTATGCCGTCGAGGACTAACAGACGATCAGTTAACCTACCCACTGTTTGCTGGGATCCTAAAAGGTTAACCAGTACTCGAGCACATCCCATTTCCGCAAGTAACTGATAACTTTCCAACCTTAACGTCTCACACCACTATTTCATTTCCCATAGGGCTCCATTGTAACATTTATGTCCAAAACAGAGTGAAAAATCAAATTCTGCAGCATGTGTCTGGGCTCAAATTGTTCACTGGTTCAAGATATGAAATTATAAATTGAAAAAAGCATGCCTTGACCAGGTTGGTTTTTTTTTTTTAAATCCAATGCTTGTGTGAGACCTATCAATTTCCGGAGTAATAATAGGTCAACTACTCGCCCTAGATGCGGTTCGAACCAACAATTCCGAAAATACACATAATTGTCCAGAAAGCTGGTATCAGCATCAAATTTTCAGTGGTGATTTCTAAAATACTGACCATTTAACTCATGCTAGCAAAAAACAAACCATTGCAGAACAAAGTCCTGAAAAAAGAAGAAAAAGAGAACCAAAGTTTTATTCCTACCTCCTTCATCTTTAGGTCTGGAGTACTCAAGAGAGATAATAGTGGTGTGAGTCCTGAATCAGCGGTGAGAGATAAATGATAATGAGTCACAATGTCGTATATCAATCATCAAGGAGACTGTTGCCGGGCGGGGATTCCAACTCACGACCCCTTGATTGATAGTCAGACGAATAACCGACTGCGCTAATCAGACCCGGCATCCTGAAAGAAATCAAGCTACATATGAAGTGTGAAATGGCATCTTTTTTGTGGCTGTCAAAATATGAACCAGTTTAAGTTAACGATCACATATGACAGCGGTTAGAGATAAATGATAATGAGTCACAATGTCGTATATCAATCATCACGGAGACTGTTGCCGGGCAGGGACTTAACCAAAGAGACTGGTAGGCTACTAGTATATTAAAATTTCGGGTTGGAACCTTAGCACCTTTGAACCTTTGTCTGAATTTAATAACTTTAGTACCAAACTAAAGCTGATAAAATGTTGACTATTTCCACCTATTGAATTATAATACTGAATTTAAATTATAACTGGTCGAAAACGAAAAATGAAGGAATCCTTACGAAATATTTAAAAAAAAACAACAACACGAGTTTAATCGTTTTTAACAAAAACACCTTGAAAACACGCCATAGAAATAGAAATTTTATGTAGAAAGATGAAGACTGAGTAAGTTATCCATGGGTGGCGGAAATCTTTAATAGATATTTAATAATATTTTCTGATTTCTTACTTTAAAAAATGGGCTAAAAATGAAGAAATAATAGCAAAAACATAATTGTAAGCGTTAACAAATCTTCATTTCTTTAAATTTTAAAAAGAAAAGTTAACCACCCAAAGTTACAATTAATCCATTTCTGTTGAAACCAAAATCACAAACATATGTAAGTTGTTATGTTGGCTAGGAAGTTTTCAGATTTTCATATGTGTGAATTTTATGTCTTAAATTATTTCTTTTAAGAAATCATTACCTATGTTGCAGTCTCGTGGATATTGTAACATTGAACGATTTAAGCAACAGTTATGAAGAAAAAAATACAACCGATATTTTTTATCAACATTTGGCATCTTATTTTTACCAAGAAAAATAAGGCGTAACTTTAGGTGGAATAAATATTTTTTTCATAATAGAAAGTCTTGTTTCGTCATTTCAGAAAGTTGTACAAGTGTATTATTATATGTACTATAATGACTTAACTATTAATTTCTGATGTTATGGAATATAAACATATTTCTAATATTTTTCTTATAACACCAAAATATGCATTATTTAAGGTATTTGACAAACATTTCTTTAACATGCACGACAGCCTATGATATTTTTTTAAATAAATTCTGAAAGTGCTTACATTGGACCAAAGGACACTAAAATATAAAAAGTCTAATGTTCTAAACTTATATTTTTATGAGTTTTGGTTTAAATAATATTTTATAAATATATAAAAAAATGGATGGGGTATAGCTGATAATTTATTTTTAAACCAACTATATATTAGAGATGAACATATTTTTCAGTGCATTTTTTTAAAGATTAAAATATTTGTTACCCATTGTTTATATGATGTTTATTCATATCTGTCATATTTATAATGGAATGAAATCAGTATGGCCTATTTTTTTATAAGAAATTAAAAAATATTATATTCAACGTTGATATCATCAAATAGCACAAAAATGAGTACGGTAACATACCCCTTTTTTCGTGACAAATTTCATCTTAGGTAATTATAAATATCATTTTAACTAAATTTTAAAAAATCGAATTACTTTCATTTTGACGAGCCAACATCATTTAGATGGGTTTGTGTTTTCAATATTAAGAACACGCCAAATGTGTCACCAAAATTTTAGACAAGCATCTGCAACCATTTATCTCTTCTTATATGTCTCTGTCCAGATCGATTGATTGATTGATTGAATATTTAGCGTCATTTTATGCCATCGAGGGCTAACAGACGATCAGTTAACCTAACAACTGTTTCCTGGGATTAACCAGTACTAGAGCACATCCCATCTCCGCAAGTAACTGATAACTTTCACACTTGAATCAGTGGTGAGAGACGAATGATAATGAGACACAATGTTGTATATCAATCATCACGGAGACTGTTGCCAGGCGGGGGATTCGAACTCACGACCCCTGGATTGATAGTCAGACGCGTAAACGACTGAGCTAATCGGGTCCGGCTGTCCAGATTGAACCTACTTGGAAAAACTCAGTATGACTGACCACAAGCGACAGTATCAATGTTTAGACCACCAACTTTACGTGACCTCCAAAAGCAAAGAAAAATATTGCCCCACCCACTCCACCCAATTCTTTCTTCTTCTTTTTTAAAATAAATAAAAATTGACGTTTCATGTTATTACATATGAATAATGAATGTTATATTTACAAGTATAAAAAATAAGGACAGGGGTTATAAGTAATATAATCTATATTATCTAAATCTATAAAATCTTTATACTGGTCATATCTAATACCGCGAGTCTAAAAAAAGTTCAACCATGTAAAGACTGACATCAATACTTAACAGTAATAAGGTTACTTAAGTGTGCTGAGTTAAAAAAAAACAGTTGCCGATACGAAATGCAATCAAATGCCGACGCTAACGGAACTTGGAGCTTTGAGCATGTCTTCCCCGACTGTTATTATACGGGCATTCGCAGTAACAGGTATATCGCGGTATTAGGTATACAAGGGATATATTCTCTTTTATTTAAATTAACATTTTCATATAATTGTATAATCAAGATCTACATATTTTTTTTTATTTATCTAAAAACAATTTATAGCAAAAACAATTTGGTTGGTGAGGGGTGTTGGTGGGTATAGGACTTATATATCTTCTAGATGGAAAATTCAGTACAATAAAGCAAGAATTTATATAGACTCTCTCAGTAATAGGTATAAAATTAGCGCGCGAAATTCAGAATTCTTTAAAAATTCCCTGTAGCAGTTTTTTGGTCTAAAGGATCTCACGCTACACCGGTGTAATGACCTTGAACCATAACATGTGTTAAATAACAGTTAATCTCGTTGTTGTCACTGTCGATATATTACTTTGGTAAGATTGTACATATGAATAAAACAATACCTTTTTTAGAACCATATTTATAGTGTCGTGTCCATCATTCAGACTAAAAGTTTTCATTTAACTTTAACTTTGAAAAGCTTCTTTTTCGGAAGAACATTGGTTTTCGCGATTAAACTATTAAACCGGTAAGAGCTGGATACAGAATATTTAATGCTTTCATACTCAGTGTTGGTAAATTATCATAAAAAAATACCCTAACAAAACTTATATAAATTTATTAAATATTTACTAGAAATTGTACGTTATATTAAGTATTGTTGCACATTCATTTGACCTCTTATTGTTCAACTGTTATAGTTTAAACTTATTTATTTTACTTCGATTGTGAAACAAGTTGTTAAAACTTAAGACAAATCATGCCTGAAGTCTTCCTTGGTGTAACCAGTATGCTTACTAAGCATATGCGAAAAATGTGTCTTGCTCAAGGACACCACACATAGATGTAGCGGAGGATCGAACCTACGACCCTCTGATCATGGGGTTTGGTGCTCTACCACTGGATCAAACTTTTCACTGTTATAAGGATTTTCAAGGAAAAAATTTCTGTGATGAAATTGTGCTATCAACAGATTTTAGATGCCACATTAGGAATTTTTAAATTTGGCTATTTCATTTATATATACATAGATTATCAATACTGGATCTACAAACTGTTCTTAGTCAACATACCCAAGTAGTGGTGGGTTATGTAATATCTTTATCAGTTTATGTTATTGTCATTGTAAGTTGATATAAAAAATGAATTCTCCATGTCATTGGTGAAGCTGTTACATTATCATAGAGTTTCAAGGTCATACTTTCATATAAAGTTCTTATAAATGAAATTAATGCAAACAAGGGTTCTCAGTGGCCAAGTAATGTTAGACACTGTTGACTTGTGACAATTATCTCTTACCTAGAGGTCATATGTTTGAGCCCAGTTGTCCACCATTGAACGGGATGAACCAGAGGTGTAAGATTCCACTTGTCAGCTTGCATGTATATTTGAAAGTTGAGGTCACTGCTGCATGAGTGAAGATGTTTCAATACTTGACCGACTCTGCAAGTTAAATACTGGATTGACTGGGCATCTGTTTTTGAAACATAACTATTCACAAAATCTTTTTATTTCATTTAGCCCTTCACCTGCGACTATGAATACAAATCTGGCGACAGACACACAATTCTGTAAGATGTGTATCTGCTGGACGCAGAAAAATCGCAGTGAAATGTTGCAATTATTGTTATTAACTTCCAACATTCAGATGATGATCCAAAATTAACACATGGCATCAAAGTGTCACTAGGCCAGAAAAAATATCTGAAGTGCTGGAATATCCTCAAGTTTTCATGGGAATCTTACAATTTATATCTGAAAATCAAAGCAGTCTATTTTTTTTAATTTTAAATATAGCTGTGCGATAAAGGAAATAAGAAATTATGAAACATCTGCCTATCACAGTTTATTTTTGTGAATAATTAAACAAGGACATATTGGCCAAAGTATAGGACTTTGTTGGTCGGTCAGTCTTCAGTTATAATTAGGGCTATATTTATTTTTGATTTAGAGAATTTATATATCAACAATATGGACAAAGTTAGCATAAACATTAACAATGTACACATAAAGTCTGAAATCAATTGAAATAACTGGGTGAAAAATGTAACTGTGGGGGAGTTACAATTTACTAAGAGTCAGTAGGTTTTATTTGTCCTTTAGTCAAATATGCCATATGCCAGTTTAATATCAAACAGTGTATTCAATTAATATTATTAAAAATTAAATTTATTTCAGCTGTTGACATTACACAGATAAAACTAAACAAGATGAGTGCAGCCCGGTACCGCAAGTTCTTAAAGCTGTGTGAAAAATGGCCTCTTGATCCATCAAAGGGAGAGAAGCGTGATTTTGGCGTGATGCTAAGGAGGCGAGTGGGAAAGGCCTTCAGCAAAGGAGACATGTCAGAAATAGTGGACACTGCACAATGTGATCGAATGTATGAAAGTTTAGATGCTCTACATAACGATAAATTCAAGAAGCAATACCCTTATCATTCAACAGTCGGTGCATTTGGATTAAACTTTGAAGAAACCAAAAGTTGTATATCAGAAAAGTCTTTAAAGGAAATCCAACTGGAAGGTCAGGGTTTCTTCAGCAGGAACATTGGAAGATTAAGACTTAACAGAAAGAGCAAGTGATTTAATTCTGGCACCTTGTGACCTGATTCAAGTCAACTCTTCAGCATCTCCTTAGGCCAGATTTTTTTATTTGTTTGTTTACGGAGTCCACCATCCCTGTTTTATTTTCATTTGTTATTATTTTGTCCCTGATATTTTATGGAGAAAAGTAGAAGGAACTGCAGATCTTCTAGACAAAACCAAAATTGTTCACAATAAAATTATTGTTTTTATGGATCTCTATCTCAAAATTAAAACTTGACCTCTGCATTTCATTTAACTAATGTTTACGACCACCCATCCAACTAGAATAACTTTTTGGAGAAAAATTTAAACCAACAAATATAGAAAAGTGTGGCCTCATGATCAGAACCACTTTACTAGCCTATAGACATAACACACCTAGGCCATCCTTAAAAAAAATTGTTTGTCGTGTTCCTACCTACTCACTTGCAGCTACCCAAACTTTTTTTTGAATTCCAAAGCGTTTATTTTTTTTCTTCATGATTTCTGTTCATTTTTTCTTTAAAATGACTATACAAAATCTGACTGAAGTGTAAAATAAAAAAAAGGATTTTTTTTTAAATGCAGATTTAGTTTACTTAATTTAAATCAACACAAGATGTCACAGGACATTACTGTTCCATATTTACAACTAAACTGAAATTGTTATAGTTACATAGATTCAAATGTTATGTCCATTTAAGGCAGCCATTTGTACAATGCATGGATTAGGAAGGCTGTATGTAGAAACATTTCTTTGAATAAGAATGGAGTACGGTGTTTAGCTTTGATTTCAATAATTTTTCAGTCATTTCGTGATGGTGTCTACTTGAGAGTTCTAAGTACTGCCACACTGGAGTGTCATGCTGCAGACACATGGTATGATACTATATCAGGTCACATTATACTGACACCGGGCAGACCACACATGGAACTTTCCTCTAAATGCTGTGCACTAAGCAAAGAAGCTTCCAGTACCATTTTTCAAGGCTTTGGTCTGACCCTGCAGGGATTGAACCCACAACTTTCCACAGACAGACGCTCCAACACTAGACTACACTGCGGTGTCATAAGAACTGAGATTAGAAATGTTTAAAGTGGAGTAGCAGTGCAATAGATATGGCTGCTAATACATCAGTATTACTTACTTGTTGCTAACATGACATGCCTGTTATATGTATATGATGTTTTGCTGCGTTTTGTTTTTGTATAAAGAATGCACAGATCATGCTTACAATTTTCAAAATGTAAATAACAAACTATTTTCATAATTATGATCAAATTGAGGTCCTCTGTGGCCGAGTGGTCTATGGTGCCATCTCAAGATCACTTACCTCTCACCACTAAGGTCGTAGGTTTGAGTCCCGCTCGCTCCAAAAACTTTATGTGAGAAAGTTTGCCATTTACATGCAGAAGGACGGTGGTTCTACTCAGTCTGAGGTGTTCCTCCACCAATAAAAATGGATATGCCATATATAATCTGAATTGTGTTGAAAATGGTGTTAAACCCCATTCAGAAAAACAAAAAAAATGATGAAATTGTAAATTAAACATTCAAGAAAATTCTTGTTGGCTGTGCCAAACACTTTTTTAAGAATAGAATTTCATTTGTTGAATGTTTATGATACATGACAATTGTTTATGAACATAAAATCAGTATTATTATCAAGTTGTTGTTAGACATATATTACATGCATGTAAGTTACTACCTCGAATGACTTTGATATGGCAACACTTAAATAAAATAAAATAAACTGCTGTTAATATTGTTTCAAAATTAATAAACCTATTCCATAATGGCAAATAAATAAATTTTCATTGTCATGTGAACATTTAACTGGGATCAAAAAGTAAAAAAAACAACTTTATTTTATTTGTTCGAGAAAGATCACCTTGTTAGTTTAAATTCACAAATATATTCACAGCAATTTTTGGTTTAGCCAATGTTAATTTGAATACAGGCCAGGCAATAGGCAGCATTTAGCCTTGCATTTTCAAAAACTCGAGAGACATTGTAAATTTATGTTAATTAAGGATGTTGGCTTGGAACTTTTCAGATTTTCATTTGTGTGAATTTTATATCTTAAATTACAATTGTATTTCTTTTAAGAAACCACCATTTTTGTTGTAGTCTTACGGATATGGATACATTGAACAATTAAAGCCACAATTATGTTCATTTTATTGACATTTTTTGTCCCTTGCTTTTTGAAAAACACTAATTTGGGTCTGTCCATCTGTCACTTTGGTTTCTATGCAATAACTTAAGAATGCATGAATCAAATCTTTTGAAATTTTAATACAATGTTTATATTTAATAACAAAACACAGGCTATGTTCGATTTTAGGGGTTGCAACTTTTGATGTTATATTATGCCCATTTAATTTTTAATTTGTGAAAAATGGTATTTTTGGTGTTTTTCATGCAATAACATAAGAATGCCTGAATCAGATCTTTTGAAATTTTAATACATGGTGTATAATGACAAAACACAGGCTAAGTTTGATTATAGGAGTTGTGACTTTTGTCTTTGTAGAGTTGTGCCCCTTTAATTTGTGAAAATTTGTTTTGTTTTTTTGTTTTTCGTACAATAGCTATGAATGCAAGAATCTAATCTTTTCAAATTCTAATACAATGTTTATAATGACAAAACACAGGCTAAGTTCGATTTTAGGGGTTGTGGCATTCGTTGTTCTACAGTTATGCCCCTAAAATTTGTGAAAAATCTTATTTTTGGGGTTTTCAGTGCAATGACTTGAATCAAATCTTTTGAAAAATGTGGCAGACATGAATCCCCTTAATTTGATTGTTTTCAATATTTTTTAAAGTAGAAAGAATATTTTTTCATAATAAAAGTCTTGTTTCATTATTTCAAAAAGTATAGTATTGTATTTATTGGACTAATTTTACACTAAAACATAACATTGATTATTTACATGTTATCAAATATATCGTAAACATTTTTCTAATAACACCAAAATATGCACTATTTAAGGTAATTTGACAAACATTCTTTTTAAGTGTTAAATTTTTTTATCATGAAAAAACTAGCGTGAACACACCCTCTTTTTATTCAGTCATATTGTATTGAAATTAATAAAGTTTAACATATGTAAAATTCAAGAACGTTTACCAGAGCAATTTTATGCAATAAAACATGAATGTCCAAAACTTGTTGTTTTACAACTAAAACCTTCGCTTTAAACCAACCCAGCATAACGATTAGATGTACAGTAACATAAATTTCATTTTATCTGTATTAAAGTTATAATCTTATCACAGAAAATAGAATAAGTAATTTAAAAATGTTTTTAAAACAGTTTTCAATTAATTTTGTACTATGTATTTTCTTCAAATGAAAAATGAGTATTGCAACATATGTCAGTTATGCCTTATATTACTGTCGTTTAACCCCAAAATGTTAAAAAACTGGTCGGTGGTCGAGTATCTTAATTTAATTATGTCCATACAGTGTTTATTACAGATAGATAAAAATGTAAAATAATGCATAAGATAAGATTTAAAACATGCATATACTGGAGTGACATGAGGTCAGACAAGACATGCATATACTGGAGTGACATGAGGTCAGACAAGACATGCATTTACTGGAGTGACATGAGGTCAGACAAGACATGCAGTCCTATTTAAACTGTTAGTAAGCATTTCATGTGTTTTCTTTGCTAATTTGTTATTTAAATAATTGATATAAACATTGAAATTGAATATTTTGTTTTTGTGATTTTATTCATTAATCCTTTCAGAAATTGAATAGATTATTGTAAGTTGAACCACATCAGTGCCCATTTATACGTGTTGTAAGGTAAGGGAGACAATATTTTCTTGTTATTTTAATTGAGAAGTACTGGGTTATCTTTCTTTGAAATTCATGTTTTGGTGTTTGGGAAGCAAGATTTATGGTTCACTGTCCATGTACAAAAAACAACACAAACATAAATGAATGCTCATTTGTAAATGAACGAAGACTCTTTATAACTGCAACCAGTAACCTATCCACATGTTATTAGATCACTTCTGTAATACTGCAGACAATTATGTCCAATGGTCAGTTTGTCGCCTCTTTAGCTATTCTTGGCTTGCAATGGTCCTGTTCTAGCCATCACTCTTTTGGCACCCTTCAATCACACAGGTTTGGTTATTTAACACAAAAAGGACATGACCAATATGATAAAATGAATATGAAGCCTATTTGGAGGATTCCTACCCCTCTGCAGCGGTCCTATAATATTACCAGGAACCATGTTGAAGTTGGTCACTTGAACAATGATTAATTGACCCATTCCCATGTACTTCTTGTGTAAAACATGTATACATTGCACATGTACAAATTGAAATATATATATGAATGTTAACTTATTTGGAGCAAATGAAAATGATTCCATCAATACATTGGTGCAATCTGGATGCGATGCTGTAATCGTCAAAACGATAACGTTCGGAACCTGGGCACTTTGCAAAAAGTTTGCATACGAGTATATAATATATATACAATGTGTGTATATTTGGCTGTATCTTAAAAGAGAAAACGTGTCACCTATAGCTGTAAGCATGTCGTGTACAGTTTACAATAGCCATGTTATTGAAGAGTATAAGTATTTTAAGTAACTGTTTTACAATAAGCAATATTATGATATTCTCCAAAATGATATAAGATTGTTCCTAGAATTGGATTATCTGCTCATACTCTCAGAATTAAAGGTGATCAAGAGATAGTGTTTATGTTGTAACTCAACTCAGGTGGAAGATATATTCCTATACACACTACATTTCATATGTTCTTGCAATGTCATTTACGGCTGATATACGAGTATAATAATATGGAAATATTTTTTCCAAAGACTTTCCATGTACAAGCTTATTGAATTGCTTAAATCAAATGACAAAAATATTTTAATCAGATTTGCCCAATATCTACAACAATTGATTTAAGAAATAATATTTTAAAGTTTAATGTGAAATTCAAATATATATTTGGCAATGAGCGAATAATAATCATTTAAATGTTTAATAAAAATTCATCCTCTTCATTATTCTTCTTCTTCTTCTTCTTCTTCTTCTTCTTCTTCTTCTTGAAGAACTTTGGATTGAAAAGTATTTCTTATATTATTTTGACATTTATATTCAAAACATAAATAAATAATTAATACATATATATCAAATGGTAATGCAGTATGACGGTACTAGTTATGTACATATTAACGATACAGTTTACGTGATATTATGAGTTGTAAATATGATATTATGACGATGTTTTTTTATGTGCAAGTCTGAAATAAAATTTCTGTTCGTGTTTGTACCACGAACGCTGGAGTCGGTCCTCTTGGGATCACTATGCAACGTGAAACTTTTAAATACTGCAAGAACATGTTGCAGACTCGCAACTGATTGGACAGTTTCTTACTGTCATTTATTGACACTGTAAGATGACAATGTAGTATTTACCGGTTATCTTGAAAAGCGTTTCATCTCGTGGTCGCGGTGTCAGCACATAATACACAAGAGTTTGCCCGTCAGTTACGACAAAGATCAAACAACATTATAAATCTTCTTTAAATGTGTTGTTAGCTTTATGATACACGTAGTAGACATAATAGAAACTATTCCTTCGCGTTTATCCGAGGACAGTTAACTTTCATGATGGTCGCAGTCAGTTTAAACTATATTGTGACGGATTGTCAGTTGCTTGCCAAGTTGGGTCTAGTACTAAATATGTATTCGTCTGCAGATAATTACAAATATAGGTTGTATTTGGTGATGACATTTCATTAAGTAACTGGAACCACTGAAACCGCCGCCTGGAACCGCCGCCTTTCCCTTGGTAACTTGAACCACTGCGTTTCCATATAAGAGTTGTGTGGGACAGAGCGAAGAGCAGAAAGCTAGACTTTTCGCACGAACATCTACATTAAGAGGTATACTTAACCAGTACACACGAACAAGGAGGAGAAACACGTTAGAAACACGAACAGTGCTTCTGATGTAGCTATAGGAATGATAGAGGTAAGGGAAATGTGCTAAATTCTCCACGACCGATAATAAAATCGTACAGCCACATCATATTTAGATGGGCTGACATAACGATTTCAAATTAAAGCGTTTCGCTATAGTCCTTAATAATCAACTGACTGATTTTAAAGATATTGTATATATATACACCAGTTAAAACTTTTAGTTGGTCACTTACGTTTGCATATGCGAATATTCAACGTTTCAATTAATTGTATTTCCGTATTAGAATGACGCCTTTAAACATCTTTAAAGGTGTTAACATAAGTGGGGACAGCTTAGTCCAGTGGTCTAAGCATTAAATGGTCAACTCAGAAGTTGTGTGTTCAAACCACATTCAAGGCTGAAAATAAGAATATAAACTTTTTTTTTTATATAAAAGTATTTATATACAATTGATCCAATTTACATGTTTGTTTGACAATAACACACAAGTGTTATAGATTAGTAGTATATACTAAGATGTTCATTTTATCCTCAAACATAGGCGAATCACAGCCCAACACAAAATCAGATTTCGGAGATTTCTCAATTCGTGAGTTAGGGGATTACAAAATCTACATACTTACTCGTATATAAACCATCATGCCTGCAGGCGTTTTCAAGGAATAAAACTACTTTGTACATGTTTTCACTAGTTATTTCTGAAACGTCAATTCCAGGGACGTGTATGTTTTTCAACATTTAACAGAAATGTGTAATTCATGGAATCTTGGAGAGGAAGGGGGTGAGTCGGTACGTCTTTTTTCGCACCTGCGGAAAAATATACGCGCGTTTTGGCACCCATGTACAGTAGTGACTAAGTGGGAGGAGCAGTAATCGTTCTCGCGTCAGGTATCTCCATTTTTTTATTTGCATCAGTTTGATAAAAAATTTAACAAAAAAGTTTAAAGTGAAATAAAATCAAAAATTAAGAAACCATTACCGAATGACCCTTTACCACTACCAAATGACATATAACAACTGGCCAATTACAAGTTACCATTGCCGAATGATATGTAACCACTGCCGAATGACATGTAACCACTGCCGAATGACAAATAACTACCTCTGAATGCCATGTAACCATTGCTGAAGGACAACTAACCGCAGCCAAATAACATGTAACCATTGTCGAATGACAAGTAACCACTGTCGAAGGCCATGCAACCATTGCCAAATGACATGTAACCATTGCTGAATGACAATTAACCGGTGCCAAATGACATGTGATCATTGTCAAATGACAAGCAACCACTGTCGAACGCCATGTAACCACTGTTGTCATGTAACCACTGCCGAATGACAAATTACCACTGCCGAAAGACATGTAACAACAGCCGAATGACATGTACCGACTGCCGAAATACAAGTAACCACTGCCGAATGATGTATAACCACTGCCGAATGACAAGTAACCACTGCCAAATGATGTATAACCACTGCCGAATGACATGTGACCACTGCCGAATGATGTGTAACCAAAACCGAATGACAAGTAATCACTGTAAAATGACATGTAACCACTGCCGAATGATGTGTGATCACTCTCGAATAACAGGTAACCACTGTCGCATGACATGTTACCACTGCCAATGCCATGTAGCCACTGCCGAATGCCAATTAACCACTGCCGAATGACAATTAACCACTGCCGAATGATGTGTAACCACTGGCGAATGACAAATAATTACTGCCGAATGACATGGAACCACTGCCGAATGATGTGGAACCACTGCTGAATGATGTGTAACCACTCTCAAATGACAAGTAACCACTGCCGAATGACATATAATCACTATCGAATGACATGGAATCACTGCCGAATGATGTGTAACCGCTATCGAATGACATGGAACCACTACCAAATGACATGTAACCACTGCCGAATGACATATAATCACTGCAGAATGACATGTAATCACTGCCGAATGACGTAACCACTGTCGAATGACATGGAACCACTGCCGAATGATTTGTAAACACTTTCGAGTGACAAGTAACCACTGTCTAATGATGCGTAACCACTGCCGAATGACATGTAACCACTGCCGAATGATGTGTGACCACTCTCGAATGACAAGTAACCAATGCCGAATGACAAGTAACCAATGCCGAATGGCATGTAACCACTGCCGAATGATGTGTGACCACTCTCGAATAACAAGTAACCAATGCCGAATGACATGTAACCACTGCCGAATGACATGTAACCACTGCCGAATGATGTGTGACCACTCTCGAATAACAAGTAACCAATGCCGAATGACATGTAACCACTGCCGAATGACATGTAACCACTGCCGAATGATGTGTGACCACTCTCGAATAACAGGTAACCAATGCCAAATGACATGTAACCGCTGCTGAATGATATGTGACCACTGCCGAATGATGTGTGACCACTGCCGAATGATATGTGACCACTTTCGAATGACAAGTTACCGCTGCCGAATGACATGTAAGCACTTTCGAATGACAAGTAACCGCTGCCGAATGATGTGTGACCACTTTCGAATAACAAGTAACCGCTGCCGAATGACATGTAACCACTGCCGAATGACATGTAACCGCTGCCGAATGATGTGTGACCACTTTCGAATGACAAGTAACCACTGCCGAATGACAAGTAACCACTGCCGAATGACATACAATCCTTGCCAAATGATATGTTATCACTGTCGAATGACAAGAAGACACATCAGAATAAAAATGAACCATTAAAGTCGTGTTTGGCGTTCCAAAGCACTCATGTATAAATTATTTAATGACCAGGCTCCTGCATAACTCAAAGATTCATTTACTCTACCTGCTAATTACGGTCATCCTCTAATCTACAGTTGTATTCTCCTAAGCCAAATTCTGAAATGTTTCGAAATCCGTTTGCTTATCCAGGCTCTTGTTTGTAGAAATCTATTCCATCTTATTAAAAAATCCAAATTCTATTAATCAGTTCAAAGATTAATATTAACAATGGAGTAAAAATTCTAAACAACTCTTATAAAATCGGGTCGCTATCATCAATATTGATATACATGCACCATCTATCTATCTATCTCTCGTTTCTGCTGCACACCCTCTCGGGTAATTTTGAGCAGTTGCGCGCCTCTGTCTGTTAGTAGAAAAAGTAAAAGGATAAAAGTAGGAATAGTTGTGAAGAATAGGTGAGGAATGTTAAAACTTAGGTGAGGAATGTTAAAACTGAGTGTGAAGTAGGTAAAATCAGGTTTAAAACAACATTTCAAGGCTTACGGTTTGTTGTGGGGAATGGTGCCGACTGCGAGTTTAAACTTATCAAAGTCTCGCATCAATGCAACATCTTTTGGTAGAGCATATATATACATAATTGTTTTTTTTATTCTTGTGTTTATGTTAAATTAATGTTGTACTTTGAAAATATGTTGATGGCCTCATGGAAGATGTTTTATATGGATGTGATTTGATGAGAAAATCATATTCCGACGATAAATATATTTTTTGTTACACTAAGGGTTATTTATAAACTCAACCCTTAACGACATTGACCCGAAAATTGTGAAACGCAAACGTACCCGAAGTATCTCTGTTCTGAACATCTGTGTAACTTGCATCGGACGGAAAATAATGCCGGTAAGCGTTGACAGCGATTTTCTATTTTTAGTAACAGTGACATTGCCCTTGACCTGAAAATCGTGACGTACGGAAGAACAGACGAACAGACGGATGGGCGAACGGTACGACGGACGGACATTGGTAGCACTATATCCCCCTCACCATCCCACCCCATACGCAATTCCAAGGCAGTTTTATAAACATTACGTTTTAATATTAAACAGGTAAATTATATAAATGGTGTAATTTGTCATAATATGTAGGGATATTATAGAGAAGGTGATTTCCTAAATTTTGTTACATATTGTAACAATATGTCACATATCACCCCTTAGTGTAACAAAATATTTTTGTTACACTAAGGGTTTTTGTAACACTAGGGGTTGCCACAACGCTTCTGTACACATTAGCAAAATGTGCATATATATATATAATTACTTACTGTGTATTTTGTGCATGTGTACGGGACTTAAGTGTTATGTTTTGGCTATGAAAAATGCAGTGTATTGTATTTTAGTGTATTGTATTGCGTAGTTGACAGGAACAGTGTAGTTAGGTTAGAGTAAAATTATATGGTCCAAATACCCAAAATGACATGCGAAAAAATAGAACAAATATGAATAGAAACTTACTTTATGAATATTGGCAGTGTAACCGGAAGTACCCCTATATACGGATGTCACCAGTCAGAGAAATATAAACAGAGTAACTTTCAGGTGACACATTAGCGTTTTTCCCAATTTTGCCAATACAACTCTTCCAGAACAAACCAACAGGTGTATGTGGTTTTGGTATACATCTTCTCCACCCACAGATAATTTACCTCTTTGTCTTTCTACATACAATTGATAATTCCCGCTTAGTTTAAACTTATTTATTTTACTTCGATTGTGAAACAAGTTATTGCAACTTACAGAAATCACGATCAAAGTTTTCCTGGATCAGTACTAAGCGTATGCGGGGTGGGGGTGGGGTGGCTTGTTCAAGGACACCACTCATAGCTGCGGGAGAGGATCGAACCGACGCACCTACGACCATGTGGCCGAGTCTCTTGAATGTGTAGTTGACATATTTTCTTTTAACTAGTACAATAACCATTTTGTTAAAAACATAAATATTTCTTTAAAAAATCTAAGATTTTTTGTTTTTAACCGGTAATAATTTTAATTCAGAAGAAAAAGACTAAGCAACGGATCAATTGAAATGATCAACATTTTTATCAGCTTTTACTTTGGTACCAAAAATATTAAATTCAGATATACGTTTAAAGAGCTATAACAGAAATAGTCAAAGAGTCACTCGACATAACAGTTTCTATTAACCAGCCAATCTCTGTAAATTAATTAAGCCAGTGGTGTTACTTAGATGTTCTAAATATCGGTTATTTCATATAAAATGCAACAGCAACTTTGCAGATTTAGCAATAAACCGCGCAAAGGGTTTTTCAACTTTTGAAAAAGATTAACTGACCCATTTAATCTCTGCCGAAACACAATACCTGTGCATTATTACAGTGGACCTTTAAAGGTAAGGTTTATCGATCTTTTCGCCATAGCATGGTGTGTTTGTGTGTCAGCATAAACAACCGGTCTTGTTTGCATACATATTTTTGTTGTGTTTCACGTGTGGATTTTATTTTTAAAATATAACATTTTTTTTATTTCCCATACAACAGGTAAGAGGACTCATTATAAATGTGTTGTACAGTTTAGGTTGTGCTTTCCGCGACTGGCGGATATTTGTGATTATTGTGTCCCTAAACAATTCGATGTCGGGTCTACTGATCAAATTGTTATGTATCTAAGGTTAATTGCCGGTGTTTTGTGGAAAAAAATGTGTGTAATAGGGGTGGTAACAAATACAGGACGGTGTGGGGGTAACGAATACAGGGCAGGCCAAGGTGGTGGGGGTAAGAAATACAAGGCAGTGTGGATGGTAACAAACACAAGGCAATGTGGGGGTAACAAATACAAGGTAGTGGGTGGGTGTGTAACAAAAACGGGATGGTATGGGTGGGTGGGTGATAACAAACACAAGGCAAGGTGGGGTAACAATACAAGGTAGGGAGTGGGGGTGTAACAAATACAGGACAGTGACCCAAGGCAGCGTGTCTAACAAAAACAGGATGGTATGGGTGGATGGTTGGTAACAAACACAAGGCAGTGTGGTTGGCAATAAGTACAGGGGTATGTGAGTGGGGGTTCATGAGGGTAACAAATGCATCGCTATGTATCGGTAACAAATGCAGGACATTGTTGGGGTGGGTTTGTAACAAATACAGAATGGTGTGGGTGGGTGGGTAACAAACACAAGGCAGTGTGGTTGGCAATAAGTACAGGGGTATGTGAGTGGGGTGGGGGGTGGGGGGGTGTGGACTGGAGTAACAAAGTCAGGGCAGTGCAGTGGTGGGGGTAACAAATACAGGAGGAGAAGATACAAGAGGGCGGTGAAACAAATACAGGGCAGTGTGTGGGTAACAAAGTCAGGGCAATGCAGGGGCGGGGGTAGCAGATACAGGACCATGTCAGGGTACCAAATTCAGCGCAGTGTATTTATGTGTAACAAATACCTGAGGGCGGTGCAGGAGTGAGTAACAAATGCAGGATGGTCCAACATTAATGTAATTGTTAACTTTACAGATATATACCATGAATTCTTGGAAGGCTTGGATAATGTGTGTTCATAAGAAATGCTCAATATTGTTGAATCCTTAATACTTTAAGCTCTTAAATAAACGCTTCCTACCTTTTAAAAGCTCCCTACTTAATAAACACTCCCTACAAAATATATGCTCCCTACCTAATAAACGCCCTTGTTCGTTTTTATAGAAAATAGAATGACTTGACCACTATCCGGGAAGATTTATAGGGTATTTAAATAATACTATACCACAGAGATGCATAAAAGCCTTCCTTGCAGACTTCCTACTACTTCTAAGTATATTATTATAATAATAAAAGATGTAAACACCCTGATAGAATTAATGTACAGTCATATGACTGCCAATTAAGATTCGTAATTAATAGTGTGATTGTTCATACTGCTATAAAATCT
Source organism: Panopea generosa (assembly GCA_029582155.1). Classification (NCBI taxonomy): domain Eukaryota; kingdom Metazoa; phylum Mollusca; class Bivalvia; order Adapedonta; family Hiatellidae; genus Panopea; species Panopea generosa. Next base: position 77,284,196 of record CM055900.1, read on the forward strand.
GTTATTTACATATTATTTACTGTTTTGTATTATAACACTGCACAAATGTATTGTGCTATTGATTTTATGTAGACAAGCTGACATTCTCTGACATTATCAATTAGTTTATACTTAAACTTAGTATGATTAATATAATCTACATGTAGTTTGATTGTGAAGTAAGGAATCATTCTCAAGTCTATATGCTGGATTTTGATTTCAGCTTATTTATTGTACCTCAATTGTCAAACACTTATTAAAGACAAATAAGGCCTAAAGTCTTCCTGGGTAGAACCGGTACCAAGTAACTGTGGATAAAGTGTCTTGCCTTGTATACCATGTCTCGTATCTCATGTTTGGTTCTCATGTCTTGTATACCATGTCTGGTATCTCATGTTTGGTTCTCATGTCTTGTATACCATGTCTCGTATCTCATGTTTGGTTCTCATGTCTTGTATATCATGTCTGGTATCTTGTGTCTCAGGCATCTCGTTTCTAGTATTTCATGTCTGGTATATCATATTTTGTATATCATGTCAGATATTTCATGTCTGGTATACCATGTCCTTTATCTCATATATTGTATCTCATGTCTGGTTCTCATGTCTGGTATCTCATATATAGTATCTCATGTCTGATATGTCATATTTAGTATTTTATGTCTGGTATCTTCTGTCTGATATGTCATATATAGTATCTCATGTCTGATATGTCATATAAAGTATTTCATGTCTTATATGTCATATATTGTATCTGATGCCTGATTTGTCATATATAGTATCTCATGTCTGATATGTAATATATTGTATCTGATGTCTGATTTGTCATATATAGTATCTCATGTCTGATATGTCATATATAGTATCTCATGTCTGGTATCTCCTGTCTGATATGTCATATATAGTATCTCATGTATGATATGTCATAAATAGTATCTCATGTCTTATATGTCATATATTGTATCTGATGTCTGATTTGTCATATATAGTATCTCATGTCTGGTATCTCCTGTCTGATATGTCATATATAGTATCTCCTGTCTGATATGTCATATATAGTATCTCATGTCTTATATCATATATTGTATCTCATGTCTGATATGTCATATATAGTATCTCATGTCTTATATGTCATATACAGTATCTCATGCCTGATATGTCATATATAGTATCTCATGTCTAGTAACTCATATATAGTATATCATGTCTGTTATGATATAGTATTTCATGTCTGGTATTCATGTCTTGTATATCATGTCTTGTATCTCATGTCTGGTATTTCCTGTCTGGTATCTCTTATATTGTATATGATGTCTGGTTTTCATATCCAATATTCCAAATAGTGTATGTGATGTAAAGGTAAAGAATAAAACAGATCAAGTTTGTAGTTCTTGAACATTTAATGGAACAAATTCTTGAAGTAAGAGAACTAATATGTTCAAATGTTCAACTAAAGTTCTATGAAAGCATGTTGAAGAGAATTGTTTTTGAAGACCACAAGGGTGAGACTTGACACAGACTTGTACAAGCCAGGGTACAACAGGGGTGAGAAGTAAAACACAGACTTGTACAAGCCAGGGTACAACATGGGTGAGACGTAAGACACAGACTTGTACAAGCCAGGGTACAACAGGTGTAATTTCTGTCAACTTTCATGATAGGACAATCATTTCCTCACTATTCAATGATTATCTTTTATTCTACAACAACTTTTACCACAAGATGGTGCAGATAACCTGTAATTATGTTGACATATCATTGTCAGATCTTTAGTTGACGGTTAAATTAATGCCACTTTAGTACTCAATAATCAAGTAATGTATGGTGCCTTGCTGGCTTTTTTCACGGGTTGGTTTATAGATTCCTGAATGTTTCTACTGTTTCCAGTTTTTAATTTGTTCTGGTATTTACACATTGTTAAGTAACGATTTTGAATTGGAAGGAATATATTTCATTTACCAAAACAAAGATTTACATCACAACATCATTGTTTGTAAGGTTCATACTGCTCATAAAATGTGGAGTAACGTTGCAAACAATAATATATATTTATCACATAATTTATGGTGCAGGAAGGTAATAAACCCATGACATATCTTTTATATTAACTTATATTGTAATATCACTTCCGATTCATCACTCGGTGTTTTCCGTATAACTCGGCTCCCGTATGTTTATTGCAGAAATACTTTCAGACCTGCCCGAATATATAAATGACGTTGATTTGTCATTGTTTTTTGACGTTATTTTGAGACGTTACGTCATATGATGACTCAAGGAAACAATCATGTGCGATTTTTTTCTCATTCCTTTTGAAGATCTTTTAAATAAATGGTAAATGTAAATTTTTCCTGAGTTATGTGATAAAACGAATCTTACACTTGTGCTCATTTAGTATTGAATTTATCAAACTTGTTGGGAAAAATGATATAATGCATAATATATGTGTTCCAACTCGTTAAATGAATTCATAAATGAATAAGCATTCAAGTAAGATCCTCTATTAAAGGCAGTCTATCAGGAAATGTCAGTATGAATGTCTAAAAAATGAAATACGTTTTAAAATGACTTAACCCTTTACTTCATATAGACGCATTTGGACACCTCTAATATAGAAGGCTTTTGAATTATTGGGTGAATTATGTTTGTATTAACTGACAGAGTGGAAAACAGTGTAGGAAATGTTCAGATTGCTCGTTATGAGCAATCTGAACTCTTCCTGCATTGTTTTCAAAGGCCTTCTGTGAATGGTGTGGGGAAAACGTGTATCTATAGAGTAAAGGGTTAAAAGTCCCTCAATGACATGTATGTTTAGAAAATACAAATTATTTTGTATTTCAAATATGCTGAAAAAAAAGGGATGTATATTTCAATAAGAATGATGAAAATGAATATCACGCATGGGCATTTCTTAACAACACTTCACTCATCCTTCGGACTCATTCTAAGATGAAACAAATTCAGTAATATGTAAACAAGTATGATGGATCATATTAAGATAAATTTTATGAAATCATTTTATGAAACTCATTTGATATGTCACAAAATATATATATTGTTGTAATTTTAGTGGGAAAATCTAGCTATTTTTTTTAAAGGCCAAGTTAGAAAATCCATTTTCAATATAATATTTTGGGAATTTTAAATAAATATCCTTATTTATTAATGGAAATAAACATTCATTGAATATAACATAGTCATGATATATCAATTGTGGTTAATATACATGTATTTTTTTTTGTGGAGTCCTCCATTATTCTGGTTAAATAACCAACCCCTGCAGGTGTCAGGATGCTTAATGAATCGTGGCAAGAATAGAACCACTGTAGTTCATGCATGTCACTCAAGAGGTAACAAAGTGAGTATTTGGATAGAATTTACTGAAACCATGAAGTGCTGTGGGTACCAAGGTTCGAGATTCATTTTGCATATTCATTTTCTTGATTTGTTATTTTTAGATACAAACTGTATGGAGAGTGAACAAGGCACTAAATCCTTCCTGCAGGAGAAATATAAACTATAAAGTGTTGGTATAATCTGTACCCACAATCTATTCATTCTGTAACACTATCACCTGACCAGTCTCTAATTGATTTGTTGAAATCTAGGTTATGTAATTCCGACATACATGTACACATCTCATATCACACTGTCAACATTATCAATCATTGCAATACTGAACAATTCCACTGCGATCAAGGGTTTATATTATGGCAGCACACAAACAGAATTGTATAGCAAACAATACTAAACATGGAAATCAATTGTACCGATAATTAAAACTTCTCATATATTGGCCTTCAGTCATAAACCATAAATTGGTTACGAGAGCGTAAGTTCAGAGTAACCGGCCAATCATGTGTAACGATAATTTATTTCAGTTTGTATTATTGACCGTGAATGGCAGCATTCTCGATCTGTATATTTATGGTGTCATTGAATGACATCCAATCTGTTAATATTGGTCATTTATGGTGATTTTCACTTGACATTTGGAATGTTAATTGTTTTAATTGGTTTATAACGAAGCTAAGTAATTAAGCAATTAGTCTGTATCTAAAAGTTGATCGGAATTGTAAATTTTGTTTTGTTAAAAGTAAGAAATATACAAGATCAGCTGAAACCTCATAGTTTTGTAGTTGGTCACTGTACAAGTATATAATATGTGATGGATAACAAGAGAGTGTATTATTCCTAGTACGTGATAGTAACTGTAATGCAAGTATATATTTTAACAGGGGTGTAGACATGATTTTATATAAAAGTTTTGGAAATCAACTAAAAAATGAAGAAAATGTTTTAAATGATCGGCATGCCGCACCAATATTAATCATTGGTGTGACATTATGTTGTACCATGTTGCACCTGTGTCTGCACCCATGTTTAATTGTTGCATTAGTTGAAATAATAATTATACATCATAATATCATCATTAAAAAAAGAGTAAAACTGACATGGAACTGGGAATCTTAAGGGACTAATAATTAACTCTTTTATACCTGCAACCGTGTGATCAATATAACTTGACATGAGCATTTAAGGCTTTCTTAGTTTAATTGGTCGTCATTAATTGACTGATCACAGTAATTACAGAGGTGAATTACAGCCAGTAATTAAAGTGTACACGGTCATCATGTACCCCACTATTACACATCTATTTATACATGATTTATTAATGCCTCCAGGGGTAGGCAGAAGTGTTGGGGAAGTGTCGTTCAGTGGTAGCCAAGTCTATTGTCATGTTTACACTGTAGTCCGACCATCTGGAAATTGTGTTACACTTAAAATTTTTGTTTGTGTAAATATCAAAAGATCCTGAATGACTTTTAAATTATCCAAACATTTGACACATTTACTTTTAGACACAATTCCTATGTCTGTGTGTGTCATTGTCAGCTGGTCAGTGTGAAACAGATTTAGGACTGTTTAATTTTGTTGTTTTAGTTTTTATTCAGGAAATAGATTCTATGTGGATATAATGTGAGTCAGGTAGGAATTGTGTAATATTTTAATTTTATTTTTACAAAGCAAATGATGCATAAGCATTTTGAGCTGTAAATATATGTGTTACCTCAGCGTGAGACCAGTTAGCCAAGTAGGTTTTATATGACTGGATTTGTTTATAATTTTGACCTATTTCAAAGGGACAAAGGCATTTTTGATAAATTGTCACTTATAAATCTATTTCATATGTAATTCTATTATTTAAAATTAATACTTTGATTGTGAGTATGTGGTGCAGACCCTAGCTGTGAGTATGTGGTGCAGACCCTAGCTGTGAGTATGTGGTGCAGACCCTAGCTGTGTGTATGTGGTGCAGACCCTTGCTGTGTGTATGTGGTGCAGACCCTGACTGTGAGTATGTGGTGCAGACCCTAGCTGTGAGTATATGGTGCAGACCCTGACTGTGAGTATATGGTGCAGACCCTGACTGTGAGTATGTGGTGCAGACCCTGACTGTGAGTATATGGTGCAGACCCTGACTGTGAGTATGTGGTACAGACCCTGACTGTGAGTATGTTGTGCAGCTGTGTGTATGCAATGCAGACTCTGGCTGTGAGTGTGCGGTGTGGACTCTGGTTATGTGTGGGTGTGGTGCGGATCTTGGCTATGTGTATGTGGTGCAGACCTTGACTATGAGTATGTGGTGCAGACTTTGATTGTGAGTATGTGGTGCAGACCTTGACTGTGAGTATGTGATGCAGACCTTGACTATGAGTATGTGGTGCAGACCCTGTGTGTATGTGGTGCAGACCTTGACTGTGAGTATGTGGTGCAGACCTTGACTGTGAGTATGTGGTGCAGGCCTTGACTGTGAGTAGGAAGTGCAGACCCTGTGTGTATGTATGTGGTGCAGACCCAGACTGTGAGTATGCTGTGCAGACCCTGGCTGTGAGTATGCTGTGCAGACTCTGGCTGTGAGTATGCTGTGCATACCTTGGCTGTGAGTATGCTGTGCAGACCCTGACTGTGAGTATGCTGTGCTTATTGGCTGTGAGTATGCTGTGCAGACTCTGGCTATGAGTATGCTGTGCAGACCCTGGCTGTGAGTATGCTGTGCAGACCTCGGCTGTGAGTATGCTGTGCAGACCTCGGCTGTGAGTATGCTGTGCAGACCCTGGCTGTGAGTGTGGTGCAGACCCTTACAGTGAGAATGAGGTGCAGACCCTGACAGTAAGTATGTACTGCAGACCTTTGCTATGAGTATGTGGTGAAGACCCTGACTGTAAGTTTGTGGTGCGGACCCGGACTGTGAGTATGTAGTGCAGACCTTTGCTATTAGTATGTGGTGCATACTCTTACTGTTGGTATGCAGTGCAGACCCTAACTGTGAGTATGTAGTGCAGACCTTTGCTATTAGTATGTGGTGCATACCCTTACTGTTGGTATGCAGTGCAGACCCTAACTGTGAGTATGTGGTGCAGACCCTGACTGTCAGTATGTTGTGCAAACCCTGACTGTAAGTATGTACTGCAGACCCTGACTGCTTTGAATATATGGTGCAGATCCTGACTGTGAGTATATGGTGCAGACCCTGACTGTGAGTATATGGTGCAGACCCTGACTGTGAGTATGTAGTGCAGACCTTTGCTATGAGTATGTGGTGCAGACCCTGACTGTAAGTATGTGGTGCAGACCCTGACGGTGAGTATGTAGTGCAGACCTTTGCTATGAGTATGTGGTGCAGACCCTGACTGTGAGTATGTGGTGCAGACCATGACTGTGAGTATGTAGTGCAGACCTTTGCTATTCATGAGTATGCTGCAGACCCTGACTGTGAGTATGCAGTGCAGATCCTGACTGTGAGTATGCGGTGCAGACCTTTACTGTTGGTATGCAGTGCAGACCCTAACTGTGAGTATGTAGTGCAGACCCTAGCTGTGAGTATGTGGTACAGACCCTGACTGTGAGTATGTTGAGCAGACCCTTGCTGTGAGTATACGGTGCAGACCCTGGCTGTGAATATGCGATGCAGACCCTGACTGTTGGAATGCGGTGCAGACCCTAACTGTGTGTATGTAGTGCAGACCTTTGCTGTGAGTATGTGGTGCAGACCTTTGCTATGAGTATGTGGTACAGACCCTGACTGTGAGTATGCTGTGCAGACTCTGACTGTAAGTATGCAGTGCAGACCTTTGCTATGTGTATGTGGTACAGACCCTGACTGTGAGTATGTTGTGCAGACCCTTGCTGTGAGTATACGGTGCAGACCCTGGCTGTGAATATGCGGTGCAGACCCTTACTGTTGGTATGCGGTGCAGACCCTAACTGTGGGTATGTAGTGCAGACCTTTGCTGTGAGTATGTGATGCAGACCTTGACTGTGAGTATGTGGTGCAGACCTTGCTGTGTGTATGTGGTGCAGACCTTGATTGTGAGTATGTAGTGGAGACCCTGACTGTGAGTATATATGGTGAAGACTTTGACTGTGAGTATGTGGTGCAGGCACTGACTGTGAGTATATATGGTGCAGACTTTGACTGTGAGGATGTAGTGCAGACACTCACTGTGAGTATATGGTGCAGACCTTGATTGTGAGTATGTAGTGCAACCCTGACTGTGAGTATATGGTGCAGACTTTGACTGTGAGTATGTAGTGCAGATCTTGATTGTGAGTATGTAGTGCAACCCTGACTGTGAGTATATGGTGCAGACTTTGACTGTGAGTATGTAGTGCAGATCTTGATTGTGAGTATGTAGTGCAGACCCTGACTGTGAGTATATATGGTGCAGACCCTGACTGTGAGTATATGGTGCAGACTTTAACTGTGAGTATGTAGTGCAGACCCTGACTGTGAGTATATATGGTGCAGACTTTGACTGTGAGTATGTAGTGCAGACCCTGACTGTGAGTATATGGTGCAGACTTTGACTGTGAGTATGTAGTGCAGACCCTGACTGTGAGTATATATGGTGCAGACTTTGACTGTGAGTATATAGTGCAGACCCTGACTGTGAGTATATGGTGCAGACTTTTGACTGTGAGTATGTAGTGCAGACCCTGACTGTGAGTATGTGGTGCAGACTTTTGACTGTGAGTATGTAGTACAGACCCTGGCTGTGAGTATGTGGTGCAGACCCTGACTGTGAGTATGTGATTCAGACCCTGACTGTAAGTATGTGGTGCAGACCTTGACTGTGATTATGTGGTGCAGACCTTGACTGTGAGTATGTGGTGCAGACCTTGACTGTGAGTATGTGGTGCAGACCTTGACTGTGAGTATGTGGTGCAGACCTTGACTGTGATTATGTGGTGCAGACCTTGACTGTATGTAGTGCAGACTTTGACTGTGAGTATGTGGTGCAGACTTTTGACTGTGAGTATGTAGTGCAGACCCTGACTGTGAGTATGTGGTGCAGACCTTGACTGTGAGTATGTGGTGCAGACTTTTGACTGTGAGAATGTAGTGCAGACCCTGACTGTGAGTATGTGGTGCAGACCTTGACTGTGAGTATGTGATGCAGACCCTGACTGTAAGTATGTGGTGCAGACCTTGACTGTGAGTATGTGGTGCAGACCTTGACTGTGAGTATGTGGTGCAGACTTTTGACTGTGAGTATGTAGTGCAGACCCTGACTGTGAGTATGTGGTGCAGACCCTGACTGTGAGTATGTGGTGCAGACCTTGACTGTGAGTATGTGGTGCAGACCCTGACTGTGAGTATGTGGTGCAGACCTTGACTGTGAGTATGTAGTGCAGACCCTGACTGTGAGTATGTAGTGCAGACCTTGACTGTGAGTATGTGGTGCAGACCCTGTCTTATGTTTTTTGTTTTGGAAAGGGTAATAACTTTGGTTAATAGTTGAATGCCATCCTTGTTTTCACATTATGAAGTCACCTATAATAAAAACTCTGAATGTAATTGAACACTATCAGTTTTTATCAGTATGATAGAAAAAAATCCAGTGAGTAAAATTCAGTTTAACATTGCCATGTGTTCCTTTAATAATATTATGTTGCTTTAATTTGTATATACTTTTTCTGTTATGTTATGTTATTTAAGTGTTTATATGTGTTCAGTGGATGGATTTATTAAAGGCTGGGTGTGTCACCAGGTGTGTGATATCACATTAAAGTGAACTTCATCATATGAATATTGCACCTAAACACAGGTTTTGAACTTTTGTTATCTTCAAAAAAAAAGTTGTCTTGATTTATTGTATGTTTTTGTATTGTATGGATGTAAGAATGATTTATAGTTGAAACATGTTCTAATTTTGATTATATGTCCACAAAATGCAGTACCAATATTACAATATTCCCTATATAAGCTTTTGGTAAAAAAATCATGTTTCTTCTGACTTACAGATATTTATTTTGAACAGCCAATTGGCACTTCAGTAATTTTCATTTCGTATCAATCATAAATTATTTGTATTTATTTTCTCTCTATATCAATTTAATCAGGCCCCATTGGCTCAGAAGGTTGCACGCTTGAATGATAATCAATCCAGCTGTTGTGAGCTTGAATCTCAGTCATTCGCCTCTCACCACCGACTCAAGTGGAAAATTTTAACAGTTACTTACAGTGACCAAGGTGTGCTTGAGCACCTCATGTCCTGGGATTAAAACTATTCGTTCAATTCAATTTTTGATATCAAAATCACAGCAATTATGTAAGCTGGCTAATTGAGAGTGTTTTCTTTTGAAATATTTTATTTCATTAATTTCTGATATAACATTTTCATTTTTTAAATATCAAATAAGTTGTACAATAGCTCTACAAACCATAGTGTTTCAATTTGTACAAATATTAAAAAAAAAAATTATTTACATGAAAAGTTTGCTCTTTATTCCTCAATCTTCGTGAGAAAGATCTTCACAAACAAAAACCATATAAACAGAGAACAGGCTAACACCTCACCAACACAACTCGGGCATTATATTCTCACAAGCTAATTAGGAATTACTAGTAAAACTTAACATCACAATCTAGGTAGATATCGTTTTAAAGCAGGGTTTAATGTGATTTTTAACACATTTCAGATTATATAAGTTTTTTAATCAAGTGGGACTCGAACCTATAACCTCAGTGGTGAGGGGTAGGTAATCTTGAACCTATAACCTCAGTGGTGAGGGGTAGGTAATCTTGAACCTATAACCTCAGTGGTGAGGGGTAGGTAATCTTAAGACAGGTCCTTTAAGGTCACTCAGCCACAGAGGACCCTTTTATATAAACAAAAAAGGAGGGAATGGGTTTCACCACAACTTAATAAATAGTTCAGGTTATGATGATATGTAGCATCCAGTTTTATTGATGGGTAATTATGTTTGGATATTTAATGCCATCAAGGGCTAACAGACCATCAGTTAACCTGATCAATCTTTCTGGGGATCCTGGAAGCCTTAACCAATACTCAAGCATCTCAACAAGTAATTTTCCCACTTGAATCAAGGGTGGAAGACTAATAACAATGGGATCATATACTGATCATATACCGATGATCATGGAGGCTGTGACCAGACAGAGATTTGAACTCATGACCATTGAATTGATAGTCACACGTGCCAGGGGTATAGATTGATTCGATGAATGAACATTGGTGTGTATCGCTGAATCCGGGTTGGCCGATATGGGTGAATTCATATACAATACTATAATAGCTTATAATGTGTGGTACAGATATGACAAAATGAGGACACATGAGAACAGTATCGTCCAAAACAACTACTCCAGGGCAATGTATTTTGCTAATGGGGGCGTTTATAATCTAAATTTAAACTTTTTATAAAGTGAGTGTAAAATGCCATAAAACAGACAGGTAATGAGACATTCATGATTCAACTTTAAAATGTTTAAACCAGCCTTGAAAGCTTTTGATTCAAGACCGTACTCCCAGAGGGTCAAGTCATTTTATTTTTATTGATTGATTGATTGAATATTTAGCGTCATTTTTATGCCATCGAGGGCTAACATACAATCAGTTAACCTTACCATTGTTTCCTGGGATCCTGGAAGGTTAACCAGTACTCGAGCACACCCCATCTCCACAAGTAACTGATAACTTTCCCACTTAAATCAGCGGTGAGATATAAATGATAATGAGTCACAATGTCGTAATTATCAACCATTACGGAGATTGTAGCCGGACGGGGATTCAAACTCATGACCCCGGGATTGATAGTCAGATGCACTTGTGGCTGAGCTAATTGGGCCTGGCTATTTTATTTTTTAAAAAATATGGGTGGATGCCTTTATTAGTGGGGTTGGTATCCGGGTCATATGGTTCTTTGTTACTGTTTATTACTGGTTTTCTGTTTATTACTGTTTTTCTGTTAATTGCAAAGAATTATCCACTGACACTGTAGATAAGGTTGTTAGTACTGATTTATCTTGTGACATTTATGTGGGTAAGAATTTATCCAGTGACACTTGTAGATAAGGTTATTATTACAGATTTATCCAGTGACATTAGTGACATGATGTCTTTAGATAGCCTTTGAAGGAGTGTAAAATATCCAGAGAATCTGGTAGACTGGATCATCAGTACACATTTATCCATTGACAGCTAGTGATAGCATTCAGTGTTCATGGAGATATTTATTGATATGTGTAGATTGGGTTGATAGTTAAGATTTATCCAGATGTGGTTATGAATACATGTTTATCTGGTGACATTCTATAGATAGGGACATTGTCAGAAAGGATGTATCCATGAAATGACACATGCAGGCAGGATGTGTAAGGATCTTGTCCAGTGACACAATTAGATTTGGTTATTAGAACAGATCTATCCATTGGAAGCTGAGATAGTATTTGTATACATGGACCTATCCAGTGGCATGTAAGGATCTTGTCCAGTGACACAGTTAGTACTGATCTATTCGTTGGAAGCTGAGATAGTATTTGTGTACATGGACCTATCTAGTGACATGTGAGGATCTTGTCCAGTGACACAGTTAGTACTGATCTATCCATTGGAAGCTGAGATAGTATTTGTGTACATGGACCTATCTAGTGGCATGTAAGGATCTTGTCCAGTGACACAGTTAGTACTGATCTATCCGTTGAAAGCTGAGATAGTATTTGTGTACATGGACCTATCTAGTGACATGTAAAGATCTTGTCCAGTGACACAGTTAGTACTGATCTATCCGTTGGAAGCTGAGATAGTATTTGCAACATGGACCTATCTAGTGACATGTAAGGATCTTGTCCAGTGACACAGTTAGTACTGATCTATCCATTGGAAGCTGAGATGGTATTTGTGTACATGGACCTATCTGGTGGCATGTAAGGATCTTGTCCAATGACACAGTTAGTACTGATCTATCCATTGGAAGCTGAGATGGTATTTGTGTACATGGACCTATCTAGTGGCATGTAAGGATCTTGTCGAGTGACACAGTTAGTACTGATCTATCCTTTGGAAGCTGAGATACTATTTTTGTACATGGACCTATCTAGTGGCATGTAAGGATCTTGTCCAGTGACACAGTTAGTACTGATCTTTCCATTGAAAGCTGAGATGGTATTTGTGTGCATGAACCTATCTAGTGGCATGTAAGGATCTTGTCCAGTGACACAGTTAGTAATGATCTATCCCTTGGAAGCTGAGATAGTATTTGTGTACATGGACCTATCTAGTGGCATGTAAGGATCTTGTCCAGTGACACAGTTCGTACTGATCTATCCGTTGGAAGATGAGATAGTATTTGTGTACATGGACCAATCTAGTGACATGTAAGGATCTTGTCCAGTGACACAGTTAGTACTGATCTATCCGTTGGAAGCTGAGATAGTATTTGTGTACATGGACCTATCTAGTGACATGTAAGGATCTTGTCCAGTGACACAGTTCATACTGATCTATCCATTGGAAGCTGAGATGGTATTTGTTTACATGGACCTATCTAGTGGCATGTAAGGATCTTGTCGAGTGACACAGTTAGTACTGATCTATCCATTGATTTGAAGCTGAGATAGTATTTGTGTACATGGACCAATCAAGTGGCATGTAAGGATCTTGTCCAGTGACACAGTTAGTACTGATCTATCCATTGGAAGCTGAGATAGTATTTGTGTACATGGACCTATCTAGTGACATGTAAGGATCTTGTCCAGTGACACAGTTAGTACTGATCTATCCATTGGAAGCTGAGATGGTATTTGTGTACATGGACCTATCTAGTGGCATGTAAGGATCTTGTCCAATGACACAGTTAGTACTGATCTATTCATTGGAAGCTGAGATGGTATTTGTGTACATGGACCTATCTAGTGGCATGTAAGGATCTTGTCCAGTGACACAGTTAGTACTGATCTATCTGTTGGAAGCTGAGATAGTATTTGTGTACATGGACCTATCTAGTAGCATGTAAGGATCTTGTCCAGTGACACAGTTAGAACTGATCTATCCATTGAAAGCTGAGATGGTATTTGTGTGCATGAACCTATCTAGTGGCATGTAAGGACCTTGTCCAGTGACACAGTTAGTAATGATCTATCCATTGGAAGCTGAGATAGTATTTGTGTACATGGACCTATCTAGTGGCATGTAAGGATCTTGTCCAGTGACACAGTTCATACTGATCTATCCGTTGGAAGATGAGATAGTATTTGTGTACATGGACCAATCTAGTGACATGTAAGGATCTTGTCCAGTGACACAGTTAGTACTGATCTATCCGTTGGAAGCTGAGATAGTATTTGTGTACATGGACCTATCTAGTGACATGTAAGGATCTTGTCCAGTGACACAGTTCGTACTGATCTATCCATTGGAAGCTGAGATAGTATTTGTTTACATGGACCTATCTAGTGGCATGTAAGGATCTTGTCGAGTGACACAGTTAGTACTGATCTATCCATTGATTTGAAGCTGAGATAGTATTTGTGTACATGGACCAATCAAGTGGCATGTAAGGATCTTGTCCAGTGACACAGTTAGTACTGATCTATCCATTGGAAGCTGAGATAGTATTTGTGTACATGGACCTATCTAGTGACATGTTAGGATCTTGTCCAGTGACACATTTAGTACTGATCTATCCATTGGAAGCTGAGATGGTATTTGTGTACATGGACCTATCTAGTGGCATGTAAGGATCTTGTCCAATGACACAATTAGTACTGATCTATTCATTGGAAGCTGAGATGGTATTTGTGTACATGGACCTATCTAGTGACATGTAAGGATCTTGTCCAGTGACACAGTTAGTACTGATCTATCCGTTGGAAGCTGAGATAGTATTTGTGTACATGGACCTATCTAGTGGCATGTAAGGATCCTGTCCAGTGACACAGTTAGTACTGATCTATCCATTGGAAGCTGAGATAGTATTTGTGTACATGGACCTATCTAGTGGCATGTAAAGATCTTGTCCAGTGACACAGTTAGTACTGATCTATCCATTGGAAGCTGAGATAGTATTTGTGTACATAGACCTATCTAGTGGCATGTAAGGATCTTGTCCAGTGACACAGTTAGATTTGGTTGTTAGTACAGATCTATCCATTAATTGGAAGCTGCAGATAGTATTTGTGTATAAGACCTGTCTAGTGACATGTAAGGATCTTGTCCAGTGACACAGTTAGTACATATCTATCCATTGGGTGCTGCAGATAGTATTTGTGTACATGGACCTTTCTAGTAACATGTAAGGATTTTGTCCAGTGACACAGTTAGATTTGGTTGTTAGTACAGATCTATCCATTGGCAGCGGCAGATAGTATTTTGTGTACATGGACCTACCTAGTACATGTGTAGACTGGAATGTAACAATTGTCAGCAGGAAATATTTATCTGGTGGGTTGTGAACCAGTGACAGCAGGAAAGATTTATCTGTTGGGCTGTGAGCAAGTGACAGCAGGAAAGATGTATCCTGTAGGGTTGTGAGCCAGTGACAGCAGGAAAGATTTATCTGGTGGGTTGTGAGAAAGGATTGTTCCATAAATGTTATTTTAGCTAATTTTAATCTATTGGCATTTTCAGATAGGATTATAAGTAAATGTTTATTTGTTGACATCTGTAAATAGGTTTGTCAGCAAAGATTTATACATAAACATTTTGTAAGTAAAGATGTAAGCATAGAGAATAATGTGAACAATGGTTTATGCTGCGACATATTGGAAGGCCATTATAAATCATTTGCTAGATTACCATCTAAGTTTTTCTGAAAAGGAGACAGGGATGTCGGGCGAGGGGTGCGGGGAGAATTTTATTTTTTATTTCTTATTTTAATTCTCTTTTTTTATGAAAATAAAATGGGTCAGGACAACATGGCAATAAGGGGGCGAATGAGGATGATAATCTAGAATTAATTTATTATGGCCTAATCAAAATTGTAATGATACATTGATGTCTTCATATAGGTCTGTGAGTACATAATTTTCTAGTTACATTTTATGTAGATAATAATACAATTTAATAATAAATGAATTAATGAAGTAAAGTTTCATTCTAAAAAAATTAAACATTCTGGCATAATTTTTATGAATGTAATCTCAAGATATTAGTGCTCAACAACTTAGGATTGATAAGTAAATGCAGGTTTGTTTGTCAACTACTACACAATCATGTTGTTTCCATTATCAAGGCATTTAACAGTGTTTCTGTTGTACTGGTTCAACCCAGGATGTAAACCCAACATGGTCCTTTACAATGAATTTCAAATTTTATGTTTTTTTCGCAAAATGTTGGATCACAGTAAGCAGCTAGGTAACTAACCAACCCCTTAGGGCAACAAGGTGCTGTGTGCCTTGATTGTATAAGTTGTAATAAAGGTGCTGTTTGCCTATATTGTAGAAGTTGTAATTAAGGTGTTGTTTGCCTTTATTGCAGAAGTTGTAATAAAAGTGTTGTTTGCCTTGATTGTAGAAGTTGTAATAAAGGTGCTGTGTGCCTTGATTGTAAAAGTTGTAATAAAGGTGCTGTGTGTCCTTGATTGTAGCTAGAAGTTGTAATAAAGGTGCTGTGTGTCCTTCATTGTAGAAGTTGTAATAAAGGTGATGTTTGCCTTTATTGTAGAAGTTGTAATAAAGGTGTTGTTTGCCTTTATTGTAGAAGTTGTAATAAAGGTGTTGTTTGCCTTGATTGTAGAAGTTGCAATAAAGGTGCTGTGCCTTGATTGTAGAAGTTGTAATAAAGGTGCTGTGTGTCCTTGATTGTAGCTAGAAGTTGTAATAAAGGTGCTGTGTGTCCTTGATTGTAGAAGTTGTAATAAAGGTGCTGTTCACCTTGATTGTAGAAGTTGTAATAAAGGTGATGTGTGTCCTTGATTGTAGAAGTTGTAATAAATGGTGATGTGTGTCCTTGATTGTAGAAGTTGAAATAAAGGTGCTGTGCCTTGATTGTAGAAGTTGTAATAAAGGTGCTGTGAGTCATTGATTGTAGAAGTTGTAATAAAGGTGTTGTTCGCCTTGATTGTAGAAGTTGTAATAAAGTTGCTGTGTGCCTTGATTGTAGAAGTTGTAATAAAGGTGCTGTGCCTTGATTGTAGAAGTTGTAATAAAGGTGATGTGTGTCCTTGATTGTAGCTAGAAGTTGTAATAAAGGTGCTGTGTGTCCTTGATTGTAGAAGTTGTAATAAAGGTGCTGTTCACCTTGATTGTAGAAGTTGTAATAAAGGTGCTGTGTGTCCTTGATTGTAGAAGTTGTAATAAATGGTGCTGTGTGTCCTTGATTGTAGAAGTTGTAATAAGGTGCTGTGTGTCCTTGATTGTAGAAGTTGTAATAAAGGTGCTGTGTGTCCTTGATTGTAGAAGTTGTAATAAAGGTGCTTTGTGTCCTTGATTGTAGAAGTTGTAATAAAGGTGCTGTGTGTCCTTGATTGTAGAAGTTGTAATAAAGGTGCTGTTTGCCTTGATTGTAGAAGTTGTAATAAAGGTGCCGTGTTTTCAATTGATTGTAGAAGTTGTACTAAAGGTGCTGTGTGATTTGATTGTAGAAGTTGTAATAAAGTTGCTGTGTGTCCTTGATTGTAGAAGTTGTAATAAAGGTGCTGTTTGCCTTGATTGTAGAAGTTGTAATTAAGGTGCTGTGTGCCTATATTGTAGAAGTTGTGATAAAGGTGCTGTGCCTTGATTGTAGAAGTTGTAACAAAGGTGCTGTTTGCCTTGATTGCAGAAGTTGTAATAAAGGTGCTGTGTGCCTTTATTGTAGAAGTTGTAATAAAGGTGCTGTGCCTTGATTGTAGAAGTTGTAATAAAGGTGCTGTGTGCCTTGATTGTAGAAGTTGTTATAAAGGTGTTGTTTGCCTTGATTGTAGAAGTTGTACTAAAGGTGCTGTTTGCCTTGATTGTAGAATTTGTAATAAAGGTGCTGTGCCTTGAATGTAGAAGTTGTAATAAAGGTGCTGTTTGCCTTTATTATAGAAGTTGTAATAAAGGTGTTGTTTGCCTTGATTGTAGAAGTTGCAATAAAGGTGCTGTGCCTTGATTGTAGAAGTTGTAATAAAGGTGCTGTGTGTCCTTGATTGTAGCTAGAAGTTGTAATAAAGGTGCTGTGTGTCCTTGATTGTAGAAGTTGTAATAAAGGTGCTGTTCACCTTGATTGTAGAAGTTGTAATAAAGGTGCTGTGTGTCCTTGATTGTAGAAGTTGTAATAAATGGTGATGTGTGTCCTTGATTGTAGAAGTTGAAATAAAGGTGCTGTGCCTTGATTGTAGAAGTTGTAATAAAGGTGCTGTGAGTCATTGATTGTAGAAGTTGTAATAAAGGTGTTGTTCACCTTGATTGTAGAAGTTGTAATAAAGGTGCTGTGTGCCTTGATTGTAGAAGTTGTAATAAAGGTGCTGTGCCTTGATTGTAGAAGTTGTAATAAAGGTGATGTGTGTCCTTGATTGTAGCTAGAAGTTGTAATAAAGGTGCTGTGTGTCCTTGATTGTAGAAGTTGTAATAAAGGTGCTGTTCATCTTGATTGTAGAAGTTGTAATAAAGGTGCTGTGTGTCCTTGATTGTAGAAGTTGTAATAAATGGTGCTGTGTGTCCTTGATTGTAGAAGTTGTAATAAGGTGCTGTGTGTCCTTGATTTTAGAAGTTGTAATAAAGGTGCTGTGTGTCCTTGATTGTAGAAGTTGTAATAAAGGTGCTGTGTGTCTTTGATTGTAGAAGTTTTAATAAAGGTGCTGTTTGCCTTGATTGTAGAAGTTGTAATAAAGGTGCTGTGTGTCATTGATTGTAGAAGTTGTACTAAAGGTGCTGTGTGATTTGATTGTAGAAGTTGTAATGAAGTTGCTGTGTGTCCTTGATTGTAGAAGTTGTAATAAAGGTGCTGTTTGCCTTGATTGTAGAAGTTGTAATTAAGGTGCTGTGTGCCTATATTGTAGAAGTTGTGATAAAGGTGCTGTGCCTTGATTGTAGAAGTTGTAACAAAGGTGCTGTTTGCCTTGATTGCAGAAGTTGTAATAAAGGTGCTGTGTGCCTTTATTGTAGAAGTTGTAATAAAGGTGCTGTGCCTTGATTGTAGAAGTTGTAATAAAGGTGCTGTGTGCCTTGATTGTAGAAGTTGTTATAAAGGTGTTGTTTGCCTTGATTGTAGAAGTTGTACTAAAGGTGCTGTTTGCCTTGATTGTAGAATTTGTAATAAAGGTGCTGTGCCTTGATTGTAGAAGTTGTAATAAAGGTGCTGTGTGCCTTGATTGTAGAAGTTGTTATAAAGGTGTTGTTTGCCTTGATTGTAGAAGTTGTACTAAAGGTGCTGTTTGCCTTGATTGTAGAAGTTGTAATAAAGGTGCTGTGTGCTTTGATTGTAGAAGTTGTACTTAAGGTGCTGTTTGCCTTGATTGTGGAAGTTGTAATAAAGGTGCTGTTTGGTTTGATTGTAGAAGTTGTAATGAAGGTGCTGTGTGCTTTGATTGTAGAAGTAATACTAAATGTGCTGTGTGCTTTGATTGTAGAAGTTGTAATAAAGGTGCTGTGTACTTTGAGTGTAGAAGTTTTAATAATGGTGATGTGTACTTTGATTGTAGAAGTTGTAATAAAGGTGTTGTTTGCCTTGATTGTAGAAGTTGTAATTAAGGTGCTGTGTACTTTGATTGTAGAAGTTGTAAAAAAGGTACTGTGTACTTGTGTTGTAGAAGTTGTACTAAAGGTGCTGTGTGCTTGTGTTGTAGATATTGTACTAAAGGTGCTGTGTGCTTTGATTGTAGAAGTTGTACTAAAGGTGCTGTGTACTTTAATTGTAGAAGATGTACTAAAGGCGCTGTGTACTTTGATTGTAGAAGTTGTAATGAAGGTGCTGTGTGCTTTGATTGTAGAAGTTGTAAAAAAGGTGCTGTTTGGTTTGATTGTAGAAGTTGTAATAAATGTGCCGTGTACTTTAATTGTAGAAGTTGTAATAAAGGTACTGTGTACTTTGGTTGTTGAAGTTGTACTAAAAGTGCTGTGTGCTTTGATTGTAAAAGTTGTAATAAAGATACTGTGTACTTTGATTGTAGAAGTTGTACTAAAGGTGCTGTTTGCCTTGATTGTAGAAGTTGTAATAAAGGTGCTGTGTGCTTTGATTGTAGATGTTGTTCTAAAGGTGCTGTTTGCCTTGATTGTAGAAGTTGTGATAAAAGTGCAGTGTACTTTGATTGTAGAAGTTGTAATAAAGGTGCTGTTTGCCGCCTTGATTGTAGAAGTTGTGATAAAGGTGCTGTGTACTTTGATTGTACAAATTATAATAAAGGTGCTGTGTACTTTGATTGTACAAGTTGTAATAAAGGTGCTGTTTGCCGCCTTGATTGTAGAATTTGTGATAAAGGTGCTGTGTACTTTGATTGTACAAGTTGTAATAAAGGTGCTGTGTGCCTTGATTGTACAAGTTGTAATAAAGGTGCTGTGTACTTTGATTGTACAAGTTGTAATAAAGGTGCTGTTTGCCGCCTTGATTGTACAAGTTGTAATAAAGGTGCTGTGTACTTTGATTGTACAAGTTGTAATAAAGGTGCTGTGTGCTTTGATTGTAGAAGTTGTATTTTGGTTCTGTTTGCCGCCTTGATTGTAGAAGTTGTGATAAAGGTGCTGTGTACTTTGATTGTTCAAGTTGTAATAAAGGTGCTGTTTGCCGCTTTGATTGTAGAAGTTGTAATAATTTTGTTTTACAATCCAATTAAATAAATAAGATTATTCAATTACGTCAAGCTTATTAATGTAAAGATTACACGTAATCTGATTATGACACACAGGTAATTACCACCCTGCAGCAAAGGTAAACAAGTCAGATATATCTGTATGTGTATAATCCTGGGACAGACTAGCACAAATATGGACATGATTGTCACCTGGCTCTCACTTTTTGTATGTAAATAATGTTATCTGGATCTGATAAACATTCTTTCACCAATGGAGTGACTAATACATTTCTCATAGCTACTATCCAGGAAGAAAATTTATATAAAATCAAATTCTATTTAATGTAGACATGATATATACAAACAATACAAACAATACAACAACATATAGCACTGACGCTGTGACCTCTCGAAAGACAAAATTAAGAGCTGTTCTTAATTGAATCAGTTTAACAACCAGGTTTACATGTATGTTGGACTCGGTCTTTTTCAAGGGAACGTTTGTGAATCTGTTTGCTCTGTTAAGAACTGGGAGTATAATTTACTGTTTTTTAGAGGTCTATTGGCCGAGCCTGGGACTGAACCTAGCAAACTCCTGTGAAACTACCAACAGTCAGTCATTACATCTGTGAATGCCTTGATAATCCTGCTACTGCACTGCGCTGCACTGAACACTTTACTGCACTGTACTGTACTGAACACTGTACTGTACTGTACTGAACACTGTACTGTACTGAATACTGTACTGTACTGAACACTGTACTGCACTGTACTGTACTGAACACTGTACTGTACTGTACTGTGCTGTACTGTACACTGTCCTGTCCTGCACTGCACTGTACTATACTGAACACTGTACTTTACTGAACACTGTATTGCACTGTACTGTACTGTACTGTACTGAACACTGTCCTGTTCTGCACTGCACTGTACTATATTGAACACTGTACTGTACTGAACTGAACTATTGTGTATTTTTTAAGTTTTAGAAAGTGTTTTATCTGTTATATAAGGGTCTACATAGTTGGCAATTTGGTGTCAGTGATATGGAAGAATTAAGGTCTGTTTAAAAGGACTGCTGATTATGATAATCCAGGTTAAATGTTTAACTTGATCATTGGTTGTAATTCACTGAAGTTATATGCTATTAAAAATCACTATTAAAGAGAGCTCAGCTGTTTGTTCTTCAATTTCATTCATCTGCTTGTAAACATAAAGAATAAAGGTGATCAGTTATCTCTATTTACATATAAGATACATGGTTTATATATAAGATAAATGATTCATATATAAGGTAAATTATTTATATATAAGGTAAATGATTTATATATAAGGTAATTGATTCATATATCAGGTATATGATTTGTATATAAGGTAAATTATTTATATATAAGGTAAATGATTCATATATAATGTAAATGATTTGTATATAAGGTAAATGATTCATGTATAATGTAAATGATTCATATATAAGGTAAATGATTCATATATAAGGTAAATAATTTATATATAAGGTAAATTATTTACATATAAGATACATGGTTTATATATAAGATAAATGAATCATGTATAAGTTAAATGATTTCTATATAAGGTAAATGATTTATATATAAGGTAAATGATTTATATATAAGGTAAATGATTCATATATAAGGTAAATGATTTGTATATAAGGTAAATGTTTCATATATAAGGTAAATGATTTATATATAAGGTAAATGATTTGTATATAAGGTAAATGATTCATTAATATAACGTAAATGATTCATATATAATGTAAATGATTCATATATAAGGTAAATGAGTCACATATAATGTAAATGATTCATATATAAGGTAAATGATTCATATATAATGTAAATGATTCATATATATATAATGTAAATGATTCATATATATATAAGGCAAATGATTTATATATAACATAATTGATTTCTATATAAGGTTAATGATTCATATATTAAAAGGTAAATGATTTCTATATAAGGTAAATGTTTCATATATAAGGTAAATGATTTATATATAAGGAAGATGATTTGTATATAAGGTAAATGATTCATTAAAATAATGTAAATGATTAATATATATAATGTAAATGATTCATATATAAGGTAAATGATTCACATATAAGGTAAATGATTCATATATAATGTAAATGATTCGTATATAATGTAAATGATTCATATATAAGGTAAATGATTCATATATAATGTAAATGATTCGTATATATATAATGTAAATGATTCATATATATAACGTTGATGATTCATATTATAATGTAAATGATTCATATATTACGTAAATGATTCATATATTATGTAAATGATTCATATATATAACGTAAATGATTCATTTATATATATATAATGTAAATGATTCATATATGTAGTTTAAATGATTCATATCTATAATGTAAATGATTCATATCTATAATGTAAATGATTCATATATATAAAATAAATGATTCATATATATAACGTAAATGACTTATATATATATATAATGTAAATGACTTATATATAAAATAAATGATTGATTTATCACATTATTTACAATGCAAGTGTGTTATAAACCCATGACATATTTTTGGTATTAACCTAGTGTAATATCACTTCTGACTCCTCACTTGGCGTTTACTGTATAACTCGGCTGTTGTATGTAAAATACCAGAGTGCTTTCTGACTTGCGCAAATCTATTAATGACATCACTTTGTATTGTTACTGTACAATGACTGATAGAAATTAATATGTTCGATTTAGTCTTGTTTCTTTTAGAGGTAATCCGATTAATAAATGGTAAATTCACCATTACCCAAGTTATGTGATAAAAAATCTAACATTTGTGCACATTGTTTAATGAAGATCCTTGCATAATATATTTTTCCAACTCTTTTAATAAGTACAATAATAAATTAGTACTCATGTAATACCCTTTTATATTTGATGTAAATGATTTATATATGTCGTAAATAATTTATGATGTAAATGATTCCAACAGAATAGAGAAAAGTGTTCAAAAATAACTTCTAATTCTCAAATTGCCAAAGTACATGGTAATGTTCTGTTTTATATTGGTGCTTGTTTATTTATAGACACAGTCATGTAGATAATAGAGTATCAGATAACTTTGAAATGCCTCAATGATATAAATGTAGTATGAATTATACAGGTTTAAAGACAGTGTGTCAGAAAAAATCTATAGATTATATTATACATGTAAATGTCTAAAAATATAGAATTAAATTTAAAATAGACATAAAGTATCTAATTATCATTTAGAACTGGTTTGATATTTCAAAGCTACCAAAATGTGACAAAAAATGATATATTAATCAGAGTGGAGAAATAGAAATAGGAATTCCCGGAATTACAAAAATAAATATGATGCATGCACTGTTTGACAACATACAAGTCGTCATCCACATTCTTTCTAAGATTGAAAATTTGAAAGATCAAATCAGATATTATTTCAGATTAACCTGGGCGCATAGGCCAAGTTATAAAATCCTTTATCAATAATTTTATCTTTGCATGTTTTAATAGATATCCCTGCTCAGTCACTTACATAACTTGTCAATCCAAGGAGTCGTGACTTTGAATTCCTGCCTGGCCAGTCTCTGTGTTGATTGGTCATGACTTTGTTCTAATAATGGCCATGAATAATTGGGTCACCTCTGAATACGTGGCGAAGTATCCAGTGAGATACAGTGTGTCTAGTACTGGTATACCCAAATACTGTTGGAAAAACTAATGTTGTCACTGTAATGTTACATCATCTGTCAGAATAACACTCAACAACACAGGGGTGGATCCAGGATTTCAGTTTAGAGGGGCTGACTAGGGGTGCAGCACAAAATCAGAATGGGCACGCATGTTTTTCAGTAGAAATATAGTGGATTTTAATAAAATCTGGTAGTTGGGTGTGGGGGATGCCAGGTTTTTTAAAGAGTGGACCTGCCATTGCAATATATCTATAACAGGACTTATTCAATAAATATATGTGAAATATTTCAGGAAAGATGGCGTGAAGATAGGTGTATATGTTTGCTGAGAAGGTCCCAAACTGAATATTCCCAGTCAAAGACAGTGAGTACTTTATTGGTTCTTGAAGCAGTTTTAACTCAGCTTATTGAAGAACAGATAGCTGGCTAGAGCTAATGTGTACCATTATTAATGCTTAATTCATTGATGTATTTTGTTGTCACAAATAGTTTGAGTTTTTGCTTGTTAGCTGGTTTCTAAATCACCAATTGGGAAATTGAACAAAACTATATATTAAAGTGTTAAATAACTATAAAACACTTGTGGAAATAAACAGAATGTGGCCTTGTCGGTGAAAGGACACAAATTTACAGGTTTTTGTATGCTGTGTAAGCTTGTATCCCAGTCACTACAGATGGAAATATATTGAAACTGCACTCACATTTTTATGTAGAGTCTGAACTTTTGATGATCAAAGAATTAATTGAGTGTTTTCATTCAGTTAACTATGTATAAAATGACACTGCCACTGTCAACGTTGAATTTTAGTCAATGTTGTATCTAAAGTGGTCAATATTGAATCTGAGCCAATCATGTATTTAACCCTTTACTCCACAGATACGCGTTTTCCCGCATCAATCACAGAAGGTGTTTGAAAACAGTGCAGGAAGAGTTCAGATTGCTCGTAATGAGCAATCTGAACACTTCCTGCACTGTTTTCCACTCTGTCAGTTATTGTAAACATAATTCACCCAATAATTCAAAAGCCCTCTATATTAGGTGTCCTAAGGCGTCTATATTAGAGGTGTCC
This sequence comes from Panopea generosa, assembly GCA_029582155.1. NCBI lineage: Eukaryota > Metazoa > Mollusca > Bivalvia > Adapedonta > Hiatellidae > Panopea > Panopea generosa. The sequence goes on from CM055900.1 coordinate 77,308,964, forward strand.
AAAGGCATCTATATTAGAGGTGTCCAAAGGCGCCTATATGAAGTAAAGGGTTAAGGCAATATCTTGTCTGCAGTCAGTGAGAACACATAAAAACATTTTTACAGAACTACATTGACTTGGCATGTTGCAGTGTCCTAGGATGTTTACTATTTCAGTATTTGATATCCTGCCTACATGCATGTACTAACTACACAACTACGTACCTGGTATAAATGGAGATACTAGTAACACTCATAAAGGATTTAATTACCTTGATATTGTTTAGTATGACAGCAAGGACTTATATAGAAGGATAGGAAACTTGCATCTCTCTCAACTAAATGTTGATAAAATACTGTAACACATGAAGGATTAATAGGGCCATCCTTAAAAATATATTGTTTGCCATGCTCCTACCTACTCACTCAAAATTGCAGCTACCCAAATTTTTTTTATTGACTTTCAAAGCATTTGATTTTTTTTCATGATTTCTGTCTATTTTTCTTTAAAATGACTATGAAAAATCAAATTTTGGCACAAAAAATAAAAATTAGCTACCTACCTACCCACATGAAAAATACTGGATTGGAGCACAGCAAACAAATATTTTTTTAAGGATGGCCTAGTTTGGCAAATCAGTTAATCAGATTGCACAGACAGCTAATTTCTTAAATGCAAGCTGTGTGTTAACCCTTTACTCCATAGGTACCAATCACATAAAGCCTTTGAAAACAGTGCAGGAAGAGTTCAGATTGCTCATAACGAGCAGTCTGAACACTTCCTTCACTGTTTTCCAATCTGTCAGTTAATATAAACATAATTCACCCAATAATTGAAAAGCCTTCAATATAAGAGGTGTCCAAAAGCGTCTATATGAAGTTAAGGGTTAAAACATGGAGATTTTATGTTTTAAACATGTAAAATGATCTTGAATTATTATAATTCCAGTTTAAAGTAAAATTTCAAGTACTTTTGTTATTCTTTCAAGTTGCAGGAAACAAACTGTGTAATTATAAGTACACTGTGTAATTATAAGTACATTGTGTAATTATAAGTACTTTGTAAACACAATTTCCTGGCAATGGTCTCGTTTGTAGTGAATTTAATTGTGCAAAGAGTTAAAGAATCTTAATAATTTATTCCTGAGATGAAGGGAAGAATAATTGAAAACAAGATTTCGTGAGATTTTGTAGTTTCATTTCCTTTTACGTGTGAGTCCTTGATAACAGTAAACATGCAGTTACTGTCAACCTAGTACATCAAACATTAATTGACGTGACATTGTGTGTATGAGGTTCCATACTTGTATATGAATATTTACCGTGACATGTACACATGTTACCCTCAACAGTACAAGGAAGTAACAGGTACGTTACTTTATACAATAGCCTTGGTGGCTCCACCTGGTGGTACTTATCTTACCATCTCATCAATGAGCAGTCATTTAGTCATCACCTAACTTAAGTATCAAATACAGTGCAAATGCAGTTTTTATTTTCCTTCTTATTTTTTGTGTAGATTAATAAAAGCAATTTAAAACCATTTATTTAACTTAACCTATGAAACTGCCCGTGATTTTGGATTGCAGCTTTGTTAGATCAGACTATGAGAGTGATTAATTAAAAATTAGTAAGAAAAATTATGGATATAAATATTTTACATGAGGAAATATATATTATTTGATAAGACTTAACATATTTAGAGCCTCTAGTCTTTTTGTGGTAAGAGTGTTTTTTTATTGTTTTTTTTTTCAGCAGTCCCTATGAATGAGGATTAAACAATGTTGACATTTTATCGTACCTGTCTGTACAGGTGTGTGCTGTTGTCCGGTACATATGTTAAAAACTTTTATATCTTTATAATTACAGTGTGATTAATTTATGGTAAGTTCTTGTCTATAACATTGGCAGTTATTCCTAACTCCTCCTGCTTTTTTATATGATATTTCAATTTGGTGGTTATGATATCTAAAAAACATTGCAATTGCTTGACTTGAATACATATTTAAAAACATATCAATTCATTGCCACATTCAAATAACATTTAAATTGCATTGCAACATTAAATAACATTTGAATTGCATTTTCACATTAAATAACATTTGTATCTCATTGTCACATTCATATAACATTTTAATTGCATTGCCACATTCAAATAACATTTAAGTTGCATTACCACATTCAAATAACATTTAAATTGCATTGCCACATTCAAATAACATTGTCACATTCAAATAACATTTAGATTGCATTGTCACATTAAATAACATTTAAATTGGATTGCCACATTAAATAGTATTTAAATTTCATTGCCACAATCAGATAACATTTAAATTGTATTGCCACATTAAATAACATTTAAAGGGTAACCAAAATGCATTATTTTTTTATATTATTTGAATAGAATCGATTAGAGGTTTATAAAAATGGTTTTGTTTTCATGAAATTCACACTTGTTCATCGGTAAATCAGGGAAACAGTAACACACATTACACCTCTCACGGAAATACACGAAAGAATTAAAGGAGTTACCTGAACGAGGTTACAGATGACATCATACCCATAACACGATCTAATTCAAGATGGCTGCAACGGATGAAAACATTTCATGAGAGAGTTATTTTAATGGGGATTCCGGCGTAAGAGACATTTTATCAGACTTATTTGGCTCAAGCAGTGATTAAGAACACAAAACCCTACATTATGGCATCCAACCATACCAGTTTGAACTGGTGGTACTCGATGGAGAAACAGATTATATACATTAATAATTAAGGACTAACTTTACTGCTAATAATAAATTATTTCTACCTTAATTATTATTGATACAACTACTACATATTTATTGGTTTAAACATATTTATTCATAAATTATGTACAGCATATTCCACAACATATATAGTAAAAGGATTGAAACGAAAGAAAATCTTTTTTATATAGTTTCTCTCCTCAAACTACATATTTATTATTAGATCTATTTATGAATAATCAATAACAATGATAGATAGTGGTAGTTTTAATTATAATAATGATAGGTCTAGTAACAATTTGTCAGTTAATATAATAGTAAAAATAGAAATGACTTATTATTCTATTATGTGTTCCATTACCATGCTACAATTTTACTTATGAAAAAAAACAAAAAAAAATCATTTTATTAGTTTCCTTTCTTGTGAATTTTTAAAAAGAATCCCCATGCTATAATTTTTACATGTAGATCTACATGTATGTAAATAAATTGCTTCTGTCATCAAATCAGATCAAAAAAGTCAAAGTTAGAATCGGACATAAATTCAAAATTTATCTAAATCGGTAATGCATATAATATTTATAAATTAATTAGAACGGGTTCTTTCACAGACGAACAGATAATTAAAAAAAAATTACTTTATTATAATGACCAGCAGACATCATGCTGATCTGTGACACCATATGGTTTTATTGCCCCCTTGATGGTATAAAAATTCCAGTCACGGGTGTCAGCTGTGAAAACAGATCAGTATTGTCGCATATTTGCGCATGCATTTGATTAGTCCATATACCCCAGGACATATATCACAGCTTTTGTAAATTGCGGAACTGTAAACTGACATAATTTACAAAACCCCCTCCCCAACTTCTGACTGCCCGAAGCCATAACAGCGAGTCATGGTAGTGCAAAGGATCCTATCCCAGTAGTTGCAATCAAAACAAACATTGATTTATTACCGTGTCAATTATCAGTCAGAACGCATGATTTTTCAATAATATAAAAATAGACCGCTGTACATTTTCGGAAATTAGAGTTAACCTAGATCTTTCTGGAAAATTCCATGACCTTGCATAATCACTGGCATGGGTAAAAATAAATGTATATATATATATTGTTTTAGAGATTGCAAATGTGGAGATTTGTGTTATTCCTGCATATCAGAGTGTCACAATTTCTATCCATGCACTTTTCAACAAGTTACTGTAAGGAAATTTATGCAAACTAACACTGTCTTTACATTTTGATTTCCTACAATTTTTGATCGAACAATGTTTTCCCGTATTGGCGTGTGTAAGTGCTTAACTATTGATTTCTAATAATCATAAACAAGCAGAACGATGCGATCAGCCATGTTTGTTTACAGCAAATGACACGATGACAGGTCGGTGCAGTATTTTGTCGGTTATTCTGATTGGTTGACCCCCATAGATGTCATTACGCCCCATATAGATTGGCGAATTTATTTCAGGGGTGCTGATAAGATTTTACCTGTGTAACTGTGCTATATATATGACAACCGATGTTGGTGTGAACTGGCGAATTATATTTAGAAAACCAATTTGAGTTGATTAAGCATAAATTATTTTTTGCATTAAAGTTACCCTTTAAATTGCATTGCCACATAAATAGCATTTAAATTGCATTGCTACATTTAAATATTTAAATAACATTAAAAGTTCATTGCCACATTAAAATAACATTTAAATTTCATTGCCACAATCAGATAACATTTAAATAGCATTGCCACATAAAAAAAGTATTTAAATTGCATTGCCACATTCAATCAACATTTAAATGTCATTGCTACAATCAGATAACATTCAAATTGCATTGCCACATTAAATAGCATTTTAATTTCATCGCCACATTAATTATGTGCTATATTTAAGAATGCTAATTTTTTATATATCATAATGAAGAGCATGTCAGTTTCTTTGCTTTACTTTAAGAAGATTTTTTTGCTCATTATATTTAAAAAAATCTTATTTATTACCAATATTTTCTTATAGACATGTATTACCTATATTTTCTTATAGACATTTATTGCCTGTATTTTCTTATAGAATGTCTGTATTTTTGGGTAACATTCAAAGAACGTGTTAACTTCTCAGCTATGTATAAAGGACGTCAATTTGTTTATTATTTTAAAAGAATACGTTTATTTCTCAAGAAAATTTTCAGAAGATAACATTTAAACAAACTATGATGAGGTAACCATTATGTTATATTTGATGAGCATGTCAAGTTCTGTAAATTACAACTGTAAAACATGAGCTTAAGAGTTCTGGCAATGACTTTTGTAATATTGGCAACAACTTTGTGGCTGTACAATACAATTATATATATATATATGCAATGACATTTTGTTTATTATATTAAAAACAATATAATATCTATGCAGCTATTGGAATACAATATTATCAAATATATTCAGTCAGTCAGATATAAATTCCATAAAAAAATTATAATACAGTGAAAAATAAAGAAATAAGTAAAAATAATAAAGCAGATACAATGTATCCATATAGCATTATTATATCAAATACAATACTGCCAAATACAATATGATCAAATACAATACTGTCAAATACAATACAATCAAATACAATACTGCCAAATACAATACAATCAAATACAATATAATCAAATACAATATAAACAAATACAATACAGTCAAATACAATACAGTCAAATACAAAACAATCAAATAGAATACAAACAAATACAATACAGTCAAATACAATACAGTCAAATACAAAACAATCAAATAAAATACAAACAAATACAATACAGTCAAGTACAAAACAATCAAATACAATACAGTCAAATACAATACAGTCAAATACAATACAAACAAATACAATACAGTCAAATACAATACAGTCACATACAATACAAACAAATACAATACAGTCAAATACAATACAGTCAAATACAATACAAACAAATACAATACAGTCAAATACAATACAGTCAAATACAAAACAATCAAATAAAATACAAACAAATACAATACAGTCAAGTACAAAAAAATCAAATACAATACAGTCAAATACAATACAGTCAAATACAATACAGTCAAATCCAATACAAACAAATACAATACAGTCAAATCCAATACAAACAAATACAATACAGTCAGATACAATATAAACAAATACAATACAATCAAATACAATACAAACAAATACAATACAGTCAAATACAATACAGTCAAATACAATACAAACAAATACAATACAAACAAATACAATACAATCAAATACAACATAAACAAATACATTACAGTCAAATACAATATAAACAAATACCATACAAACAAATACAATACAATCAAATACAATACAAACAAATACAATACAGTCAAATACAATATAAACAAATACCATACAAACAAATACAATACAATCAAATACAATACAAACAAATACAATACAGTCAAATATAATACAGTCAAAAACAATACAGTCAAAAACAATACAATCAAATACAATACAGTCAAATACAATACAAACAAATACAATACAATAAATTACAATACAGTCAAATACAATACAATTAAATACAATACAGTCAAATACAATACAATTCAAACAATACAATACAAACAAATACAATATAATCAAATACAGTACAAACAAATATTGTACAGTCTATGCAAATAATACAGTCACATACAACACAGTCAAATACAGTATTTGCAGTCTGCTGCCCCTGTGTATATCCTTAATGACATTACAGTCACATACAGTATTTGCAGTCACATGCACATGTGTATATACTAAATAACAATACAGTCACATACAACACAGTCAAATACAGTATTTGCAGCCAACTGCACCTGTGTATATACTAAATAACAATACAGTTACATACAGTATTTGCAGTCAAATGCACATGTATATATACTAAATAACAATACAGTCACATACAACACAGTCAAATACAGTATTTGCAGTCAACTGCACCTGTGTATATACTAAATAACAATACATTTAATAACATAACTTTTATAATACACTCAAACACACTTTATACACATAAAATACAATCCAATATAATGCCGCCAGACTCTAATATACAGTACATTACGCCAATACAATACAATACATACACTTCATTTGATTACAATGTGTTAAAAAGTTACTTTTGCTTATTCCCTTGACTGGCTGCTTAAGACAGGTTTGACTGTATATTGCACTGTTACAGTCATAATACAAACATTGAAATGTATATACTATACAATGTTGTCAAATACATACAATACCATAAATTAAATAAAAAACAGTAGTAAAATACAATAACGTGAACTTAAGCTACCTGTACAGACAGGTAAATAAATAAGATGCTGTAGTGTTACTGCATATTGTCTAGAGAACACCAAGAGTTGCCTGTTCTGTCTCTTTGTTGTTGGCATTGGAAAAATGACATTGGGTGGAATGGAACAGGAAAGATGTATTAATGCGTGATTGTAATTTATAACCAGTTTCTTTGACATGCCGAATGAAATTCACCAACTTGGGCGGAAAAAAATAATGGATATTAACCGGAACTGATCATTGCGTAGAAAAAGCTATATTGGAATGGCATCAGTACAAGTCAGTGCACCGCTCATGTAAAATGTAAACTCTACAGTTGGATGGCAGTGTTTTATTCATTGTTTTTTAATCTGCGCTGAAAACCAATACATATTGGTTATGTGAATTTATTATTAACTATACAAAATGGCATGGTTCAAATTTGACACAAGGATGCAAGTGTCCCCCATACCTTGTTTCTTTGATTATAGGACTGTTTTATTGAACTTGACTGTGACCCTGTGATTATAGGAGTGTTTTATTAAACTTGACTGTGGCCCTGTGATTATAGGAGTAATTATTAAACTTGACTGTGGCCCTGTGATTATAGGAATGTTTTATTAAACTTAACTGTGGCCCTGTGATTATAGGAGTAATTATTAAACTTGACTGTGGCCCTGTGATTATAGGAATGTTTTATTAAACTTGACTGTGGCCCTGTGATTATAGGAGTTTTTTATTAAACTTGACTGTGGCCCTGTGATTATAGGAGTAATTATTAAACTTGACTGTGTCCTTGTGATTATAGGAATGTTTTATTAAACTTGACTGTGGCCCTGTGATTATAGGAATGTTTTATTAAACTTGACTGTAGCCCTATTTGGATATGTTAAAATTATTGATCATGCACCTAAAATGAGTTACTGAAGAATTAGATATTATACATGCACACTTGAATTTTATGTTTACTTTTGAATGTGTTTTTCAATCAAGACTCTGTATTTGGATTAGTTTTTATTCATCTGGACACCCACACCTGTATGTGTTTGAGTTAGTTTTTATTCACCTGGACACCCACATCTGTATGTATTTGGATTATAGACTTTGTTCATCTTGACATCAACACCTGCTAGTGTGTGCATAATTTTTTTCATCTTGACAAGCTATATATGTATGTGTGTGGAACCCTGAACAACATGAAAAACTATGAAAGTGATGATAATGGAATAGGTCTAAACCACTATGGGTAATCGTTAGTATCTTTATTTAATTATTATCTTGAATATAGTTTATTTCTTATGTGACTTTTAGAATAGCAAATTGTTTTGACGTTTTGCATGTTATTTAAGTCGATAACAATTATATTATTATATTCCTGTACTACTTACCCAGAGGTGTGAAATTCCACTCATTCAACCGCTTTGCTGTATTTGAATTAAGTCAGGAAATCAGACACTGTATAATATTGTTTGATTGATTGAATAATTAGCGTCATTTTATGCCATCGAGGGCTAACATACGATCAGTTAACCTAACCACTGTTCCCTGGGATTAACTAGTACTCGAGCACACCCCATCTCTGCAAGTAACTGATAACTTTCCCACTTGTATCAGTGGTGAGAGACGAATGATAATGGGACACAATGTTATATATCAATCATCACAGAGACTGTTGCCAGGCAGGGATTCAAACTCACGACCCCTGGATTGATAGTCAGATATATAACCTACTGAGTTAATCGGGCCTGGCTAATATTGTTTGATAAGGTGAGTATGTTTCCACAGCATTACATTCCAAAATGTGAAAAATTATTTCTCCATAGTTCTTTAATGGGTAGCATTATTTTGAATAATATTAACTTCTGCTGATGATTAACTTAACTTACAAAATTTTTTTACTGTTCTTGCCCTATAGCTGCATAATTGGTTGTACTATGTTTTAAAATTATTTATTTTACATTGATTGTGAAACAAGTTTTTAATACGCTCAAAGTTTTCATGGATAGAACCAGTACTAAACAAATGTGGAGAAAGTGTCTCAAATGTTCAAGAATGCTACACATAGCTGTGCGAAAGGATGGTGGTCTACTCAGTCTGAGGTCTTCCTCCACAAGTTAACTGGATATGCCACATATAACCTGAAATGTGTTGAAAATGGCGTTAAACCCCATTCAAAAAAAAAAAAAGACCCCACGACCAACTGTTCTTAAGTCTGATGCTATCACTAGTACTACTAACTACATGTATTAGTGGCAGTGATCACTATGCAAATATCTCCATTATTAAAAACAAATTAAAAGATATAGTTTGTCACCTCTAATTGATGTTGTTTGTCAAGCTAAGGCCTTATGTAAATAGCTACAAAATAAAATGTTATATAGCTTAGTCTCACTTAGCGATAAAATAATTTAAGCATTTAATTCTGCGAAATTCTCTTGGTTTATAAAATAATCAAGAATGGTACAGGTTTGCAGAACACACATTAAACAACTTTTGTTTATCCATCCGTTGAATTTGTTTTGTTTGAATATATATATTTAGCATCATTTTAATGCCATTAAAGCCTAGCAAATGATCAGTTAACCTACCCACTCTTTCCTGGGATCCTGGTTAACCAGTACTTAAGCACATTCATCTCCTCTAGTTACTGATAACTTTCCCACTTAAATCAGCAGTGAGAGAAAAATGTCATTGATATGTAATTTCGTATATCAATGTATCATCGTGGAGACTGTGGCCTGGTCTGAGGACCCTTGGATTGATATCAGATGTGCTACTGACTGAGTTAATTGGGCCAGGGGTTGGAGCACATGCTAGCAATATAGCTTGTACATTACTGAACATTCTAAAACTGTTTTACAATGACATGGCAAAGTAAAGTCAAATTCCATTGGTGCATGTGATATTTGATTGACAGCTGCCATTTTGGTTAATTAAGTAAAACCATACTTCAGATATCAGAGACAACAAGTCTTTCAATACCATTGGCAGATTTATAAATTGCCTTCCCAGCATGCATCATGTGTGCTTCAAGAGGATGACTCATCAGTGTTGGAATAGAAATTAGTTCTAATTGAAGTTCAATTTTTAACAGAGTGACTGTTATAATATGAGTTTGCATCAAGATTTTCAAATTACTAGTAAATTGCTATTTTGAGTAATGCAGTAATAATTTGTTGGAAGATATGTAAATTGTCCGTCCAGTCCAGATGTGTTGCATGTAATACCATAGTATATAATCTGGAGGCATTGATATTGTGTCTATGGTTTGCATTGTAGCTTAGACATTATTCACATATAATCATCTCCATATATATCATACATTGTGAATGAGCATCTGAAAAGATCCAAAATATCGGAAATTCCATTGTTGTGAATTTAATTATCTCCCTTTATGAAATAAAATACATATGAATTCACGCTGTATCTTCATGATCCAACAGGTTTCTAAATATGTCCTTTATATAGCATGTGAGGAGTCATGTATCATTAACTGGATCCTATTCATATAAAGCTATCAGTTCATGAATGTAAATTATCTGTCAAGTCCAGATATGTTGCATGTAATACTATAGCATATAAGTCATGTTTGACACTAAATTTATTGGTTCGGCAGAGGCCTTGATATTTGTGTCTATGGTTTTCATTGTAGCTAGGTGCTCACTGTAGTCTTGTCTGTACATTTATGTCTGATTAATCACAAATAATTATATAATTTTAAACAAATGTTAGTATGTGAGGAGTCTGCTTGAAATTCCAGTAAGGTAGGTGACTTTCACTTTACATGGAACTGCTATAAGAAAACAGATTATTCTCATTTTTCTCATCTATAATTACAATAAGTTCTTCATAGCCTTAGTCCATACCAGATTTGAAAGGAAGTGACATGTGAAACCAGATGGGCGACTTACGCCCATCTTGTGCCTCTTGTTTCATATTTGAGCAGTAACAGTTTAACCATATCAATCGATGGTTACCCAATGTCCCTCTATTTTGTCAATATCACATTCCAATGCATTATAAAAAAAGTGTTTCACTCTGAAATGTTCCAGCAATTAAAGTGCTCCACATAGATTAATCTATTTAAGAATGGATTAACTTTGTTGAATTTACACACTAAAGGCTCATTAACTTAATATTGATGTTGGTTTTGGGGCCTTTCTTTATCACAGAACTGTCAGTTTGGAAATACATGTGTTCCAGGAACACATTCTCATACATGCCATGGTGGTGTTTACAGCTTGTACTGTTGAGTGTTGCAGATTCTATTATATACATTAAGCCTTCAACAATATGGGGGGAAAAGATTGATGTAAAAAGTGGACATGCTTTATTCTTAACTCTAGGTAGAAGTTATTTCATCTTATAAAATTATATATATATAGCTTGTGGTCACTAATTGTGTACACAGTCACATTATCTCAAACACAGTTACATAATCGCACACACAGTCACACTTTCTCACACACAGTCACATTATCTCACACACAGTCACACTATCTCATACAGTCACATTATCCCACACACTTTCATATTATGTCATACACAGTTACATTATCTCACACACAGTCACATTAACTCACACACAGTTACATTATCTCAAACACAGTCACACTATCTCATACAGTCACATTATCCCACACACAGTTACATTATCTCACACACAGTCACATTATCTCACACACAGTTACATCATCTCACACACAGTAACATTATCTCACACACAGTCACATTATCTCATACACTGTCATACTATCTCACACAGTCACATTATCACACACACAGATACATTATCTCACACACAGTTACCTTATTTCACGCACTGTCACATTTTCTCACCAACTGTCACATTATCTCACACACAGTCCGATTATCTCGCACACAGTCATATTATCTCACACATTGTCAATTTATCTCTCACACACAGTCACATTATCTCACACACAGTCACATTAACCCATACACTGCCATACTATCTCACACAGTCACATTATCTCACACACAGATACATTATTTCACACACAGTTACATTATCTCACACACTGTCATACTATCTCACACACTGTCACATTTTCTCACCAACTGTCACATTATCTCACACACATTCACATTATCTCGCACACAGTCATATTATCTTACACATTGTCATATTATCTCACACATAGTCACATTATCTCACACACAGTTACATTATCTTACACACTGTCACATTATCCCACACAGTCACATTATCTCACACACTGTCATATTATCTCACTCACAGTCATATTATCTCACACACAGTCATATTATCTCACACACTGTCACATTATCTCGCACAGAGTCACATTATCTCATACACTGTCACATTATCTCACACACAATCACAGTATCTCACACTGTCACATTATCTCACACAGTTACATTATTTTACACACTGTCATATTTTACACACTGTCATGTTATCTCACACACTGTCATGTTATCTCACAAATTGTCACGTTATTTCACAAATTGTCACGTTATCTCACATACAGTCACATTATCTGACACACAGTCACATTATCTCACACACTGTTACATTAACTTACAGTCACATTTTCCCCACACACAGTTACATCATCTTTCACACTGTCATGTTATCTCACATGCTGTCACATTATATCACACACACACTCACATTATCTCACACACTGTCACATTATCTCACACACAGTCACATTATCTCACACATTGTCACATTATCTCACCCACTGTCACATTATCTCACTTACAGTTATATTATCTCACACACTGTCATGTTATCTCACCCACTGTCACGTTATCTCACACACACTCACATTATCTCACACACTGTCACATTATCTCATACACAGTCATATTATCTCACACACAGTCACATTATCTCACACACAGTCACATTATATCATACACTGTCATATTACCTCACACACAGTCACATTATCTCATACACAGTCATTTTATCTCACACACCGTCACATTATCTCACACATAGTAACATTATCTCCCACACTTTATATTATCTCACACATGGTCACATTATCTCACACACAGTCACATTATCCCACACACTGTCATAGCATCTGATTGGTGCAATAAGGTACCAAGTGTATATGGTATAAGAAGGCACATGGTACCTTTTTGCATGAATGGAGCGATATTATCTCACACATTATCTCACACACAGTAACATTATCCCACACACTGTCATAGCTTCCGATTGGTGCAATAAGGTACCAAGTGTATATGGTATAAGAAGGCAAATGATACCTTTTTGCACGAATGGGGCGATATTATCTCACACATTATCTCACACATAATCCCATTATCTCACACACAGTCACATTATCTCACACACAGTCACATTATCCCACACACTGTCATATTATCTCACACATTATTTCACACATAGTCACATTATCTCACACACTGTCATATTATCTCACATACAGTCACATTATCTCACACACTGTTATATTATTTCACACACAGTCACATTATTTCACACTTAGTTACATTATCTTATAGACAGTCACATTAGCTCATACATTTTTCTATCATCTCATACACAGTCTCATTATCTGATATATAAACAAAGTATCACACACATCGTCCCATTCATAATCTCATACATATGCAGAGTATCTCATACAGTCACATCATCTTGTACATAGTCACATTTATCTCATTCAAAATAACATTTCACATACACAGTCAAATTTTATATGAGAAAGTTTGCCAGTTACTTGTGGAAAGATGCTAGTTCTACTCAGACTGAGGTCAATTTCCATTGAAAAAAATGGATGCCACATTGTAATCTCCATATTTAATCTCTGTCAAAAGAAATTGTCTTCCCAGAATTAAAATGGAAGCTGTGCTGAGAAGATTTGTTGCCATGTTTGTTTGTGTCTGACCTTTAACCTTGACCTGTAGCCTTGTGGTTGTTTATAGTCATGATTGTGATGGTGTTTTTATGGAAATTGTTGAATTGTCCCTAAATTCTTTTATTTGATCGTTTTGTTGTGATATTACCTTACAGAACATAGTGGATACAAATGTCTCTATAGCTGTCAGTCGTGTGTACTCCTCAGGTTTCATGTTTTGCTGGTGTGTTTCTTTAGTTACTGTTGCTTATATAAAATAATCTGGATCAGGAAGGAGAAAAGAAAGAAGAACCTTCTATTGATTTAAACAATCAAATTACAATGAAACAGATATGATTTACTCGACTGAGAGCTAAAAAAAATACAGCAAGTCACCTCAAAGGCAGGTTTCAGTCTACATTAATAAAAAATACTCTTTACCACATAATTTGAGAAAAAATATGGCATTGTTAAATAAACTGCAGTTGCGAAATTAACATTTTTATACTAAATGAGCCTATTTGTATAAATATTATGATTCTTATTATATTTCATATTCAGGTTAAATTGCTATAAACAATTTCTTATACCAGTATGCATATTTCATATGTTGAACACGTCAATATAACAAACCAATTTGAGGCGTTTCCATATATGTTTGTGCCATTAGAAATAGGGTCAGTATGCAGTGACTCTGGCAATTTCTTCCCTTTGTGTGCGGAGTCGGTGCATGGAGTTGGTGCACATGAAAAACTATAGCAGTTATCCTTAAATGGTGGTGATCTATTTTTATGCTCCCCACAAAGAGGGGAAGAATAAAGTCGCCCCTTCGTCCATTCGTGCGTCTGTCCTTGCGTCCACAAGTTCTTGTCCAGGTTATTTCTCTACAACCTCTGGTTGGAATTTTATGAAACTTGCTAGGATGCATCATTACCAAGTGCAGATGCGCATATTGTATTTGTGTTCCAGTTCAATGATTTTTCACAGAGTTATGGCCCTTTGATTCTGTTTGTGACCAAATTCTTGTCCGGGCTATTTCTCTACAACCTCTGGTTAGAATTTTATGAAACTTGCTAGGATGTATCATTACCAAGTGCAGATGCACACATTGTCTTTGTGTTCCAGTTTGCTGAATTTTCAAGGTGTTATGGCCCTTTGATTCTGTTTGTGACCAAATTCTTGTCCCAGCTATTTCTCTACAACCCCATATTGGAATTTTGTGAAACTTGTTAGGATGCATCACTACCAAGTGCAGATGCGCATATTGTCTTTGTGTTCCTGTTCAGTGATTTTCCACAGAGTTATGGCCCTTTGATTCTGTCTGTGACAAAATTCTTGTCAATGCTATTTTTCATCAACCCCATGTTGGAATTTTATGAAACTTGCTATGTTTGTGTTCCGGTTTGATGATTTTTCATGGAGTTCTGACCCTTTCATTCTGTCTGTGACCAAATTCTTCTCCGCTGTGTTTCTCTACAACCCCATGTTGGAATTTTATGAAACTTGCTAGGATGCATCATCACCAAGTGGAGGTGTGCATGGTGTTGTCATGACACTATTTCACTACAACCTCTGGTTTTAATTTTGTAAAACTATCTAGGATCTGCGCATATTGTCATTTTGTTCCAGTTCAATGATTTGCGAATGAGTTCTGTGAAGTGCAGAGCCACATATTGTTCCTGCTATGTAGTTTGGTATTTTTTCAACCAAGTAGCTGGTACTTAAGGAGCATCCATCGGTTCGACCGATATTTTCTTGTTTATTTTATAAAGTAAGATTAGTGATGAGTTTATTTTTCTTTGATGGAGGGTTAGCCAGTTTAAAATTTGATACTTTGAGTGACACTGCTTGTGAAGTCGTAATTATTAAGTAGATGATGATGATGATGATGATGATGATGATGATGATGATGATGATGATGATGATGATGATGATGATGATGATGATGATGATGATGATGATGATGATGATGATGATGATGATGATGATGATGATGATGATGATGATGATGATGATGATGATGATGATGATGATGATGATGATGATGATGATGATGATGATGATGATGATGATGATGATGATGATGATGATGATGATGATGATGATGATGATGATGATGATGATGATGATGATGATGATGATGATGATGATGATGATGATGATGATGATGATGATGATGATGATGATGATGATGATGATGATGATGATGATGATGATGATGATGATGATGATGATGATGATGATGATGATGATGATGATGATGATGATGATGATGATGATGATGATGATGATGATGATGATGATGATGATGATGATGATGATGATGATGATGATGATGATGATGATGATGATGATGATGATGATGATGATGATGATGATGATGATGATGATGATGATGATGATGATGATGATGATGATGATGATGATGATGATGATGATGATGATGATGATGATGATGATGATGATGATGATGATGATGATGATGATGATGATGATGATGATGATGATGATGATGATGATGATGATGATGATGATGATGATGATGATGATGATGATGATGATGATGATGATGATGATGATGATGATGATGATGATGATGATGATGATGATGATGATGATGATGATGATGATGATGATGATGATGATGATGATGATGATGATGATGATGATGATGATGATGATGATGATGATGATGATGATGATGATGATGATGATGATGATGATGATGATGATGATGATGATGATGATGATGATGATGATGATGATGATGATGATGATGATGATGATGATGATGATGATGATGATGATGATGATGATGATGATGATGATGATGATGATGATGATGATGATGATGATGATGATGATGATGATGATGATGATGATGATGATGATGATGATGATGATGATGATGATGATGATGATGATGATGATGATGATGATGATGATGATGATGATGATGATGATGATGATGATGATGATGATGATGATGATGATGATGATGATGATGATGATGATGATGATGATGATGATGATGATGATGATGATGATGATGATGATGATGATGATGATGATGATGATGATGATGATGATGATGATGATATTGATGATGATGATAATGATGTTATTCTTTTTCAAAAAAATTAAATCATGTTATGACATCATAATTAATGTACTTGGCAAGCATGTAAGGGTAAACTGTCTCTGTTGTTAAGATACTCAGAGAAGGTCAAGGTCTCTGTTACTAAACTTAGACAAATGTTTCCTACCATGAACCATTGTTTAATTATATGTTAGATATTTTGATGATGTTTTTTTTTCTAATATTAACATTTATAAAGATGGTTTTATGTCAAGGTAACTCATACAAAAAACTGAATAATGATAAGGGTTCACTTAGTAACTTCCAATGAAAACATTGACGTACATTTTTTTCATGTTCTGTACTGAGAATAAGTTGCTTATTAGAACATTTAGGTCAATGTCAGTAAAATAATACTAAAAAGTAAGTGAAGTGGTAGTGTACTGGGTGTTGGTCTTTGTGGGTTTAATTCCCAGCTTGACCGGGTGCTTCTCAAAAACAACACTCAGTACTGGTTCTATCCAGGAAGTGAACTACAGAGCAGGTCATATTATAAGCTTGAAACTTTCTATGCAATCAATTTAAAATAAATTAGCTTAAATTAATACTTAAAAGGTTTCTGCTCAATAACTTCAATAAAGGGTAAAGAACAATAAAATAATGTGTAAGTTGTGGCAGAAGGTGTTTATCTGCGATAACTTTAGATGTGAAAAGAACAAATGAAGATGTACTGTGTAAGAAATAGGCATGTAAAGAACAATTTATTAAGATACATTGTGCAAGAAATATGATAGCATATGTACATCTGGAATAGCCCCGAGACATGGAGTATAATTAGAGAGCACTTAATTTTACTCAGCATTACATATCGATATTGATTTATATACATTATGGGTAAATAGGGTGGGGGACCATCTCCACCTGGACTCATAGTTTTAATGGTGAGGTGAACCATGAACCATAGGGAAATTAACCTCTGACTTTGTCCCCGTTTGTTCTCTTGGTTGCAAGACCATCTGTACCTCATCAAATTACAAATCCATCAAGGTGATTAGTGTTTTCCTTTGTTTTCTTTGCTCTTATTTGATTGTATCATGTGCCAGGAGGTATTGATTGCAATAAAAATGTGTGATGTATAGACTCTTGTCACAGCTAGTGGGGACTTCAATCATAGAACAAAAGTAAATACAACACAAACAGAAAGAGATATATTGTCTGATAATTCATATATTAAATGACTTAGTACCAGGCAGATGGCATATATTTCCATTAAAAAATTGTGAACTTAGAAAGAAAAACAGATTTATGTGACATTTTGTGGTCCCTTGTCCCGCTCGTGTCCTTAGTCTTAAAACACAAAACATTCTACATTCAGTATATAGAGGATCTTACATGAATGCTCATTTATTATTGAATTTATTAAATGAGTTGGCATTATATATTTTGCAGGGCTCTACCGAGTGCTATATCATGTTTGCTAACAAGATAAATCAAATAATAAATGATGAATCTGTTATCATATAACTCAGAAAAATAGTACATTTACCATTTATTTAACATATCATGTCTATAACACAAAAAAATCACATATATCTTACCTTCCACGTGTTGTTTTGATGACATCTAATGCTGAACCGGAGGTTGAACATATGGTACAGGTGTCTGTACCATTAGTACGTTTAGCAGGCTTGTATAAGGAACAAGAAAAAAGTCTGACATATTTGTTTCTGTCATTCGTCTTGTGATGTAATGTCTCAAAATAACATCATTTTACCATGACAAATCAACATCATTTATATATTCGGGGAAGTTGGAACGTTGTTTGGCATTTTACATACGGTAGTTACAAGAGCAAACTACAATGAATCAGAAGGCATACTACATTAGGTTAATATAAAAATAATGTCATGAATTGATTACACTCCTGCACAGTTAATTATGTGATAAATAATATTCATATACCAGAACTTATTGGTTTGACAGTATGGACATTATCTCAAGAAAACTTACTTCTCACTGTTGAGGTTGTGAGTTTGAGCACAGCCTTGCCTAAAATCTTTGTGATAAAGTTTACCAGAGTAATTATTTCAAAATTCAAAATTACAGTTTATTTAACCCTATTCTAATGCAATTAATAAATACGTTTTATCATTAAAATTTACGCGCTGAACCAAGTTACTCTGGTGACTAGAGTTTAAATTAGCAGAATGATGCATGTCATTAATGATGCACTATAAAAGTAGATTCTGGTAAAAATTAAACTAAATCAACAAACTGATCCAAATATTCAATACATCTTTATATTTTTAACATTTTATAAATAAAATGGTAGTTTAAATCGTTAAAATTTTTTTTCAAACTACCGTTTACGTTGTTTTCGGTGACGCTGTAAACAAATAAAGTAATACATAGAACGCGAAGATGTGGCGATTTTACTGACGGTATAATTATGCAGTTTTTAATACTCGTGAATCTAAGAGCACCAACCAATGAAATCACAGAAACTTTCTATAATGACAATGATAATGACAATGACAAATAGTTTATTTGCTTTAAGGCCACCAGCCCATGCAACATGTTTTTATACAAATAAATGTTAACAAAACAGTACGTGAGTTTTCAAGATTGCATGAAGTATTACATCATTTATACACAGTTATACATGCATAAAACTTCTTTTCGTCTCTTAAAGGCATAATGGAGATACGTTGCTACAGATTTTATCAAACTGTCATTTTGTGTTGCCATTAAAATGGTAAACTTATGTTCAGTTGGATTATTAAAATATTTATCTGGCAAATATGCTTCTCTTAAATCTGTATATATATTACAACACAGTAAAAAGTGAAACTGATCTTCTACAACATTTACATCACACAATGTACATAACCTTCGATCTCTTTCTATATTTCTGTAACGACCCCTTTCAATTTCCAGGTCATGAGAACTCGATCTGAAGCTCTATAGAGTGTTAGAATCATGCTTTAATAAAGTATTGGTAACAAATTCTTCACCAAAATGGGTCACTATATATAACCTGTAATATGTTTTAAATGGCATTAAGCCTCTTTAAGGAAGTATTTTTTCACATCAAGAATCCAGTCATACACATTCGGATGGTTCAACACAACACTGCTCTATTTTCTTATTTGTTAATATGTAGACAGAACCATGTTGCACTAAACCTGTAATACATATTTTCATTACTTCACCTGTCAAAGTCCAAGATCAGTGACCTTTGATCTAATTAATGGAAATTGGAAACTACATTACAGAAATTAGAAAAAAACAACTGGACTTGATTGTTACCCGATGAATAAATCATGACTGTGGTCTAGCAGTATGAAGAATTATGTCCCTTATCTGTGTATTGGATCAGTCTATGTAGTGTACATGTACAGGGATTCAGATATACTTTGTAGATAATACTTCACACTGTAATTGATCAATTATTAGATGCTATCAGTGCTGGATATATGTAATACAATATGGTACTGTTTTGTATGTTTTTTAAATTAGTATTATTGATATTGTGTATATATATTTACATATAGGTGTATATAGATTTGTGTTACAGATTGTTTCTCCAGCAGGTGTCACGTGAAGGTATGTTGTTTTACTAGCTGGTGGAAATGTGAAAGTGTAGACTTAGTTGTGAGATCGAGTCGCAATATAATTGTTTTAAATAGGATTAATATTTAGTTCTTCTCTTGATGATAAATCCTTTCCAGTGTTTGCGATTGGAATTGTTTGATGCTTAACCCTTTACTTCATAAAGACACCTTTGGACACCTCTAATATTGCAAGTATTAATTCATCACATATCAGCAATGGGTGAATTATGTTTATATTAACTGACAGAGTGGAAAACAGTGCAGGAAGTGTTCAGATTGCTCGTTACGAGCAATCTGAACTCTTCCTGCACTGTTTTCAAAGGCCTTCTGTTATTGATGTGGGAAAACATGTATCTATGGAGTAAAGGCTTAATGGTTCCCATGGCTAAGTGGTCTTAACATCACTGCGAACTCCTCTGCACCCAGGTCTATCCTAACACCTTACCCAACGCTAGTTACTGGCTGAATGGGGTATCAATTTAAATTACTTAAAAGAAAGGTTATGAAGCCAAGGTAACAATGTCTGTATCATATTTATCTCATATTTATATCATCGTATTTATATTATCCTATATTTATATCATATTTATATTATCATATTTATATAATATGTATATTATCATATATTAATATCATATATATATATATATAATATCATAGTATTCATATCACATTTATATTAACATATTCATATCATACTTATATAATATTTATATCATATTTATATTATCGTATATTTATATAATATCTATATTAACATATATTTATGTCATATTTATATTATCACATTTTTAGACCTGACTTTCTGCATATTTATGTTCATAAAAAACATCAATACCTGATATACGTGCATTATCAGTGTTGATGTACCGGTATTAATCTTCAGAAAGTAAGTCAGTTTGGAAAATACATGTATTTCATAACATAGTGAAATCAGCAGGCATACCAGTTTCTGTGCGTCCTAATTAAAACCTTGAAATAAGATATTATTTAAGAACTAGTTTATATGTAATGGATAGTCAGATGCTCATTAATAGTTATGTTACATGTATAATTACTTGGTTACTCTCCTTTCAACTATATAATATTATGATCATAATGTATATTATATGTACCAGTACATAATCAATTAATCTAGTTAAATTAAAAACAGTGTAATTAAATTGTGAAAATATAAATGACAAATAGCTGATTTTAAAGTATATAGGAAATTTGTAATGATGTCATTGTTTATTGCTTGTTGCTGAGCTGTAAAAAAACATTAAAAAAACTCTCTCCGTACAGCTTTCCCTTCATGTTCAGGAATAATGAAACAGACTTTTATTTTATAATGTCGGTGTCTGATGACTCTCAAATTCTGCTTGATTATAAAGTTTTCTGATATTGAGAATGTTTTTATTCTCACATTATACAATATAATGTCAAACCTGTGTAAGCAGTCACCTCTATTAAGCAACCACTTGTCTTAAGCAGCCAAATCTACTATTTCCCAGTTCTATGCTTTATGAGCAAATTAACCTGTATTAAGCAACAACCTGTCTTAAAGGGCAACTTTTGCTCCTTCTAATGACTGGCTGCTTAAGACAGGTTTGACTGTACCTGATTGTAATTAAGAATATGTCAAATAATAAAAATTCTCAAATACTTGCAAATTCCAGGCAACATCCAATTAATAGAAAAAAACAGTACATTTAAAACACGTATAACATGATCCCATTGTATGTTTACAGATTTAAGTTCGCGACCAAGTCACGGCAGCACAATGGAGGATGAGTTAACGTGTCCAGTGTGTTTAGAGTTATACGCAGATCCACTGCTGCTGCCCTGCTCTCACAGCATCTGTAAGAAATGTCTCCAGGATATCCTAGATAACAGATGTAAATCTGGAAAAGACGGTACCAGCATTTGTATACAATCCTCTCTTATTTGTTTTAAGTTCATCTGGGCTGAATGCTTCAAAGGACCTTCAGTGATAATTTTTATAATGTCTGTTTGTTCATCTTTTTTTAATTTTTTTTTTTTATTACTGATTTCAATAAATACAAGTTTTTTTTTTAATAAGCTCACCCAGTTTTATTAGTGGAATGAATCTGAGTAAAATCATCGTCCCTCTGTGAGATACCAGCAAACTTTCTCTCACAAGTTTTTTTATCAAGTTGGGCTCGGACCCACGACCTTAACAGTAAGAAACCTTGGGACAGTATATCAGACCTCTTGGCTGCAAAGAAATTTTAAGTTTACTCTCTGATATTCCTTCTGTTTATACAATCAATGCAGTCACATGACTGGCATTGTTCAGTTGATGATCATCAGAACTTGTATCTAATGAATATGCATGTATATAAGTGGAGCATGTTAAAGAAATGGACTATTTACAATCATGAAGTAGGTCATTGCAACTAACCATAATATAAAAATGTAATTCTCTAAATATGACACAGGTGACTTTCAGAATGTTTGAGCTGGGCTGATCAACCAATGTCTATGAGTTTACTGCAATAATGGCTTATAATTGTTCTATCTATAGTAGAATTTTAAATCATCTCTGCCAGATTTTTTTATTGAGCCAAAACGATATTTGATCATGCAGAACTTTACTTGATGTGATGTTTCTTTAGATCAGAAGTTATATTTAACGCAACAAGATATCATATAAGTCAACCCTTGTCTTAAGCAGCCAGTAGAGGGAAAGAGCCTTTCAAGACAGGTTGTTGCTTGATTAAGGTTGGTTTGCTCTGAAAGCATAGACATGAGAAATAGCAAGTGTGGCTGCTTAAGACAAGTGGCTGCTCAATAGAGCTGACCACATACACAGGTTTGGCTGTACTTGCCAGATTGACATCACTGGGAAGAGCAAGGTTGGATCACCTGTTATTCAGGTGTAAGCTCCCCAGTGATAGTTTTCCTGCTGACCAGTCCAAGGCAGTGACCCCTGTTACTAAAATCACTATGTTAAAACAATATGTATTACTTTGTGCATGTGTGGTGGGTGTGTCCTTAGATTGCTAGGTCTCCTGTTGAAATATTATGCAAATTATGGCCCTTGTTTGGCTTAGATATTCTGGTTAAAGTTTTACGTTACAAATACCATCAAGTCCACATGTAACAGGCATAAAATTACTGTTAAAATTTAATTGCTGTTATCAAATAATAAAAATCATAATAAATTTCAATTAAAAATGTAAACTTTATTAAGGCTTAAAGTTTCAGTTAAGTTTATTGTAAAATGGTATATTTGTCTGATGTTTGTAGAGCTGTGTTAGGTGAGAATTTTGTTAATATGCAGTTTATACAAGTCTGATTAGAGTAATCATTATACAAGCCATGTTGTAAAAGGAAACCCTTGAGGTGTTAATAACAACCATATTTTGAGTTAATAGGTCTAAGAAGGTATTTTACTTTTCATTTCATTGTCATATCAAATATTATAATCTCAGTAAATCAGTCATAAAATTTAAGCATTATTGTTTTGGAAAAAGCCTCCAGATGTTGATATAATCATTTGATTTTGAGTTGACATGAGAATTACATAATTGCTCATTTCCTTGGCATGTTTGATTGTTACATTTTGTTACATTATATTATGTTGATTATGTTGAGAAAGTCCTAATTAGTAACTTTTAGCATATTAACAGCTTTTGGTCATAATCTAAGTAAAACTAGAATCTTAATTGTTAAAATGATTTTTATTGGTTAAATATTCAAAGTTAATTTTATTGGCTAACCCATTTTTGGCACTTGTGAAAGATTTCATAATATTTAAAAAAAAAAAAAATAAGGAATTTTAGATTGTACATAGGAGTTGAGATTTTAAGTTTAGTAATTAATAATAGATGGCAAATCTGAGACTTGTATTAGTCGGTGGACTAGAATTAATTAAGTTATTTAGATATCAGAAAGAACATAATGTTTACTTCTAAGAACTTTGGTTAACCATAATTTGAGAACTATCTATGTGTGTTTTTATAAATGGATTGATGTTATGTTATTAATTGATTGAAACTGGAGATTTCTAAGTCGTGTATAATATCCTGGTACAAGTGTTAAATTAAGTTCATGACATACTGAACTGACCCCGTGTCAGCAAAGGGACGTTTTATTAGTGATCTGTGACCTAGAACTCTATCAAGCTAATTCCTCAAATGAAACTGAAACCTAGCTCACAGTGATATAGTGGTGAAACTTCCAGAGACAAACATAATCTCGGTTGGTGACACGTATCTCACCAACCACTCAATGTATTTGACTGAGACTTAACACACATAAGACTTCACAGTCATCAACCCTACTAAAATAAGTAGGTCTTGCATGAAAAATGCAAATTGTGGCCCTAATGTCTGACTTCGAAATTCTGGTAAAAGTTTTGAGTACAAGTACCATCAAGCCCATATCTTACCAACCACTCAATGTATTTCATTGAAACTTCATAAAAGACTTCCCAGTTATCAAACTTACTAAAATAACTTAGTCAGATAACTCATGCATGAATAATGCAAATTATGGCTGTAATGTTTGACCTAGATATTGTGGTTAAAGTTTGGCTTACAAGTACAATCAAGTCTATATCTCACCAACCACTCAATGTTTTTGATCTAAATTTTACGTAAGGCGTAGTTGTAGTCATGAAATCAAAGTTGGATAACTCTTGCGAGATTTTGTTGCAAATTATGGTCCTTGTTTGACTTTAAAGTTCTGATTATACATGTAGTCTGTATCTCAGCAGCTTCTACATGTATTGGATTGCACTGGATTGAAAGTTTTACCAATAGAAGTTAGTGAGATAACTCTTGTAAACCTGGATTGGCCATTAATCTCAGTCAAAGTTTGAATTTTTGTGACAAATGATTTGAACAGTTGTGGACTGCAGTTGCTTTTTAAAGTATTTATTTCCATAGCAGTAATGTATCTGCTCATAGAAAATAGACACTTAAACTGGTATGTTGTCTGTTTTTAAGCACGAGAATTGTCTTACAATCACTGAAAGGGGGCATAACTCTGCAGTGAGACATATTTTTATTTACTTTAAATTTGTCTTGTCACATCGGAGCCTTGTTTGTTTGTCTGTTATAAATCACTGACATTGATTAAATATATCCACTATAATTGTAAATCTCAATATAAAATGTAGTATAGTTTAATTCTGTTTTGATAATTAAAATAATAATAAAAAAAATCTATCTTTACAGGTCTAGATTGCCCTTCGTGCAGAAAATCCCATCCAATCAACAAATCAAAGGTTGGCAAGCTTCCACGTAATCTGGCACTTGAGAACATTGTATTCCGTTACCAGGAGATGCAAAGTCAAAGCCTCACCAAGAAATGTAAAAGTCTGGATCTCAATCTTGATTTTCATATGACTGATTCAAACCCAAACTTACCTCTCACCACAGACCTGGATAGCCCGGTATTCAGCGATGAAATAGAGGAAACTTGTGGACTTTGTGATGAGAATGCAAAAAACAAAGCATCCTGGTACTGTGAGCAATGCTGTGTGGCATATTGCCCAATCTGCTTGAAGAATTTTCACCCAAAACGTGGTCAATTAGCCCATCATAAACTTAGAAAGCCCAAAAAGGACGAGTCATCAGAAAAGCAGTCATTTTGTGTAGACCATGAGACTGAATTGGCGGCAATATTCTGTGACAAGTGTCAGTTACTGGTCTGCCATCTGTGTGTATGTGAGGGTGTGGGTAAACACTCACAACATAAGATCCTGTCACTGGACACAGCCTGGAACCAGACAAAGGTAAGTTACTGGTCTGCCATCTGTGTGTATGTGAGGGTGTGGGTAAACACTCACAACATAAGATCTTGTCATTGGACACAGCCTGGAACCGAACAAAGGTAAGTTACTGGTCTACCATCTGTATGTGAAGGCATGGGAAAGTACTCACAATGTAATGTCCTGGCATCGACTTGTCATGGCAAAATGATGTTACATTGAGGTGTTGTGTCATAGTGACGTAAATGAATGTATGTAAAATGTGATTTACACCTTACACTAATACATCTTGGAAAACTAGGTTTTTTTCTCTCAATTCATATACAAATGACCTGGGAAAAAAAAGTAAATTTTCCGTTTATTTAGGTAGGTGATAAAATGAATCTTTCATTCAATCTCATTTACTACTAAAAATTCTGTTATGCCAGACAAGAGCCAGGCCTAGTATTTTTTGTCAATTTGTTTAATAAATTCAATATCAAATGAGTACCCATGTAAGATCTTTTATGAATGAAACAGCTGGTATTATGGATCCTCTATAAATGAAACAGTTGGCATATGGATGCTATATAAATGAAACAGTTGTGTGTGGTTAACACTCAACTGGCTATCAATTCACAATCAGTGACACAGTTTGCAATAATGTAACCCCAGATCAACCTTTGACTAACTTGCAGGGAAATTAAGAATGTTTTATAGGTTTGGGGCTTAGATAGAACATTCTGTCTGGAGAGATAACTGTTTTTGGTAGGAACCAAGCTCTGTTGAGTTCTCACAAAAACAGTTATTCCAAGAAAAGTAATTTTCTATACAAGCCGAAGAAGCTGCATCTGATAAAATGTTTAAAATATTTTACATCAAACAAAAAAAAAAAATTAAAATAAATGAAGTAAATTGTTTATTTTGCAGACACTGGAGCAGAAGATTGTATGTAGGACAAATATTAAATGACAAAAACAGCTTCAAGTTTAGATCTTAATGATTCTTCATTATCTATTGTAGGAGACAATCTCACGGACAAAGGAAAAGTTGGAAAGTATGACGTCAACTTTGTCTGATCAGAGTTTAAAAATGGAAGATATGAGTGATGATGTTGAGGTAAGCATGCTTACACACGCACACACCCTAACATGCACATTGTCACGTACACAAATATTGTTGTTCTTTGATAAAATATAAACCAATCTGGTTCAATTTGTAAAACAGCTCTGACAGACTGTGGAATTATTTACAGCAATTATATGGATTTTATCACAATGCCCTGTGCAGAAAGGAAAACATTGTACAGACATATCAAAATGGTATAAAATACAGTAATAAATATGATGTTGACCTCAAAGAGAAACTGGCACACATGGACACACACACAGAGGGTGTATAGGTTAGCTATGTTTGTAAAATAAATGACTTATGCTATTTTTGATACAATTATAAGTTATACTACTTTACCTCAAAATGAATCTGTGTATAACCACCATCCTTCCACAAGCCGTTTGTAACCTGTTTCATATAAAGTGTTCGACCAATCTGTGCTTGAACCCATGACCTCAGTGGTGATAGGCCAATGACAACAGCTTAATTAGACCACTTGTACGTATAAAAATACAGTTTTCAATACTACATTCATTCCATTTACAGATAAAGTCACCCAATATGATATGTGTTATTTGTATTTATGTCTCAGGAAGACATATTGTTTTTGTGTTTTCCGTCTGCCATCCATTTTTCACAAAATCTTGTCTCTGGAACTTCTCCAACATTTAAGGTCAGTTTTAGTCAAAACTAGCTAGGAAGGATCCATGTAAGGTAATGTTGTACATACTCTTTTTGTGTTCCGTTTTGATATTTTTAATGGAGTTAAGGCCCTTTGCATTTTCAGAATTAAAAGTCCTATATTAGGGGGAGAACTAGGGTTCTAGTTAATTGTTATCATTATCATCCATGACCAGATACAGTTCTTTTGTTAATAGGATGATGTAGGTTTTCATGATAAACATCATTGTGTATTATTTCTTTTATCAATTGAGTTTAATGCCATTATCAACACATCATGTGTTACGAATGACATCCATTTGTAGGGGTCTTCATGGTTGAGTTGTCCAAGCTGTCTCAAGATTACCTTCCTCTCACTGCTAAGTTGGTTGTTTCAAGTCTCGCTCACTCCAAAAACTATATTTGAGAAAGTTTGCCCGTTACTTGCAGAAGGATGATGGTTCTACTCAGATTCATTCCAGGGTCTTCCTCCACCAATAAAACTGGATGCCATATATAACCTGAAATGTGATGAAAATGGCACTAAACTCCATTCAAAAAAATGTATTTTTAGATGAAGACTATAGATGCATACGCACACACTGTCCATCTGTCCATATAAAATGGTTCTTTATGTGTTTACATACATACACACACACTGTCCATCTGTCCATATAAAATGGTTCTTTATGTGTTTACATACATACACACACACTGTCCATCTGTCCATATAAAATGGTTCTTTATGTGTTTACATGCATGCGTCATAATGAAATGTGGGTGTTTATGTTTACTTGAGTTTTCATAAGAATTTGACGCGAGAATTCATGTACACATGTTGTGAATTTGTATGATTCTTCTCTAGGCAATCCACAGTCAGGCATGTCAGAAGATCGACCTTCAGTATCAACGTTTGATTGATGACATCACATCTAGTCTACGCCAACACCGCCACACCACGCTTCATAGGCTCTCTGAGAGCAAGTCCAAACTCCATGCCAAGCTGAGGACCCAGTTGGATGAGAACCGTCAGCAGTCGAAGACCATTGAGAACTTGATGGAGTCATCAAAGAAACTTCTGGATGAAGACCATGTGAAGGGATTGCTGGGAAGGGCCGTCGAGGTGGCACCACTTATACAGAGACAGGAGGCAGTTGCAGATAGGTCAGGATTCTTTAAAATTTTGAAAAATTTTGTTCAGTTAATTTTAGTAAAAAGTTCAGTATTTAGTTAAAGACCCAAAATTTTCTGCTGGGTAGAGAGTTATGTAGGAGTGGCCAATGCACAACTGATGTTTTCTTCACCTGTCGGTTATGGTGCTAACACTACACCATTGCAACGTAGATGAAATATGTATAAACACAGATCCATACATATTTGTTTACAATTCAGAGTGCATGACCTCACAAGCTCCTCCTAGAATTTAACATTTTTGGCAGTTGGAGTTAATCTTTCTTTTTTTCAAACTGCACATATCGGTCACACACACTTTTTGGAAAATATCTTTTTGCCAATTATATGTATTAATATTAATCTAGTATTGTGCAAAGTCAAACAAAAAAAATGCAGTGGTGACTACCGGTATGTAATTTTGAAAAAAGGGTTCTCTGATTTGAATCATGTATAGAAGCATATAAAACCTGACAGAGCTGACGTAGCCATCTTGTGGCTTTTATATTGCAGTTGGGGCTTTATAAGAATGTGATGTGAAAATATTATATCCTCCAGATTTAGTGTGAATAGGAAATGGCATTCGATGATAAAACAAGTATATTTGAGTTTGAAATAAAACTTGATTATCAAAGAGACATTGATGAACCTGGGGTAAAATCTGATTATCAAGATTAAGATGGTATTTATGTGAGCTATGTCCAGTAAAGAAAAGATGATGAACAAGTTTATTATTAAAGCTGAAACTTGGATGAATTAGAGTAACAAGTTGGCTGCTTTTGAAAAGCATCCAATGGTTAGGTCTTATCAAAGAGGTGGTATATAGATTTAATGAATGTATATGTTTGAGTTTGTACGAAATTGATGAAAAGATGCAAAATTTGAGTGAAACAACATATTTAATTTAAAAACAATAAAAACAACCGCACACAGGGTACTAAATACACTGGTGATACTTAATCCCGACCAGGTTCTGGCTGACACGGCCAAATTCCGGATGCAGGGAAAATGCAGACGTGGAGTGCTTGAAAGTAATTTTGATGTTTAAATGTACTAATCTCAATCATTATGCATTTTGATTTGCATATTTAAAAAAACGTCTTGAAACTTACCTTATATAATTATTTTCTAACGTAAATGTTATGTTATTTACTACTGTGATCATATATATTTTAAAATAATTTGCGGATATATAATTTAAAAAAACAACAATTAAAAACAAAACTTGTGCATGTTCGGAGATATGTCTGATTCTTGCAACGTGCTGAATATATGCCACACCGGTAAACTCACCTTGTTGTTTTTAAAGAAAATATATTTCTGTTGTATCAAGTAAAATAAACAACTGTTGCTGTTTGATGCGTTATTTTTTCGTTGTTATGGGTTCAGCATTTCATATTAGATTAATTAAATAGGTCGTTATTTGAAAACGATTTACATAAACTCAGCAGGAATCGTTCAAAAACGGCGATAAGTCTTCAAAAAAAGATCAGTTTCAAGACCTCAATTAAGGCATTTTTATTTTGTTTTTCAATATTTTCTTATTGAATATGCAAAGAGCAATGAATAATGATTCCAATAAGAGCATTAAAACACCACAATCAATTAATACACACACTGCAGTTGCATTTTCCTTGCAGCTGTTAAGTGGTCGGGTCAGCAGGTACATATGGCCGGGTTTTAGTATCAATTGCGATTTGTACATTCCCATAATGCACTGTTTTGAAAACCAATGGTGACCCCCATGTATCTGATGCAGTGTTTTTAACATGTGATCGTGACGTTTCAATATTGCAGCGCCCAGAGTCAATTACTTAACTGGCCCTTATATAGGGTTCGGTCGCTCATGTGACCTAACCAAAAAAAGATCAAGATGAACTTTAGGTACCAAAGTTTCGCACGGCTTTTAAGATAAATTTTAGGTAGAAATTGATTGTCAAAGATATTTTGAGGTAAACTTTTGTTATTAAAGAGAATTTTGTTGAGAAAATAAAGTTATATAATTTTAATTATCAAAGAAACTTCGACGAGTTCCAGGTAAAATTTGAATTTTAATAAGATATATTGGTGCATTTGTGTTGATATCTGATACTGATATAGGAACTAATATCTGGATGCAGGTATTCCTCTGTTGATATCTGATACTGATAAAGGAACTAATATCTGGATGCAGGTATTCCTCTGTTGATATCTGATACTGTTAGAGGAACTAATATCTGGATGCAGGTATTCATCTGTTGATATCTGATACTGATAGAGGAACTAATATCTGGATGCAGGTATTCCTCTGTTGATATCTGATACTGATAGAGGAACTAATATCTGGATGCAGGTATTCCTCTGTTGATATCTGATACTGATAGAGGAACTAATATCTGGATGCAGGTATTCCTCTGTTGATATCTGATACTGATATATAGGAACTAATATCTGGATGCAGGTATTCCTCTGTTGATATCTGATACTGATATAGGAACTAATATCTGGATGCAGGTATTCCTCTGTTGATATCTGATACTGATAGAGGAACTAATATCTGGATGCAGGTATTCCTCTGTTGATATCTGATACTGATAGAGGAACTAATATCTGGATGCAGGTATTCCTCTGTTGATATCTGATACTGATAGAGGAACTAATATCTGGATGCAGGTATTCCTCTGTTGATATCTGATACTGATATAGGAACTAATATCTGGATGCAGGTATTCCTCTGTTGATATCTGATACTGATAGAGGAACTAATATCTGGATGCAGGTATTCCTCTGTTGATATCTGATACTGATAGAGGAACTAATATCTGGATGCAGGTATTCCTCTGTTGATATCTGATACTGATAGAGGAACTAATATCTGGATGCAGGTATTCCTCTGTTGATATCTGATACTGATAGAGGAACTAATATCTGGATGCAGGTATTCCTCTACTGACATATAACCGGTAATGTGTTGGAAGTGGCTGGTAAAACTCCCTCCTTACGTTTCGATCCATTCTTCCTTTTATCTCTTCAAGTAAGCTGATTGAAGTCAAATTACTGGATAGAACTGACACACCCATACATTAAAGCATTTAGAGGAACCAGAGCTTCCATCAAGTTATTTAATGGGATAATTGAAGCTTATTTCCAATCCCTTGTATGTAATATTTCTGTGTTTCCAGATTAAAGAACAATAAGCAGGTGTATCAGGAGTTGATGTCTGACAAGTCCACACAGCAGGACATGAAGCAGTCTGTAGCACAGTTCAAGTCGTCTGCTCACTCCTGCCTCAAGTGCATGCTGGGTAAACTCATTTTACAATCATATTTGTTTGTTCGTTTGAATATTTAGAGTCATCTTTATGTCATCGAGAGCTAAAGACGATCAGCTAAGCTAATCACTCTTTCCTGGGATCCTGGAAGTTAACCAGTACTCAAGCCCACCCCATATATACAAGTAACTGATAACTATTGACAAAAAGCAACGAGACACAATGCCGTATATTAATCATCAAGTATGGGGATTGATCTCACGACCCCTGGATTGATAGTCAGATATGCTACTGACCGAGCAAGCCGGGCGCCAGCTGACAATTATTTATCTCAAATAGTTTACAGTAATATCAAAAGCAAATAAACAGAAAGCAACTTATCTGTGAAAATCTGAAAAAAGTCTAAACCATAATGTCTGATGTTTGAGTTAAAGAAGACCTGGAAAGGGTCGAAACTAGTCGATATTAAAGCAATCAAAACCAGTTCCTTGTCAGTAGTTAATTCCGCTACCATAACCTACCAATCTAAAGATATGATAGTTGGGTTCATTGATTATCGTAAACTTCTTAATCTTCAGTTGAAATGATACTTTCAGGATCATTATATTAAAATCATATTGTTAGTGTACCAGTGTTTCAGTTAAATATGAGTAAACTGTCACTTTCAGGTCTTCAATAACTTTTTAGAGGTTTATTAAATAAAAACGTATTTTTAGAATTTCACCAACATACATAAAAAAATTATAAATAGTTTTTTTACACAGAACTGTACAACTGTTTTAGTTATTGTGTGTACAATTTCAGGTGATGATGCAGAGAGATGCCAGAGTATTATTCCAGTCATTAAATCACCTACGTCACCTGGCAAAGAGGCTCCACGCGTTATTAACAAATGTCTAACTACCTGGGGATTTAACTCCACTAGTTTTACCGCCGAGCCTCTCACATTTAACTCAATGTGGTCCGTAACTGTGGAGAAAAATGCAAGTCAGATGGGGGATATAAAGAATGGATATGTGTTCGGTGTCGGAATTTCTTTTGACAAACTGAATTTCAAAGACCAAGTAGGAATGAATAGTATATCCCATGGAATTGTGTGCACTGGAGGAAATCTTGTATATGCCCACAATGGTAAAACAGAACAGTTAATGCCATTGGACTGTTTACCTCTGTCAGTAACAATCTATTGCACTACTGACCAATCAGAAGGAGTGTTACTTTCATACACTTTCACTGATGCATCATGGGGAGATACTCTTCATGGGAAGAAGATTTTGATTGACCAATCATTAAGGAAAGAAGTATTTCCAGTATTTACAGTCAGCCAGCGTGTCAAAATGCAATTTCCTACGTATGTCTGATGTGCAATGTTTAGGTTAGATTATATACTAGTAAGTTGGGTTAATGGGAGATTTAGTTATTAAATATGTATAAATTTTGATGTCGGCAAAGGATTGTATAAGATGTCAACCTAGGACTGTAGGTGGTGTCAATCCAGGACTGTATGTGGTGTCAACCCAGGACTGTATGTGGTGTCCATCAAGGACTGTATTAGATGTCAATCAAGAACTGTATGTGGTGTCAACCAAGGACTATATGTGATGTCAATCAAGGTCTGTATGTAGTGACAACCAAGGACTATATGTGGTATCAATCCAGGACTGTATGTGGTGTCTATCAAGAACTGTATGTGGTGTCCATCAAGGACTGTATATGTTGTCAGCCAATGACTGTATGTGGTGTCAGCCAATGACTGTATATGGTGTCAGCTAAGGACTGTATGTGATGTCAGGCAAGGACTGTATATGGTGTCAACCAAAGACTGTATGTGGTGTCAACTAAGGACTGTATATGGTGTCAACCAAGGACTTATGTGGTGTCAACCCAGGACTGTATATGATGTCGGTCAAGGACTGTATGTGGTGTCAACCCAGGACTGTATATGATGTCAGCCAAGGACTGTATGTGATGTCAGTCAAGGACTGTATGTGGTGTCGATCAAGGACTGTATGTGATGTCAACCCAGGACTTTATGTGGTGTCAACCAAGGACTGTATATGGTGTCAACCAAGGACTGTATATGATGTCAGTCAAGGGCTGTATGTGGTGTCAACCCAGGACTGTATGTGGTGTCAACCCAGGACTGTATGTGATGTCAGCCAAGGCCTGTATGTGGTGTTAATCAAGGACTGTATGTGATGTCAACCGAGGACTGTATGCGGTGTCAACCAAGGACTGTATATGGTGTCAACCAAGGACTGTATATGATGTCAGCCAAGTATTTATGTGGTGTCAGCCAAGAACTGTATGTTATGTCTATCAAGGACTGTATGTGATGTCAACCCAGGACTGTATGTGGTGTCAACAAAGGACTGTATATGATGTCAGCCAAGGATTTATGTGGTGTCAGTCAAGGACTGTATGTTATGTCTATCAAGGACTGTTTGTGATGTCAACCCAGGACTGTATGTGGTGTCAACCAAGGACTGTATATGATGTCAGCCAAGGATTTATGTGGTGTCAATCAAGGACTGTATGTTATGTCTATCAAGGAGTGTATGTGATGTCAACCCAGGGCTGTATGTGGTGTCAACCAAGGACTGTATATGATGTCAGCCAAGGATTTTTGTGGTGTCAATCAAAGACTGTATATGGTGTCAACCAAGACAGCATCTGGGATGCACTCAGAAACAGCTCAAGTTTATTGTGTTGGTTAATAAATGTGGAGACAAAATTAACTAAACATTGTGCTGGCTATAAATGGTTGCTTACGTTTTCAAACATCTTTTGGAATGGTTTTCTTGTGTTTAAACACAGGACTTAATAGTGAATCAAAAAATCTCTTGAATGACACATGACCTTTACTTTTTTCATAATATCTTTGGTAGTGTTAAGGTTGACAAACAATAATATATAAGTTTTACTTCTTTCATTTGGGTCTCTCTATGAACAATGATAGGGGTTAAGTAAATATAACTATATACTGGCTGTGTTTTAATGGTATATTGTAACGCTAATTGTATCCCTTAACATTGTTGTAAAATTGTGTAATGCTAGTTATCTCCCTTTGACATTGTTGTAAAATTGTGCCAGTTATCTCCCTTTAACATTGTTGTAAATTGTAATGTCAGTTATCTCCCTTTGACCTTGTTGTTCCAGTGGAGATAATTTTGTCAAGTATTATCAATTATTACAAACAAGAGATTTCTACTTGCAATTACAATCAAATGTAATTACAATTTTGAGTTGTGCTGTCTGTACCATTATCCAATATATTTTGTTTTAGTTGATGTTTATTTTAGTGAAAATTTCACAAAACAGAACTATAATGTAGTAACTATAGCAACTCTAAAATGTAGTAACTATAGGAACACTGAAAAAAGTTACTATAGGGAGTCTATTATATAATAACCATAGGGACTATATGATGTTGTAACTATAGGAACACTGAAAAAAAGTTACTATAGGGAGTCTAAAATATAACCATTGGGACTATATAATGTAGTAACTATATAGGAACTCTATAACATAGTGACACCAGGGAGCAGGTACAGGTTCTATTTTGTTAAAGCTTTCAGTAAACACAATTTCAGTATTCATTAGTAAAATAAAATAAGTTGATATTTCACTAAAATGAATTATGCCTTACATCATTTAAACCTTTGAAATCATTTATTCTAATTTCAGTAGTAATATTCTAATTGAGACATTCATATAATCCACCAAGAACTGTATGAACTAGATTACTTGTAAGAGTATTGTAAAAAAATATGGAATGTTTCCCATAAGAGAGATCTCAGTTGTAATTTATAACATGATAGAAATCACAGACTAACACAAGATAACATTGTAAAACACTCCACTGAGGTTTAAATCATTACTGAACACTTAATGCCGACTGTTTCATTACATACTAAATTATTGAGCAATTTTCATGTGGGATGATTAACGAAAATAATGATTTTGGTTTTTCAACATTTGTGGGTCCGGTACAACTCATATTACGACACTTGAAAAGTTTGCAGTAGTTTGTTACACGCAATGTTTATCTTGAAAATTATTTAAAAGTTATGTGCAAAGACTTAAGAATGTTGGCTAGGAAGTTTTCAGATTTTCATGTTTACAAATTTTATATCTTAAATAAAAGTTTCTTTTAAGAAACCATTATTTTTGTTAGTCATATGATTTTGGATACATTGAACAATTTAAGCCAAAAACGTGTCTATTTAGCAGCATTTTCTTACTAAGAAAACTATGGGATAGGCTAACTGTAGGCATAATAAATATTTTTCATAATAGAAAATTTTGAATATATTAGTTTATTTTCTGATGTTACCAAATATGAACATTACATTTAAAATTACACTAAATTATGCACTATTTAAGGTAATTTGACAAATATTTTAAAATGCATGGCAGCCTATGATTTTATTTTACAAAGATTAAGCTGTTTGTTTTCCATTTTTATTATGAAGCTCATAATCAAGTACCTGTAACTGGTATGTAAAGTACAATCTGCTATGTATTTACCATCCGTATCCGCCATACTTGTGTTATATTGAATCTTGCCTGGATGACTTATTGTGTATTATGTTAACTTTGTTCTATGTTTTGTGGATTTATTTATCCATGTTTGTACCCATCATATAACTGCAATCCAATATTGAATGACAATTATTATTATTTGAAACCAACATTATGTTTTTAATTTTATGTTTGAATATTTAACTGCAATTCAAATTTGTATGGCAATTTATTGTTATTTGAAGATTAAATATATAACTGTCATTTGACTTCCTTATCTGACGACTACCAAACAGAGAAGTCTCAATCCAGAATTCCTGTTCTCTTCCACACCCCCGTGTACTAGAAGTGGGGTGGTACTGCAGTGATTAGAATGTTGGTCACTAATCTTTTTCAAGATATTTTGGTTATATAACTATTGTGTAAATTTAGTGCCAGAAGAAAATGGAAACTGAGTGCTAGAGAGCACTCAATTTGAATCGACATAATTTTTAACAATTCAAGAACAACTCTGCCACTATTTATCCAACTTGGCCAGTTCAAGAACACGTCCGAGATATTCTGGTTATATAAATATTGTGTAAGTTTGATTAAGATAAAATGAAAACTGTGAGTGCTAGAGCTCATACAACATTGAATAATGCAACGTATTACTGTTCAAGGGCAATAACTCTAACAATGATTGACCCATGAATGAACCTGCAGAACTGTAAAGTTTCAGCAAATACTATCCGATACTCAATTTATCACCTCTTGTCACGTGCATAACCCACAATGATCCTATTATTGCCATCATTCATTTGATCTTATCTTTAATATTGAATTAAATTTCTTGGAAAATCAAAACAAAATAACTGCAATGACTGACACATTAGACATATTTTAATCTAAAATTATTAACCACAAATACATGCATAATTAAAATATGATCAGTCGGCCAATTCTTGTATACTCATATCCATCAAAGTTATATTTAACTGTACGAAAAAACATGCATTTCTTTCTGAAACAGGTCTCCAATTCTTTTCAACACACCCTTGAACATGTAATTCCACGGCATTTGAACACATTATATATACATCTGATGTACAAATACAATGTATCTGTGACATACACATGGAACACATACCGCGTATGTATATCTGTGGTGAGCAGAAATGTATCTGTCCAGTTATGTATTTCATGTGCTTTTCTCATTCAAATAAGCAACTTCTTTCACAACAATTGACAACTTTTACAAATTATTATTTATCATTCACAGAGAACACAAACATGGCATTTTGGTTAGATTCCATCATCGAAGTTCAGAAAACACAATTTATTTTCATAAATTATCAATCACTGTGTCGTCTGCTTCCATTAACATCTCGTTGTCAATGAAATTTGGAGGATTTTGAAAAGTCTCGTTTTGTAACAGAGTTTCTGATTGGCCAATTGTGTTTGCTGTTAAACATTCTGATTGGCTGTCATTTTGGTCTTCAATTTCTATTGGTTGAGATTCATCGTCACCATCTACAGACTCCAGAGAAATACCCATTCCTGCCCTGATTCCACGGAGACTTGTAATATTTTGTGGTATAGTCTGAAAGAAAAAGATGCGGATATTTCTTATGTGCAATACTTAGACTGAATTTCTTTCTTTTAATCAAATACGCTAAAATGGGTTGGCCACAACAAATTACAGTGATAATTAATGCATTTTTCTTTGTGAACATTCACTAGAACATCCATGTTGTAATGAGAACAACCCAAAGTAAGATGTGTTATGCGACTATAAGTAGAGTTAACAGTTCCCTGAATATAAAATAAATATAAAGGTTGGCTCACAACCAAGAATATATACAATCCCATTTTACTTTTAGACAGACTGACAGATGGATGGATGGATGGATGGATGGAAGAATACACAGCGTCTTAATATGGAGATCATTTGTGCCAAGTGATTGCACAATCCTTCAAGTGGTTTAGAAGATATAGATTGGAAACAAAATACTGCCTTTTTTTACCTTTGACCTCAGTACGACTCTGACCATGACCCAACATGGTTGGAGGTTGCGTTCTGCATACCGTCCTAATATGGCAAACATTTGTGGCAAGTTATCTAAAAATTCCTCAAGTGGTTAAAAAGAGCGAACATGAAATATTTGAACATTCATGACTTGTATATTCAAAAGTTATTGAGCAGACACTATCTGTGACAGATGGATGCACGGGCAGACACTATCTGTGACAGATGGATGCACGGGCAGACATCCAAGCTAAGAACAATAAGTCTATCTCCCATGGAAATGAGGATATAACTTATTATTTATGCATATATACTGATATTAGAATATGCAATATAAACTTTGACACTTACATCTTTTGCCATGTGTGATAGCTCTGATGTGACTTTGTCAGCTGTAAAAGAAACACACACAACAATAAATAAAAAATAAACTTCCCTCTTCCACTGAAGCAAACACATTTCTTTATTTTATAAATCTATGTAATGTTACTTTTATTTGAAAATACAAAGTATTTCTGATGTGGAACAAGCAAAAAATCAAACTGGTGAATAACTCATAAAATCACATGAACGAGATCTTGGCACTGTCCTTTATAGATTTATTCTATTGCCATAGCAACCAAAATATTTTTCTCATCTGAAAATCAAAAACTGGCATGATCTCCTCATTCCTCTCTATTACAAGTTTCACAAGTCTAACTTACATATTTTTAAGTTATCACATCTAGATATTGACACCATTTTTTTACATTTTGTTGCCATAGCAAACAAAATATGAGTGTGACCAAAATATAAAATAACATGCATAATCTCCTCATTGCCCTCTATCACTAGGTCAAGTTTCGTGACTATACCTTAACATTTTAGCTGGATCCAGATTTTGCAGGTGGACAGCATACCGGCAGACAGATGTAGAATCACAGATGCACAGACGGTTAACATAAAGCCCCCCTACCAATTGTTATGTCATACTACAAAGTGTGATATACTACCAAGTGTGATGTCATACTACAAAGTGTGATATCTTACTACCAAGTGTGATGTCATACTACCAATTGTGATGTCATACTACAAAGTGTGATATCATACGACCAAGTGTGATGTCATACTACCAATTGTGATGTTATACTACCAAGTGTGATATCAAACTACCAAGTGTGATGTTAAACTACAAAGTGTGATGGCTTACTACCAAGTACATTTTATGATCATGTAAAATTTGTTTTGAACCTAAGATTAGATCCGTAAATGGCAGATATACTTTTTTATTGGGTATGCAGGAATATATATATATATATATATCCTGGGATAACTCACCAAGTTGTATCTCCTTGTCACTGGGCCCTGGTATGTTACCCAGATGGGGTGGAGGTTTCTGACTCAGTCTCTCATACTGGGATTGTTGTAAATCCTTGATCAGGTCGGCAGTTTTATCCAACCTTTTCTGTACAGCGTCCTCCACTTCCACTGTATCTGTACATAGTAGTTAAAATGGACAATATAAGTTTTGTTATACAATTCTTTGCCATGTATATTGAGTCTTACATTATTGCTAGACTTGCTCTCATAAGCAAAAATCCACTGTAAACTCAATGATAAAAGATCACTGGCCCACAAAACAAACCACATGAAAACCAATATCATATAACCTTTTTGAAAATTGCGAAAACAGAAATAGCATCAGATAAATAATGTTGATGATGCCATATTGTTATGCTTTTTCACCAAAATGGAGAGATCACTGTAACATCTAAATGGTTAACATAATTACGCATGTATTAAGTCAAACATGTTTTTACATTTTTCTTTGCTTCTTAATCTCTCGAGAAAATGGGCATGTAACAAAAAGGTTATTATATATATTTTTGTACATTAAGGAACATATTTTATATATATGTCTGTATTTTACAGAACAGTGTATAATAAACGAATAGTATAGTATGAGGTTAAGCCATCCCAATATCTGTCAGTAACATTACAATGGTGTATGGTTTAGACAGTACTGGTATTACAAATGTTGACATTGACACACTCAAGTATCATTCTACAGACACGTGTACCCCACTTAATCACATTTCACAGCCACAGAGAATTATCCTCTTAATGCTAAATATCTGGATATAAAAGTACAAACAATATTTTTAAAGTAATTGGTATGATCCCAAAAGGGGATTGCACCCACAACCTCCCAATATACAAGGTGGGCATTATAACATTGATCCCCACTACACACTACTACAACGTTATAAAGACATGAACACAATATCAACTTTCAGGGGGAAGTCTCATTTCCACACAATTGTGAGACTTATCTTAAATATCATTGTAAATATTAAAAACTGGCAAGTTTTGTCAAGTGAAGTGGATAGGCACATCCGAGACTTCGCATCAATCATTCACAGCAAGTTTTGTCAAGTGAAGTGGATAGGCACACCGAGACTTCGCATCAATCATTCACAGCAAGTTTTGTCAAGTGAAGTGGATAGGCACATCGAGACTTCGCATCAATCATCCACAGCAAGTTTTGTCAAGTGAAGCAGATAGGCACATCGAGACTTCGCATCAATCATCCACAGCAAGTTCTGTCAAGTGAAGTGGATAGGCACATCGGAGAATTCGCATCAACCATTCACAGCAAGTTTTGTCAAGTGAGTTGGATAGGCACATCGGAGACTTCGCACCAATCATTCACAGCAAGTTTTGTCAAGTGAAGTTGATAGGCACATCCGAGACTTCGCATCAATCATTCACAGCAAGTTTTGTCAAGTGAAGTGGATAGGCACATCCGAGACTTCGCATCAATCATTCATAGCAAGTTTTGTCAAGTGAAGTGGATAGGCACATCCGAGACTTCGCATCAATCATTCACAGCAATTTTTGTCAAGTGAAGTGGATAGGCACATTGAGACTTCGCATCAATCATTCACAGCACGTCTTGTCAAGTGAAGTGGATTGGCACATCCCAGACTTCGCATCAATCATTCACAGCAAGTTTTGTCAAGGGAATTGGATAGGCACATCGAGACTTCGCATCAATCATTCACAGCAAGTCTTGTCAAGTGAATTGGATAGGCACATCGAGACTTCGCATCAATCATTCACAGCAAGTCTTGTCAAGTGAATTGGATAGGCACATCGAGACTCCGCATCAATCATCCACAGCAAGTTCTGTCAAGTGAAGTGGATAGGCACATCGGAGAATTCGCATCAACCATTCACAGCAAGTTTTGTCAAGTGAGTTGGATAGGCACATCGGAGACTTCGCACCAATCATTCACAGCAAGTTTTGTCAAGTGAAGTTGATAGGCACATCCGAGACTTCGCATCAATCATTCACAGCAAGTTTTGTCAAGTGAAGTGGATAGGCACATCCGAGACTTCGCATCAATCATTCATAGCAAGTTTTGTCAAGTGAAGTGGATAGGCACATCCGAGACTTCGCATCAATCATTCACAGCAATTTTTGTCAAGTGAAGTGGATAGGCACATTGAGACTTCGCATCAATCATTCACAGCACGTCTTGTCAAGTGAAGTGGATTGGCACATCCCAGACTTCGCATCAATCATTCACAGCAAGTTTTGTCAAGGGAATTGGATAGGCACATCGAGACTTCGCATCAATCATTCACAGCAAGTCTTGTCAAGTGAATTGGATAGGCACATCGAGACTTCGCATCAATAATTCACAGCAAGTCTTGTCAAGTGAATTGGATAGGC
The DNA here is from genome assembly GCA_029582155.1 of Panopea generosa. Taxonomy (NCBI): domain Eukaryota; kingdom Metazoa; phylum Mollusca; class Bivalvia; order Adapedonta; family Hiatellidae; genus Panopea; species Panopea generosa. The sequence continues at coordinate 77,351,692 of CM055900.1, forward strand.
ACATCGAGACTCCGCATCAATCATTCACAGCAAGTTTTGTCAAGTGAAGTGGATAGGCACATCGAGACTTCGCATCAATCATTCACAGCAAGATTTTTCATTCAGAAAATTTAAAGGACTATAACCAAGACAAAAATCACTGAACAGGAATGTAAAAGAAATATGTAAAACTAGGCTTCAGGCTGATCCTTCAAGTTTCTTTTTCTAAAGAAAAAGTGCAGACAAGATTCTCAAGAACACTGAAAAAGGCCAGTACCAGCGTAAAATCATTGAAAAGGAAAGCAAAAGGAATATGCACAACTAAACTTCATACTGATTCTTCTCTGTAAGTTTCATTAAATAACGAGTGTTTGTTTCAATTCTGAAAATGTAAAAGGGTCACATCTCAGTCAAAAATCATCAAAATGGACTCAGGGATATGAACAACTAGACCTAACACTGATCCACAAATTGCAATTAAATCTAAACATAAATGTCTCCAGATAACATTTTGTGACAGATAGACGAACAGACAGAAAGCACAAAAACATTAAGTCTTCCAGAGAAGAAAGACACAAATACCAACAATGGCATATATACCTGGAAAAATGTTGTCCTCAGCTTCTACAGACTCATTCTCCGATATTCTCTGTAATACAAAATGACATACTTATTTCAAGCCTGTCTCAAAATGGCTCTTTTCACATTACACTGTCATTTTGAATTGTTTTCATTGGTACATTACCAGTAGTTATTGAGATATAATCATAAAGCCAGTATTAAAAAAAAACATAACCAATTTAGTATAAAAAGGGCCATTATTCTATTTATTTAAATCATATTATCTAAATTATTTAAATTACAGCTTTTATATGGCAGTTGGGGCTTTAAGATGAATATCCTCCAAACCAGGAAGAGAGATTGTAACATAAATACAAACATCACTGCTGCATCTTTGTACGTGATGTTTCTACATTAGTAACATGGGGAACAAATTATGACTGCATACTTGAGAAAAAGTTTGAGCATTGTGTGATGTATGAAATTAACACAATATTTTATTTAAATATTAGAGCAAACTAGAATACCGCACTGTACTGAACTATCATCTACCGCACTGTACTGTACTGTGCAATCAGAAAGTAATATAATACTTCACTGACCTTTGCAACTTCAGCCAACTGCTGCTTGTCTTCTTTCCTTTTCTGAAATTAAAGTAATTGTATTTTATTAAAGTGGCCGAGTGGTCTAAGGCGCCATCTCAAGATCACTTACCTCTCATCGCTAAGGTTGTAGGTTCGAGTCCCACTCACTCCAAAAACTTTATGTGAGAAAGTTTGCCAGTTACTTGCGGAAGGGCGATGTTTCTACTCAGTCTGAGGTCTTCCTCCGCCAGTAAAACTGGATATGCCATATATAATCTGAAATGTGTTGAAAATGGCTTAACGCTGTTAAAAAATGTTTTTTTATTTATAATCATATGTTACTAATATCATTAGATGTAATGAATAAAAGGCAATAATATCTGGGTGTTTTATAATGTAGGCAAGAATCGGATGACAGGTGCTCATGGATGTTGTACGAGACAACACATTAAATATTGGATACAATTTACTGCTACAGTCCCACATGTATTAAACGTTCTAGCTTCATTTCGAAAACTAGTATTCAATTGTTGATTGATGTATTTCATCTCTTTGTTTCAATCTGTATATTAATTTATGTTTTTGGTACATGGAAAGTACGCCCTGGAATCTTTCTACCTGTTGGCGTCACGTAACCATTTTGTGTTGGTACCGGATAAATTCCAGTTCATTAAATAGTATAAATGACTAAAGTCTTGGTGATGTATAATCGGTTATATATTATACCGATTATATATGTGTATATGTGACTTAGAAATGCATAAATAGTTATTGCACCCTTTTATTAAACTTTACAGCCATTTTATGCGTAACCTAATTTTGAAATTAAACACTTGCAATCATGATAATTATTTATTCAGCATTATTATATATCATTATGAATGCTTCAATCTGATTGGTTGAATCCCGAACTAAACAAGTCAAATAAAATGAACTATTGACCACTTTTTCCTTCAAAAATGAACTATTGACCACTTATTCTGTCGAAACCGGTTCTGTCAGGTTACCGAGTCAATAGTTCAAATGAAACATTCTCCCGTTTTCATGCTGATAGGTATTCAAACTCCATTTGCTCTACTCGATAAAACAACAGTTAAACTGAACTGTTTATAATATTCCATAAATTAAAACTGATACTGAAGTAGCACCTTTTTAACGCTAAAATATAATTAAACCATTTTCCACAACTGACATGTTTATATGACGTCAGGTTGTATACGTATTGGCTTTGATGATGTTATTTTGATCAAGAGCTGATCCAGAATGTAGCTAAATACTGGTGACATTGTACTTTGAATGGTTTGAAGTATTTTAAGTCAGAGAATATATGAAGGTTAGGAATGTTACCCTAATAGCTGAATTTGTTAATGGAGAACAGACATACTAAGACTATGAAAAAAATTGAATATGCTTTTCACACCTCCGTTAAAAAACGCGGTGAAAGTAGGAATGAAGTGAGGTAGAAAACTTGTAATACATTTGTATATAGATCTAATACGATTTCTCGACTTACATTTATTATTGTAATTCAATATAATAAAACAACTATCTACCTTTTTAGCGGTCAATGGTTAAAATTATTTATCCTCGGAAAATGACTATTGACCTAAACGTCTCCGTCAATAGTTTCTTGCTTTGGGTCAATAGTCATTTTCCTTGGATAAATAATTTTAACTATTGACTGCTAAAAAGGTAGATAGTTGTTTAATATATCAATCAATAACATTGATGTTAATGGCAGTGGAACTACAATTTTCATTCATTCTGCTTCAGTGCGTGAGCCCTACCATTCAAGATTTCCTGTCTGGTCGAGGCTATCTCGGGAACTACTTATTTCTCAAGAATATATATCACTTGTTAGATTTGTTTCACTTAGGCAGAGAATCTGCACAAGGTAGCATGTAAATCTGTCCAGTATCAAGGAAGATATTAACATTTTACTTAATACCTGTAGTGACTGAAAATCTCCGAATTTAGTCCTGCCTTCGACTTACAAATGATGTGACTAGAGATCATATTTCTACTGTGTTCAATTATTCATGACTAAGAATTGTTACAATATTAATGTGAGTGCTGGTACCTGTTCTATTTGTTTCATGGTGATCGAGTGCTGACCCTTGGTTAGAACATCCAGTAAACTGTCCACAATCTTTGTACAATCTTCCTCCGCCTCCTCAACAAACTTCATTACACTGAAATATTTATGTGTACAAGTTCTACTGACGTATGTGTTTGACTGGAGGGACCTTAATAAACAACCAACTGCCTTTCCAACAGAGGGCAGAAGTCCCCTAAAGGAGACCTGATTCAAATAAGACGACCTCTACTTGAATCAGAATCAAAAGCTTCCATTTATTTTCTACCTTTCCTCATTCCAACCTAACAATATTAACAAGAGTTGTCAGAAGACAACAAATCTCGCCTATGGGGTAAAACTCACCAACCATGCAAAGATTGAGATTGGAGGCAAACATCAAAACTCAAACTCAACATTATTATCCTCAATTTCTTAATGCATGCAAAATGACCTTCAGAAGTATCATTCTGCTTTAAAAAACAAATCATTCATGCATTCTTTTATTCATATACAACATAATTTGTTCGGATGAGGTTGTTCACTTTTTTAAACAAATTATAGCTTTATGTGACATCTCACTATGTGGACACCTCACAATGAGGAGCTAGTGAGCTTAACAGTGCACCTGGAGACCATCTAAACTACATATAACTTCATCAACAGTTCATAGTTAATAGCTAATTTATCAACACAGGGATATATTACACAAATGTATCAAATATTAATTAACTAATAACATACTGCAAAGAACATCAGTATCTGCTAGTGTTAATACTTGGTCTAGTTTGTTTAAATATCTAACATCAATTTTATGCCACTGAGGTCTGACACATTATCAATTTAACTAACAATTCTTTCCCAAGATCCTGGAAGGTTAACCAGTACTTGTGCATACAGATCTTCGTAAATAACTGATAACTTTTCCACTGAGTTCGCGGTGAGAGATGAATGAAAATGAGATGCTTTGTCGTATATCAATTATCACAGAGACTGTGGGTGGACGGGGATTCAAAATCACGATCCCTGGCTAAATGGTCAGATTTACTAATGACTGAGTTGTCCTGGACAAATGATTGCTTAATAAAGGTGGCAGCTTACTCAGGTTTAACTATTATTAATAATTACAGTTTATATAGTTTGTGTATTACACACCTACAGATTGTCTGTCCACTTCAGAAGTTTCACTGACACAACCGCTGTGGTCGAAAAAGTTACACGTCAAGTTGTTTTTTTTTTTAAAAATGATATGTAATATTATCACTAGTATACAATGATTCTCCGTATTTTTCCACATTTAGATCAGGTACTTATGAAATTCTCACCAGAATCAGTGCCCCAGATGAGAATTGACTGAATAGGGAGAAAAGTTTTCAAAATAAAAAAATTGAGTGAAATTTTATAATTAAAGAGTTGACTGGGTGATTTCAGTCGGTAAGTTTACAATAATTGAGTGAAACATGGAGTACTGTCTAAATGAAAGTAATTCAAGTGCCTTACCTTGATTAAACTAATCTATATATTAAATGCACAGTATTGTAATATTGTTGCTGCCTTCAACTCTTTAATCAACAAACTAGTTGCTTCTTGCACAAATGCAGCTGCCTGCAACTGATTTTTTGGTCTAATTTACCATTGACAATAAATGATATAATGGGTTAGAAACAATTGTTTCCCCCTTTGTAAGCTAATATTTCAGTTCTTACTTCGACATTTTGTCAAAGTGTCTGATTTTGATCATGTACTTCCATTACTACATACAACAAATTATATGCGAACTCCTGTCTGAGAAGGCTGAATAAACTGGTACTCGTCTCTACTTTCACTCAATACATTTAGCTTGTGAGGTAAGGACTATAATAACTGGGAACCAGTTTATCTGACTGTTTCCTGTTTACAGAAAATATGAAACAGCTGTTTGGATATTCATGCATAAACATTGTTTTGAGTGTAAGGAAAATTATTTGTGTAACGGGTACACTTAAAAGCAAAATTGCTTGTTTTCCAAGAATTTATTTGAGTGAAATATGCAAATACACAGCTTATCTGGAGCACTGCCCTAATTGAGGTAATTTAGTGAAAAATTCTCAATCAATGAATGTTCCAAAATTGCAATCCATGATTATGTGGCTGGTACTTTTATGATACTGTACCCAAACATGCACAGTTTATTTTATCTATACAAACCTTTGGGAATATTGCACCCCCGTCTCGTCTCCGTAAGTGGACAACAGCAAGTCAGACTCCTCCTTCGAGATATTGGAAAATGATGTGTCGAACATTGGGGCGTGGCTGCTGAATGGACCATAGTTGAGGTAGTTCACTGTTAACATACAACAAAAATAGTTAACCCTTACCAGTCAGACAAGCTGCAATATATCGAAAATAAGAATAATAATAAAGACTTTTATTAACGAGAGAACTCATTTGAATAAATTCAATCTTCCATGAGGCCCTCAAAAGATGGACATAATATCACAAACTACCCAGTTGCAGAAATTATTATAGTAGTTAGAAATACAGATGAAGCCAGGGCAGCTGCTTTGATATTTCTGCATACAATAATATTCTGCATACAATCATATACCAACAGAAATAGAAATGAAGATATTATTATGAAAGCAACATCAAATTATGCAAATTTTTAGTAGTTCACCGGGAAAAACTAACAATAAATATCCGATCAGATTAATTCAACAATTAATTCAAGATATAGTTACAGATTAAAATTAGTCACAGGACCACAAGGTATAACAAACACTCAGTTGAGAGTTAGGTTCTGGATATCGAGCCAGTCATAAACTTTAATATATGGACACGATGTACTCTTAATATTAAACAATATTTGACAGCCTGACATGTATAGATCTGAGATGTACGGTCATGGAATACTTGTTACATACACTGGTTTACTTTATTCCGCTTATCTTCCTTGAACCCGGCTATGGTTCCCGTTCCCGTGGACAACTTCCCCGTCAAGGCTCCAAGGGAGATAACTCTCTCATTGTCTCCAACTGTAATACATAAGCAGTTATAGTAGGCCCTAGATGATGGCTACATATATGTCATATGAAGGATATCATTCTTTAAATTAACTAAATATTTATGGTCTGTCTGTCTGTCTGTCTGTCTGTCTGTCTGTCTGTCTGTCTGTCTGTCTGTCTGTCTGTCTAGTATTTTTGTCTCTCTCTCATGACTCTAGATGACTTGGAAACTGTGTTAATGTATTAAACCTATTGTAGATAAATATGTATGTAAATAATTATGTGCTGTAAAACTATGATACTAGATTGAAATGGCATAGGTCTGATTCTCTTGAATATTATACTTTGTCCTAGGCAAAGTGAACATTAGATTGAAATGGCGTAGGTCTAATTCTCTTGAATATTATACTTTGTCCTAGGCAAAGTGAACATTTGATTGAAATGGCGTAGGTCTAATTCTCTTGAATATTATACTTTGTCCTAGGCAAAGTGAACATTAGATTGAAATGGCGTAGGTCTGATTCTCTTGAATATTATACTTTGTCCTAGGCAAAGTGAACATTAGATTGAAATGGCGTAGGTCTGATTCTCTTGAATATTATACTTTGTCCTAGGCAAAGTGAACATTAGATTGAAATGGCGTAGGTCTGATTCTCTTGAATATTATACTTTGTCCTAGGCAAAGTGAACATTTGATTGAAATGGCATAGGTCTGATTCTCTTGAATATTATACTTTGTCCTAGGCAAAGTGAACATTTGATTGAAATGGCATAGGTCTAATTCTCTTGAATATTATACTTTGTCCTAGGCAAAGTGAACATTTGATTGAAATGGCATAGGTCTGATTCTCTTGAATATTATACTTTGTCCTAGGCAAAGTGAACATTTGATTGAAATGGCGTAGGTCTGATTCTCTTGAATATTATACTTTGTCCTAGGCAAAGTGAACATTTGATTGAAATGGCATAGGTCTGATTCTCTTGAATATTATACTTTGTCCTAGGCAAAGTGAACATTTGATTGAAATGGCGTAGGTCTGATTCTCTTGAATATTATACTTTGTCCTAGGCAAAGTGAACATTTGATTGAAATGGCATAGGTCTGATTCTCTTGAATATTATACTTTGTCCTAGGCAAAGTGAACATTTGATTGAAATGGCGTAGGTCTAATTCTCTTGAATATTATACTTTGTCCTAGGCAAAGTGAACATTAGATTGAAATGGCGTAGGTCTGATTCTCTTGAATATTATACTTTGTCCTAGGCAAAGTGAACATTTGATTGAAATGGCATAGGTCTGATTCTCTTGAATATTATACTTTGTCCTAGGCAAAGTGAACATTTGATTGAAATGGCGTAGGTCTGATTCTCTTGAATATTATACTTTGTCCTAGGCAAAGTGAACATTTGATTGAAATGGCGTAGGTCTGATTCTCTTGAATATTATACTTTGTCCTAGGCAAAGTGAACATTTGATTGAAATGGCATAGGTCTGATTCTCTTGAATATTATACTTTGTCCTAGGCAAAGTGAACATTTGATTGAAATGGCGTAGGTCTGATTCTCTTGAATATTATACTTTGTCCTAGGCAAAGTGAACATTTGATTGAAATGGCGTAGGTCTGATTCTCTTGAATATTATACTTTGTCCTAGGCAAAGTGAACATTTGATTGAAATGGCGTAGGTCTAATTCTCTTGAATATTATACTTTGTCCTAGGCAAAGTGAACATTAGATTGAAATGGCGTAGGTCTGATTCTCTTGAATATTATACTTTGTCCTAGGCAAAGTGAACATTTGATTGAAATGGCATAGGTCTGATTCTCTTGAATATTATACTTTGTCCTAGGCAAAGTGAACATTTGATTGAAATGGCATAGGTCTAATTCTCTTGAATATTATACTTTGTCCTAGGCAAAGTGAACATTTGATTGAAATGGCATAGGTCTGATTCTCTTGAATATTATACTTTGTCCTAGGCAAAGTGAACATTTGATTGAAATGGCATAGGTCTAATTCTCTTGAATATTATACTTTGTCCTAGGCAAAGTGAACATTTGATTGAAATGGCATAGGTCTGATTCTCTTGAATATTATACTTTGTCCTAGGCAAAGTGAACATTTGATTGAAATGGCGTAGGTCTGATTCTCTTGAATATTATACTTTGTCCTAGGCAAAGTGAACATTTGATTGAAATGGCATAGGTCTGATTCTCTTGAATATTATACTTTGTCCTAGGCAAAGTGAACATTTGATTGAAATGGCATAGGTCTAATTCTCTTGAATATTATACTTTGTCCTAGGCAAAGTGAACATTTGATTGAAATGGCATAGGTCTGATTCTCTTGAATATTATACTTTGTCCTAGGCAAAGTGAACATTTGATTGAAATGGCATAGGTCTAATTCTCTTGAATATTATACTTTGTCCTAGGCAAAGTGAACATTTGATTGAAATGGCATAGGTCTAATTCTCTTGAATATTATACTTTGTCCTAGGCAAAGTGAACATTTGATTGAAATGGCATAGGTCTAATTCTCTTGAATATTATACTTTGTCCTAGGCAAAGTGAACATTTGATTGAAATGGCATAGGTCTAATTCTCTTGAATATTATACTTTGTCCTAGGCAAAGTGAACATTTGATTGAAATGGCATAGGTCTGATTCTCTTGAATATTATACTTTGTCCTAGGCAAAGTGAACATTTGATTGAAATGGCATAGGTCTGATTCTCTTGAATATTATACTTTGTCCTAGGCAAAGTGAACATTTGATTGAAATGGCATAGGTCTAATTCTCTTGAATATTATACTTTGTCCTAGGCAAAGTGAACATTTGATTGAAATGGCATAGGTCTGATTCTCTTGAATATTATACTTTGTCCTAGGCAAAGTGAACATTTGATTGAAATGGCATAGGTCTAATTCTCTTGAATATTATACTTTGTCCTAGGCAAAGTGAACATTTGATTGAAATGGCATAGGTCTAATTCTCTTGAATATTATACTTTGTCCTAGGCAAAGTGAACATTTGATTGAAATGGCATAGGTCTAATTCTCTTGAATATTATACTTTGTCCTAGGCAAAGTGAACATTTGATTGAAATGGCATAGGTCTAATTCTCTTGAATATTATACTTTGTCCTAGGCAAAGTGAACATTTGATTGAAATGGCGTAGGTCTAATTCTCTTGAATATTATACTTTGTCCTAGGCAAAGTGAACATTTGATTGAAATGGCATAGGTCTAATTCTCTTGAATATTATACTTTGTCCTAGGCAAAGTGAACATTTGATTGAAATGGCATAGGTCTAATTCTCTTGAATATTATACTTTGTCCTAGGCAAAGTGAACATTTGATTAAATCTTGCCTTGACCTGGTCCTGACCAGAACGACACTTGGAATTATAAAGGTGTTTTCACATATGTAAAACAACTAAAGTACAAAGAAATACAGTCAAACAACCCAGCAGTGAGATTGTCAGATACAGTCAAACAACCCAGCAGTGAGATTATCAGATACAGATACAGTCAAACAACCCAGCAGTGAGATTGTCAGATACAGATACAGTCAAACAACCCAGCAGTGAGATTGTCAGATACAGTCAAACAACCCAACAGTGAGATTGTCAGATACAGTCAAACAACCCAGCAGTGAGATTATCAGATACAGATACAGTCAAACAACCCAGCAGTGAGATTGTCAGATACAGTTAAACAACCCAGCAGCGAGATTATCATATACAGTCAAACAACCCAGCAGTGAGATTATCAGATACAGTCAAACAACCCGACAGTGAGATTGTCAGATACAGTCAAACAACCCAGCAGTGAGATTATCAGATACAGTCAAACAACCCAGCAGTGAGATTATCAGATAGAGTCAAACAACCCAGCAGTGAGATTATCAGATACAGTCAAACAACCCAGCAGTGAGATTGTCAGATACAGTCAAACAACCCAGCAGTGAGATTGTCAGATACAGTCAAACAACCCAGCAGTGAGATTATCAGATACAGTCAAACAACCCAGCAGTGAGATTGTCAGATACAGTCAAACAACCCAGCAGTGAGATTATCAGATACAGTCAAACAACCCAGCAGTGAGATTGTCAGATACAGTCAAACAACCCAGCAGTGAGATTGTCAGATACAGTCAAACAACCCAGCAGTGAGATTATCAGATACAGTCAAACAACCCAGCAGTGAGATTATCAGATACAGTCAAACAACCCAGCAGTGAGATTGTCAGATACAGTCAAACAACCCAGCAGTGAGATTATCAGATACAGTCAAACAACCCAGCAGTGAGATTATCAGATACAGTCAAACAACCCAGCAGTGAGATTATCAGATACAGTCAAACAACCCAGCAGTGAGATTATCAGATACAGTCAAACAACCCAGCAGTGAGATTATCAGATACAGTCAAACAACCCAGCAGTGAGATTGTCAGATACAGTCAAACAACCCAGCAGTGAGATTGTCAGATACAGTCAAACAACCCAGCAGCGAGATTGTCAGATACAGTCAAACAACCCAGCAGCGAGATTATCAGATACAGTCAAACAACCCAGCAGCGAGATTATCAGATACAGTCAAACAACCCAGCAGCGAGATTATCAGATACAGTCAAACAACCCAGCAGCGAGATTATCAGATACAGTCAAACAACCCAGCAGCGAGATTATCAGATACAGTCAAACAACCCAGCAGCGAGATTATCAGATACAGTCAAACAACCCAGCAGCGAGATTATCAGATACAGTCAAACAACCCAGCAGCGAGATTGTCAGATACAGTCAAACAACCCAGCAGCGAGATTGTCAGATACAGTCAAACAACCCAGCAGCGAGATTGTCAGATACAGTCAAACAACCCAGCAGTGAGATTGTCAGATACAGTCAAACAACCCAGCAGTGAGATTGTCAGATACAGTCAAACAACCCAGCAGTGAGATTATCAGATACAGTCAAACAACCCAGCAGTGAGATTATCAGATACAGTCAAACAACCCAGCAGTGAGATTATCATATAGATGATGCCTTTATCAGTCAGCTGTCTGCTATTTACAAACAATTATCTTTTTTTTATCATTTTTTCTTCTGATACTGTCACTCATCAATTCTAATCATAACCCCTATATGTTCTAATGAAATAACATAATACATAGCTCAAACCTAAATCAACAAACAGAGTTAAGATTAGACCTAACCCAGACATCTATCACATCATGTCAAAAACTATATCTACCGTTACATGTTTGTACAGAACATAAACACTAAATAGGAGTACACTATCACAAGTGGATCTTTGTTTAGTAGAGTCTGGCTGTTCAACATCATATACATGAAACTTGGTACGGTTATATACCAGGTATGTAGCGTGTGTGTATTAATGATTTTGTGGTGTTTTTGTTACAAACAGAACGTCAGGCCTGGAGGTCATCATTCAACTTTCACTAAAGCAATTGACTTCAAATTTTACTGCTATGTGATGGACCCAAGCAATGAGTGCCGTTCATTCTACAGGCCATATTTATCTTGAACATTTTAAGCTTGTCTATGTTCAGATGGAGGAGGAACACCCAACACGCATTGTCATATATTTTGGTAGTAACTTCACCCTTCATTATCATCTCTGTCAAAATTTCTCACTTAAAATCTGTTGACTGAGCTGGGCAGCAATAACTGACCTCAATAAATGAACCAGGAGGTGAATGCCTTAACCCATCACCGTAATACCACTTGACCAAAATAGACCACAGACAACCTGTGTCTGTGTTTATATCATTTAATCTAAAGACAAGAAAACATTTCAAAACTTCAACTACCAACTTATAAACACAGACAAGATAGGCGGTGACCTCATTAACCACAAGTACTTCTACCACCACATCACACATTCCATCACTGAGAAGGAAAATATAAACAGTTAATAGTCTCACTGACATTACACCATCATTTAGTAAATATTGGTATCACAACACCATCACATCACACATACCATCACTGATTAGGAAAATATAAACAGTTTATAGTCTCACTGACACTACACCATCATTTAGTAAATACTGGTATCACAACACCATCACATCACACATACCATTACTGATAAGGAAAATATAAACAGTTTGCAGTCTCACTGACACTACACCATCATTTAGTAAATACTGGTATCACAACACCATCACACCACACATACCATCACTGATTAAGAAAATACAAACAGTTTATAGTCTCACTGACACTACACCATCATTTAGTAAATATTGGTATCACAACACTATCACATCACACATACCATCACTGAGAAGGAAAATATAAACAGTTTGTAGTCTCACCGACACTACACCATCATTAAGTAAATATTGGTATCACAACACGTTTACATCACACATGCCATCACTGATATGGAAATCATAAACAGTTTATAGTCTCACTGACACTACACCATCATTTAGTAAATATTGGTATCACAACACTATCACACCACACATACCATCACTGAGAAGGAAAATATAAACAGTCAATAGTCTCACTGACACTACACCATCATTTAGTAAATATTGGTATCACAACACCATCACATCACACATACCATTACTGATAAGGAAAATATAAACAGTTTAAAGTCTCACTGACACTACACCATCATTTAGTAAATATTGGTATCACAACACTATCACACCACACATACCATCACTGAGAAGGAAAATATAAACAGTCAATAGTCTCACTGACACTACACCATCATTTAGTAAATATTGGTATCACAACACTATCACATCACACATACCATTACTGATAAGGAAAATATAAACAGTTTATAGTCTCACTGACACTACACCATCATTTTGTTAATACTGGTATCACAACACAATCACATCACACATACCATTACTGATAAGGAAAATATAAACAGTTTATAGTCTCACTGACACTACACCATCATTTTGTTAATACTGGTATCACAACACAATCACATCACACATACCATCACTGATAAGGAAAATATAAACAGTTTATAGTCTCACTCACACCATCCCAATAATGCTATCTGAGCCCTGATTCCTTCATATCAAATATTGATATAAAATAGTATTGGCAAACAATTTAAACCGCATTCAAGATAGTGGATTTTACTGACAGGGTCAGGGCCATCATGCAAAATATTTGAAAGGTCCACAAGAATTTTAGAAAGGGCCGAACTTAACTGATAAAATTTGCATTGTCCATTTCATTTTTCATAGGTTCAAAGTCGTTTGAAATGATATCAATGAAGCTAGTACAACCAGTGATAACACTTCCCCCCCAAATCTGAGACTCTAGCAAAAGTATGTGCTGCATTTCAGTAAATAAACTACTCAATTTATCTTTTTGGTAACTGCCAAACATGCCATTTCACCAATGGAGATGGGTGTACTATTAACACTAGTTTTGAGGGACTGATGATTAATTATTTAAATTTTACACTGTATAATAAAAATAATTTTTCTTTTTTTTATATAATTTTTAAAGGTCTAATGGATATAGTCGAGTCAATTCAAGAGTGTACGATTGTGAAAAACAAAAGTCCCGGACCTGGGACTTGCACTATAATTGTTAACCCCTGGTATGGCCTCATTGTATTATTGTATGTACAGTCAAACCTGTCTTAAGCAGCCAGCCAAGGGAAAGGGCCAAATTGGCCGCTTAAGACAGGCGACTGCCTACTACAGGGTCATCGATTTTCACCCAGATTAGCGAAGTATTTTTGTATATTCGCACAATTTCACAACCTCAACACGTTCATCCAAAGTCAAACACTTCCGTTTTGGTGGCATTGTTAACACGCTGACAATCAAAACATTTATGATTTAAGTCACAATAAATCATTTCCAAATTTTATATTTTTCCACAATTAGCACTTTTAACAAGTGTGAACTTAATGAGTTAATTCCTTATCGTTCGTTAAAAGCACGAACAAACTGCCATTCTAATTATCGTCTCAAAAACGTTAGCTTCTTTAATCTTTTTATATGCCGACTTTTTCACAGTTAACGTGTTTACACAAAACACTTTGATCTGTCTATTTTACCAATTACGCGAGCTAAAAATAGATCTGTGAAAATTATCACACACTACACTCGTGTTTGAGTCAGAAAAATTGCGATTATGTAGAACACAATAACAGCTTTGTTTGGTTTGTTTACGGCCAATTAAGAAAGTTTAAACTAAAAGAAACTTTTTTTAAATTAAAGATATATTATAATTATTTGATTTATTTGGTTTTTAGTACTTTAATTAAATATTAATTCTGTGGCCGTAATGAAATTTTTGTATGCCAAAATCGATATTTTACGGTAAAATTTTTTCATTTGGTGGCCGTTTTAGGAGGTTTTTAATGCATTTGGGACCAAAAATGTTGGCCGCTGGCCGCGTCGACCAGGTGACCGTCTATTGCAGTTAAAAAATATAGTAAATTTCCGGAGGGTCTGAAACTGGCCGCTTAAGGCAGGTGGCTGCTTATAACAGGTGACCGTTAGTACAGGTTTGACTGTAATTATATTCATGGTTAAATCAAAATTTTATGATACACAATACGGATTAATATTCACTTATTTAAGATACAATTCAGGTAAAACAATGTATATATTTATAATTAAAGTTAACATTCATTTCTGTTTCAGTCTAAAAGGGGGTTTGGGAGATAGTAATTATTATGGGAAGAGAAACGGGTGGGAGATTGATAAATGTATCAGGATAATAACTGTAGGAGGGAAATGATAACTGTTTGTTTGAATATTTACTGTCATTTTATGTCATCGAGGGCTAACAGACGATCAGTTACCTTAACCACTCAATCATACCTATCTTTACAAGTATTTGATAACTTCCCCACTTTATCAGCACTGAGATGAATGAAAATGAGATGCAAATCAAATATCAATCATCAGAGAGACTGTGAGATGATAAATGTAAAAGAGGATAAAATATGAGAGGTGTAGTGTACTAAATATTAGAGGTGTAGTGTACTAAATATGAGACATGTAGAGGACTAAATATGAGAGGTGTAGAGTATTAAATATAAGACACGTAGAGTACTAAATATCAGAGGTATAGAGTACTAAATATGAGAGGTGTCGAAGACTTAATATGATAGATGCAGTGTGTACTTAATGTGATAAGTGTAGTGTACTAAATATGAGACAGTTAGAGGACTAAATATCAGAGGTGTAGTGTACTAAATATGAGAGGTGTAGTGTACTAAATATGAGACATGTAGGGGACTAAATATGAGAGGTGTAGTGTACTAAATATGAGACATGTAGAAGACTTAATATCAGAGGTGTATAGTACTAAATATGAGAGGTGTCGAAGACTAAATATGATAGATGCAGTGTGTACTAAATATGAGAGGTGTAGTGTACTAAATATGAGACATGTTGAGGACTAAATATCATAGGTGTAGTGTACTAAATATGAGAGGTGTAGTGTACTAAATATGAGACATGTAGGGGACTAAATATGAGAGGTGTAGTGTACTAAATATGAGACATGTAGAAGACTAAATATCAGAGGTGTAGAGTACGAAATATGAGAGGTGTAGAAGACTAAATATGATAGATGCAGTGTACTAAATATGAGAAGTGTAGTGTATTAAATATCAGAGGTGTAGAGTATTAAATATGATAGGTGTAGAGTACTAAATATGAGAGGTGTAGAGTATTAAATATGATAGGTGTAGAGTATTAATATCAGAGGTGTAGAGGACCAAATATAAAAGGTGTAGAGTACTGAATATGATAGGTGTAGAGTACTAAATATGAGAGGTGTAGAGGACTTAATATGAATGGTATAGTGTACCAAATATGATAGGTGTAGAGCACTAAATATGAGATGTGTATAATATTCAATATGAAAGGTGTTGAGTGCTAAATATGAAAGATGGAGAGTATTAAATATGAAAGGTGTAGAGGACTAAATATGATAAATACAGTGTACTAAATATGAGAAGTGTAGAGTATAAAATATTAGAGGTGTAGAGTATTACATATGAGAGGTGCTGAGGACTAAATATGATAGATGCAGTGTACTAAATATGAGAAGTGCAGAGTATTAAATATGAGAGGTGTAGAGTATTATTTATGAGAGGTGTAGAGGACTAAATATGAGATGTATAGAGAACTAAATATGAGAAGTGCAGAGTACTAAATATGAGAGGTGTAGAGTATTAAATATGAGAGGTGTAGAGGACTAAATATGAGAGGTATAGAGTACTAAATATGATATGTGTAGAGTGTTAAATATAATAGCTGTAGAGTGCTAAATATGATAGGTGTAAAATATTAAATATGAGAGGTGTAGAGTACTAAATATAATTGGTGTAGAGCACTTAATATTAGAGGTGTAGAATATTAAAAATGTGAGGTGTAGTGTAGAGTGCTAAATATAATAGGTGTAGAGTGCTAAATATGATAGGTGTAGAGTACTAAATATGATAGATGTAGAGCACTAAATATGAGAGGTGTAGAATATTAAATATGATATATTTAGAGTGCCAAATAAATGTATGAGAGGTGTAGAGTATTAAATATGAAAGTGTAGAGCACTAAATATGAGAGATGTAGAATATTAAATGATAGGTGTAGAGTACTAAATACGAGAGACATGGAAACACACAATATCACACAATACTTGACTTACTTATTCCATCATTATCAGAATTGAGAACTGTGAGAGCCGTACTTCCATCTGTACGTCTGTGTAGAAAACTCAACTAGAATATAAACAGTATATGCAAATAAACTGATGGATTTTCAAATGATTCAAGTAATAAATAATTCCATTATTACAATAAGAATATACAGATTATTGGCTTGATTTGGTACAAATACATGTATATAGGTTGATCAAGGTGTATAATGAGTCAATAAACTTAATGTACATACCTTTCTTAAAAACACACACAAAAACTACAAAAATATCAATTTTCTCAACTGTAATTCAACTGACACATGCAGTGCACTTGTCTCCAAGTGATTTTGAAATGAAACAAGAATTCCGTGGAATGATATGTCTCGCCGTGTCCACTTTGACCATTAATACACACACGGGAGAGAAAAAAATAAAGATTAACTGCATTTTATTTCCCAATGAAAAACATTTGCAGATGGATGGAGCTAAAATGGACCAGGATGTATTTCATTTGTTGCACAATCTTGATTTGTAGCTGCGAAGTCACATTTGTCACAAGTTTTACGCGGCGCTAGCTGCAAATTGCCATAAAAATGTGTGCCCACATTCAGTGTGTTGATAATGGTACTGTTCCCATTATGACATTGGCTTTGCGGTTTAATGTGTAAAACCTGCTTTTTTAAATCAAAATGGTAAAATAACATAAAAGTTAAAACAGTAAGAAAATATAATATAAACATATTAACACAATTTTGAGTTTTCATCAGGAGATGAAAAATATTAGTCTAGTCTAATGTTGCAGAGAAGACCCTTCACTACCCTTAAAATTTTTATCAACCAATTAACCCTCAAAATTGTGTTTTTAATCCTGAAATAAATGTTGCATTTTTGTGGCATTTTATTCACAAACTTCATACAAATTAATACTTTATTTTTCAGGCACAAATAAATACCTCAATTTTGCAAAAAGGTACTGCCCCTGGGGTATATGGTGCATAAGTAGAACGGCTACCAGCTCTTAAGTAACTGGAAACATTCTACTAATGTGTGATATTAGGTGAACACAGCTGCCACAGGTAAGAGATATTCACACATCACCTTTTAGACCATTTTATAATCAGGAAGGATATATGCAAATTTGTTAAAAATTAAGTGTATATATATTGGAAAGGCAGTATTGTCAAAACAAGGACCATGCAAAGGCCTGTATACATACCTTTGTTCTTGGTTGTCTCATGGTGAACATCTCTGCTGCCTCCTTAGCTGCTGCCTTAGCTTGTGCCAGAATCTCTTCAGGGGTCATGTTGTCTGGGAAAGCTTCAAAACGACCAACCCTACAACAGGGTAAGGAATTGTATTCTTTAAACAATGTTTTTGAGATATTACAAAAGCTTAATATGATTCTGGTCACCATTTCTAGCAATTCACTCTTATGAGTCTGGTACCAGTTTCTAGAAAACCAGTATTGTGATAAATCTGGTACCCATTTCTGGCAATCCAGTCTTATGATGAAACTGGTACCCATTTCTAGCAATTCAGTCTTATAATGATTTTGGTACCCATTTCTAGCAATCCAGTCCTATAACGATTCTGGTACCCATTTCTAACAATCCAGTCTTATGATGAATCTGGTACCAATTTCTAGTAATTCAGTCTTATATTAAATCTGGTCCCTGTTTCTAGCAATTCACTCTTATAATGATTCTGATACCCATTTCTAGCAATCCAGTCTTATTATGATTCTGGAACCATTTCTAGCAATTTAGTCATTTGATAAATATGGTAACCATTTTTAGTAATTTAGTCTTATAATTAATCTGGTCCCCATTCTTATAATTATTTTGGTGCCCATTTCTAGCAATCCTGTTTTATGATAAATCTGGTACCCATTTCTTGTAATGCAGTTTTATGATAAATCTAGTACCTATTTCTAGTAATTAAGTCTTATGATAAATCTAGTCCCTGTTTATAGCAATTCACTCTTATAACGATTCTGGTACCAATTTCTAGGGATCCAGTCTTAAATAAATATGTTACCCATTTCTAGCAATTCAGCCTTATGATGAATCTGGTCCCCATTTCTATTAATTCAGTCTTAAAATAATCTGGTCCCATTTCTAGCAATTCAGTCTTATAACAAATCTGGTCCCCATTTCTAACAATTCACTCCTTTAATGATTCTGGTACCCATTTCTAGCAATTCAGTCTTATGATAAATCTGGTACCCATTTCTAGTTATTCAGTCTGATAATGAATCTGGTTCCTGTTTCTAGCAATTCAGTCTTATAACAAATCTGGGCCCAGTTTCTAACAATATACTCTTATAATGATTCTGGTACCCATTTTTAGAAATTCAGCCTTATGATGAATCTGGTTTCTGTTTCTAGTAATTCAGTCTTATAATAAATCTGGTCCTCATTTCTAGCAATTCAGTCTTATGATAAATCTGGTCTCCATTTCTAACAATTCACTCTTATAATGATTCTGGTATTCATTTCTAGCAATTCAGTCTTACGATAAATCTGATACCCATTTCTAGTAATTCAGTCTTATAATAAATCTTGTCCTGTTTCTAGCAACTCAGTCTAATAACAAATCTGGTCCCCGTTTCTAACAATTCACTTTTATAATAATTCTGGTACCCATTTCTAGCAATCCAGTCTTATGATAAATCTGGTACCCATTTCTAGTAATTCAGTCTTATGATGAATCTGGTTCCTGTTTCTAGCAATTCAGTCTTATGATGAAAATGGTACCCATTTCTAGTAATTCAGTCTTATGATGAGTCTGGTTCCTGTTTCTAGCAATTCAGTCTTATGATTAATCTGGTCCCCATTTCTAGTAATTCAGTCTTATGAACATGCTGTTCTATTAGCCAACTTAATGAAAACTGTATCTGAATTGAACAGATTCTTTATCAGATGTTATCAAATCAAATAAATGTTATCAATACACCAACAATGAGTGCCTGAAGAAAAAAAACATTGTTTGAAGCAAAATGCGTCGGTACTAAGGATGTCAACGAATATTCGGATATTCGAATATTCGGTCATACCTCCGAATATTCGAATGTCATATTGATATTCGAATATTCGCAACAAAAAAAAAATATAGTAAATTCAAATTATTTTCTTTATTTATTTTCAATTTCAATATTTTTGCCACAAATGGTTTTGAAAGGTGTTATATCAACCAGGTTAAGACACAGTAATTATCGATTTCCCCCTAAGACGGGTGTCAATTGGACGTTGTCAAGGTGATAAGGAGTCCTGGTCGGTAATCCTTTAATTGTTTGCCTTAGGCAATTTTAATCATCGATCTGTTGTAAATCACCCTTTTTTGAAAAGGTGAAGCAAGTTTGTTTATTTACCGATCTTTTACCTAATTGAAGAGCACACTTCTTTGATTTGAAGGCAGTTTATGTACTTGTGAATAATAAATGCGCCAAGTAGTAGACGAATTTACTTATATATATATATATTTTTTATGTCTGTTTTTCGATTTCATTTATAAATAGTTAATTACTTATAAACTATACAAACATACGAATATTTAACTTAGTAAAGCTAATATAGCATAGCATTTATTAATTTATTATTATTAATTATGCATCATCGAGTTCCACGTCATGTTGAATCTTGACGACAATGATATTCCAATTGTTTGCTTTTTAGTATTTATACATCAGCACCGTTTCCGCTGAAAGAGAAAGTAACAAATATGGCGAGTAAAAACGTTCGGGATAGAAAGTTGATGATTATTTATTTTTAAGATCTTGACCGAATATATTCGAATATTCGTTCGAAAGAATGACCGAATATTCGAATATCAATATTGCCATTCGTTGCCATCCTTAGTCGGTACAGATTATATGTATATGACTGTGATATGTGAATTATCATACAACTTCTGCTGTTAACATTATAACTGTGTTACATATGTGTGATAAAAGTGTGAGATCCTGTACATACATGGCAAATATTTATGTATGGCAGACAACAAAGTTGTGAAATAACACGAACATACTGAAACTAACACAGATTCAAGCCTGGTTTGCAAAGAAGTCCGAGTTACCAAAAAGGAAGCCTGATTTACAAGTTAAGTCTGGTTTATATTTATTGCCTTTAGTAACAAGGCAAACAAACTGTTGGTCAGTGAATGCAGGGATCAGGAATAAGTGTTTTCTGGTAACAAACCAACATCCCATGTTCAATGTCATCGTATGGGGGATTGATACTGTAGTTCAGTGACTGGGGAAGTACTTAATTTCTAACAGTCAAGTATAACAATAAAATCTGTATTGGCCTATACTTTGCTTTTTTACAATGGTTAGAAATGATCTTATAAGATGTTTGTGTAGATCTGTCACGTTAATTGAAATGTCCAGTGTGTGAGCATTTTATGTCCTTCTAATCTACAAGGACAATGGTAGGGATCAAATGTCAACTGATTCTAGAGCTCAACGAATGCTGCTCCTGTGTCATTTTTCGTATAATTTGAATATACAAAACCTCAATCAAATCAAACACCTATTTCAACCTGTATTTTTACAACAAAACCAACGTACTTGTCTCTATTCTTGACTGTGTTCTCATACTCCTTCTCCTTGGCATTAATGGCCTCCATGACAGCGTCTGTGTTGTCTTGTTGGTTGACGCCCAGCTCGTCCATCGTAATACTGCACATGAATCCCACACTTCTCTTCATACTTAACAGCTTCTCCTACAATATTCAGAGTGAATGGGGTTTAACGCCATTTTCAACACATTTCAGGTTATGTATGGCATATCCAGTTTTACTGGTGGAGGAAGACCTCAGACTGAGTCAGATTGAGTAGAACCACCGTCCTTCCACAAGTAACTGGAAACTTTTCTGACATAAAATGTTTGGAGCGAGCGAGACTCGAACCTACGCCCTTGGCGGTGAGAGGTAAGTCACCTTGAGGCGGCCTCTTAAACCAATCGGCTGCTGAGGACCCCAATCAGAGTGTAATTATTTATCACAGTCAGCATGGGAGACATGTACACATGTTATATAGGCATAGTCAGAATTTACAGAATGTAAAAGCAGATCGAGAACAAAGAAACAGGGATATAAAATGTTGATGTATATAATAGAACTCAATGGCAAACCACTGAAAAGTCATACAGATGAAGAAAAACAAGAGGCCCATGGGCCTTATCAGTTACCTGATTTTCCAAAAAATGTTCACATAAGTCTATCTAGTCATAAGAAACAATGTTTTTTGTCAATTTCACTAATACAGATTTAGTAAAGTAGGCCCCACCCCAAAGGCCAAACCATGAGACTCAGCGACATGCAATTCACAATTTTTATAAAGTACCCATATGCGTCCATAATCATGCACACCACTTGTTTCCCATTGCTTCCTATATCAAGAAAAAGATTTTCAAAGTTTACCTTAAATTTGACTTTTTGGCCCTGCCCCCAAGACCTCAGAGATGTGGGGACCATGCAATTCGCAATTTTGATTCACCCTTAGGTACCAAAGCTGCATACAACATTTCTTAAGGATTGAGTTTACGGTTTTTGAGAAGGAGTCGAAAATGTCAATTGTTTACGGACAGACGACGCAAGACGACGGACAAAAGGCGAACGCAAAAGGTCCCTTGAGACAAAGATTTCTGTGCAGTCTCAATCACATGTATATCAACAGAAGTCATTTGATTCAATAAGGGTGAAAGTCTAAGAACACAAGGAGAAAATTTGCATACAAAGAAAGGTCACGGGTATTTATTTTAAATGAAACAAAAGTAAGAGGATACACAGCAAAAGTATGAGAATAAATTTAAAATGACCATTTTATACAGATATATTTATTCCTGCATTACAGACTTTTTACTGTTTGTTATTTGTTTTTGAAAAAAAATTTTTTTATTTTAAATAAATATTGGAAATATTAATGATTAATGCCAGTTTAAATCAGGCAGGTGAAGTGGGATATTTGTGGGGAGAGGTTTAATGCACTCAAGATTTGCAAAATGTTAATGTGGAGAGTAACCCCTAGTGCATTCAACACAATTTCATTAATCGTTTATATCTAAAAAATAATACTACTACAGCCCCAAATACACTTTCAATACAATGAAGCAAACTATTTTGTTTTTTATGTACAAGTTGTTTACTCTGGCTAGTCATTTTGGCAAGCATCATACAGTCAAACCTGAGTAAGCGGTCACCTCTATAAGGCAGCAACCTGTCTTATGCAACCATATTTTCTATTTCCCATTTCAATGCTTTCAGAGTGAATTAACCTGTATTAACCAACAACCTGTCTTAAAAGGCCACTTTTGCCCCTTCCCTTGACTGGCTGCTTAAGACAGGTTTGACAGTATTTTATGATTTTTGATTGCTGACTAGTACATCTCACCTTGCTCATCATCTTCATGCCACTCTGTAATAATCTTTTAGCCTCCTTGAAGTAGATTGTGTCAGGCCTGTTGTATGTCATCGCGTTATTGCACATTGTAACAAAATCATTCTAAATACCAAATAAAAAATAAATCATTATTCTGTTACTGTTACAAATTAATAGAAACATAATTATGTAGTTTTGAGAAAATCAAGCAACATTACATACAATGGTTACAAAACCTTTGTAAGAGTTAGATTTTATCATTACATTTATTCTTGACCATTTTTCAACTTTTAATGTTCATTAATATTGGATCATAATCATATTGTATTGTTTTGCATTGTAGAGCAGATAAAAAAAGAGCTGATGTATATTTTGCTGCATTTTTTAAAACTTATAGACGGCCAAAAGAAAGTGAACTTTTTGATAAACAACTTCATTACATAAATAACATTTTTGGCCAGTTTGGCAAATTAGATACAGTGTTAGAGAATTTGATGCCATTTGATACATCAGCATCGACAGTTTCAAAAACTTCTATTGTCTATTTCTATTCATTAATACAAATTTCGAATTACTACAATGAAATCACAAAATATTTTCAAACTCAAATTAAGGTTGATTATTGTTGTCTTTGGAGAACAATCAAAAATAAAAGTCACAAGTTTCCCGTTTGCATTTATGGTTAAATCGTAAGATACATAAATGAATAAAAGATAATATATACTTATTAGGTACATTTCTACTCTTGATAAACTAATATGCTAAGAAAATATAAGCTGATTACTACTTTTGAAAAGTATATTCTTACATAAAATTCACTTTTACCTCCCTTGTTAATACCTTACCTTGTAGTCTAGTATAGAATCGTAGAGATCATTTTACCTCCCTTGTTAATACCTAACCTTGTAGTCTAGTATAGAATCGTAGAGATCATTTTACCTCCCTTTTTAATACCTAACCTTGTAGTCTAGTATAGAATCGTAGAGATCATTTTACCTCCCTTGTTAATACCTTACCTTGTTGTCTAGTATAGAATTGTAGAGATCATTTTACCTCGCTTGTTAATACCCTACCTTGTAGTCTAGTATAGAATTGTAGAGATCATTTTACCTCGCTTGTTAATACCCTACCTTGTAGTCTAGTATAGAATCATAGAGATAATTTTACCTCCCTTGTTAATACCCTACCTTGTAGTCTAGTATAGAATTGTAGAGATCATTTTACCTCGCTTGTTAATACCCTACCTTGTAGTCTAGTATAGAATCGTAGAGATCATTTTACCTCCCTTGTTAATACCTTACCTTGTAGTCTAGTATAGAATTGTAGAGATCGTTTTACCTCCCTTGTTAATACCTTACCTTGTAGTCTAGTATAGAATTGTAGAGATCATTTTACCTCCCTTGTTAATACCCTACCTTGTAGTCTAGTATAGAATCATAGAGATCATTTTCAATACGAGACAGCATGGTGCTGAAATCCATCGGATCTTTAATAATTGAGGAATATCCTGGAGCTATCACATCATTGACAGGGTACGCAAAGAAACCATTCAAATCTTTTCTGTAAAATACAACAGATATGTGTGTTATAACCACGTGAATGATGTCATTGAACTAGACTGTAGGTTGACATGCTCGGGGAATTTCATCAAATAGTAACATACACACGAAAAACTGAAGCTACTGCATTACTTCAAACTGGTTTCATTTTTCTTTTATACATTTTGTAAAAAAAAGAAAAGTATGGTGACAACATACCTAGAGATTCACAATTCAAAATTGTACATCTAAAATTAGCTGGCCATGGATATCTCAGTCAATAATGCATCTGACTGTCAATCCAGGGGCGGTGAATTTCTGACTTTCTGACTCCGACATTTGATAAATCACAATGTACCAGAACATAGTTACATTGCTGTCAGTGTATTTCAAGTAAGGTGAAACTGGGATTTCTTTGTGCAGCTGTGTTGCTGGATAGAGTTAAACCAGCTAAATGATTCCTAAATAGTGTTACCAACTTAGGTGAGCTTGGGTAAGGTTAAAGTTCTCACCTTGAGCAGTGTAAATGATTCCTAAATATTGCTCCCAGCATGTTCAAGGTAAAAGTTACCAGCTAGTGTAAGGTATAAGTTCCAAGCTAGGGTAAAAAAAAAGTTCCAAGCTTGGGCAATGTTAAAGTTCCCAGCTTGGGCAGTATAAATTATTCCTAAATATTGTTCCAAGCTTGGGCAAGGTAAAAGTTCCAAGCTTGAGTGAGATTAAAGTTCCTAGCTTGGGCAGTATAAATGATTCCTAAATATTGTTCCAAGCTTATGCAATGTAAAAATTCCCAGCTTGGGCAGTATAAATGAATCCTAAATATTGTTTCCAGCTTGGGCAAGGTAAAAGTTACTAACTAGGGTAAGGTTAACATTCCCAGCTAGGGTAAGATTAAAGTTCCAAGCTTGGGCATTGTAAAAGTTCCCAGCTCAGGCAGTATAAATAATTCCTAAATATTGTTCACAGCTTGGGCAAGGTAAAAGTTCCTAGCCAGGGAAAGGTAAATGTTCTTATCTAGGGTAAGGTTAAAGTTCCCAGCTTAGGTAAGGTAAAAGTTCGCAGCTAGTGTAAGGTGAAAGTTCCCAGCTAGAGTAAGGCAAAAATTCCCAGCTAGAGTGAGGTTAAAGTTCCCAGCTTGGGCAATGCTAAAGTTCACAGCTTGGGCAGTATAAATGATTCCTAAATATTGTTCCAAGCTTGGGCAATGTAAAAATTCCCAGCTTGGGCAGTATAAATGAATCCTAAATATTGTTTCCAGCTTGGGCAAGGTAAAAGTTACTAATAGGGTAAGGTTAACATTCCCAGCTAGGGTAAGGTTAAAGTTCCAAACTTGGGCATTGTAAAAGTTCTCAGCTTGGGCAGTATAAATAATTCCTAAATATTGTTCCCAACTTCCCAGCTTGAACAAGGTAAAAGTTCCCAGCTAGGTTATGGTAAAAGTTACTAACTAGGGTAAGGTTAACATTCCCAGCTAGGGTAAGGTTAAAGTTCCAAGCTTGGGCATTGTAAAAGTTCTCAGCTTGGGCAGTATAAATAATTCCTAAATATTGTTCCCAGCTTGGGCAAAGTAGAAGTTCCAAGCTAGGGTAAGGTAAAAGTTCCCAGCTAAGGTGAGTAAAAACTTCCCAGCTTGGGCAAGGTAGAAGTTCCAAGCTAGGGTAAGGTAAAAGTTCCCAGCTAAGGTGAGTAAAAACTTCCTCGCTTGGACAAGGTAAAAGTTCCCAGCTAGGATATGGTAAAAGTTCCCAGCTAAGGTGAGTAAAAACTTCCCAGCTTGGACAAGGTAAAAGTTCCCAGCTAGGGTATGGTAAAAGTTCCCATCTAAGGTGAGTAAAAACTTCCCAGCTTGGACAAGGTAAAAGTTCCCAGCTAGGGTATGGTTAAAGTTCCCAGCTAAGGTGAGTAAAAACTTCCCAGCTTGGACAAGGTAAAAGTTCCAAGCTAGAGTATGGTAAAAGTTCCCAGCTAGGGTATGGTAAAAGTCCCCTTCTAGGGTAAGGTGAAAGTTCCCAGCTTGGGCAGTATAAATGATTCCTAAATATTGTTCCCAGCTTGGGCAAGGTAAAAGTTCCAGGTTTAGACGAGGTAAAAGTTCCCAGATTGGGCATGGTAAAAGTTCTCAGCAATGGTGAGTTAAATGTTCCCAACTTCGGCAAGGTAAATGATTAAATATCATTGTTAACCAGTCAAGCTAGGATTTAAATTGGTAGACAATTTGTTTGTACTCATTTATTTTGCCTTGTTCAGTAGTATTTCAGTTACTTAAAGGCAGTCAACACACCTAATCATTATTCCTGGAAGCACATGTTTAAAGTTGATAGATTTATGGCTGTAGATTAAAGCTCACAATAATCCAGGGATTGTGGTTCGCGCGGAGATTCCAAATCATGATCCCCAGATTGACATTCAGACTCATTACTGACTGAGCTAGGTGGGACTGGCTTTTGGCAAACAAAAACGTAATTATTACGATTTTTGTTACTCTCAAAACTTATTCCAATTCTTGGTTAAATTTAGAATGAAGTAATTATTTTAATTTGTGTTTTCGGAAATTTACAAACAAAAGATCAAAGTTGATCTCATGCAAAGGAATTAAATCATGTACCATATATATAATAATCCCAACACTGGGGTTGCAAATCCTACTTCAACTATATTCAGCTGTAACACATGCTTCACCATATATCAATTGAATACCTTTGCAAGTTTTTCTGGATGTACAGCAGACTTTCCTTCAATATTCCCTTCTCATCATCCTTCACCTCTGTCACCTGTCTCACACTCCGTCGTGGTATTATATCCTGACTCGAGTTGCTCTCCTCATCATTGTCAAGCAGGAACTTCTTGGCTGGGGGTTCCATGTTTTCTTCTTCATCCTCCTGACTAACGGAGTGCTCTTCATCCTCGTAAGTATTTGCTTCCTTTACACAAGAGTCTTCCTGCATTGTAAAAAAGTCAACACTACTGTCATATGGGGCAGGAAGTTCAGACACAAGACTATAATCTCCATCTCACTGGTAGACATGTACATTTATTATCATCAGAACATAAGCTTAAAAACAATTTTCCATTTTTAAGCACCCTGTTTAAAACATTCAATATAGTTCCAAATACACTTGCTAATAACAATTTTCTAAGCCTCTCATAAAACACTATGCATTATCTCTGCCATAACTGATGTATACATGGTTCTGAACTTCTTCCTCATTAAATTTACAGACATTTTCCTCATTTATATTTATTTTTCCTTTCCATTGGTACTCATTTTAGCTGGGCGCATGTTTTACCGGCATATTTAAGTATAGAATTAAATACTTATAAACTTAAATCAAAGTAAGGTATCCACTGATCATGATTTAAGACTGGCTTCTACAAAACTGCATTTGATTCATTAACATTGATTAAAGATTATGTATGTAACCAGTCAAAATTTAGTTAAGTAATTAAGTATCATAGTTAAACTTAAGATCGATTAAACTGAAGCCTGTTTATTTTGTCTTAAGCAGTCAGTCAAGGGAAGGATTAAAAGTGGCCTTTTAAACCAGGTGGTTGCTTAATACAGGTTACTTTGTTCTGAAAGCATGGAAATGGGAAATAGCAGATAAGGCTGCTTAAGACAAGTGGCTGCTTAATAGAGGTGACCACTAACACAGGTTTTACTGTATACATGTATTTACCTCAGCTGGTTTATGCTTTTCTCTTTCTTTATCTCTGTCTGCAGACTTTTTCTTTTTCTTTTTTTTATGTTTGTGTCTTTTCTCATCATGTGGGGACTGACTGTAAGCAGTGTCAGAGGTGGGTTCAGACCCGCCCACTTTAAGCACTATCTTTAATGGCTCCTTTTCACGCTCTTCTGAAAATATAATTAAATGCATGTAATAAATAATCACATTTGATGAAAAATAAGATTTTGAAACATCCCAGGATAATACTCACTGACAGGCATTTCACACAAGTAATTGCTTTTAAACATAATTATTTTCCTCCCATTTTTGCCCATAGATGATACAGGTTTTCCCCATGGAGGAAAACCCTACCTTCCATGTCACATGTAAGCATTCTCACATGACCTGACAAAAATCTTGAACTAAATCAATTTTTGTAACATACTTCCTTATCAACAAATCATAATCAAAGATATTTTCATTTTCACGCCTATAAAAATATTTCAGTCAAAACTTGATTTTGTAGGAAACCATAAAAAACAAATAAACCTTACGTCAAAATAATGATGTATATAATTATTTCCAATGTTTTCAGAATAAGTATTTTATAATGGTCATACCTATTACCGCGAGCCTAAAACTTTGTCAACTATGTAATTATTGCGATCATTAATAAACAATAATAAAGTTACTTAAGTGTGCTGGGTAATAAATAGATCTATGTATAGGGCTCAGATTTCAGTATTCCCTGTAGGGCCTCAGCTCAGAGCTCTATAGCCGGTCTATATAAAAACATGTAATACAATAAAAGATCACCAAATTTTTTACCATTAATGAATTGCGATCAAATGCATTAATGAAATATTGATACAAATGATAATTAGTCATTTTCTACCAGATCCGTTACAATACCTACCACTTAACCGACGATTATGACAACCTACAAGTTCTAGTGTTTTTTCTAGACCAGGAAAGTGGACAGGGAGCAAGAAAAAGGGGCAGGGAGCAAAGTTTGCGCGCGATTGGCTTATTCATTGTCAAAGTTTTTCTTTGGTCTGTTTTATTTTAGAGTTATCTCCTCTTTACATTATGCAAGTTTTAATCACAAGTATTAGAGTTTGAATGAGATAGGTAGAAGTGAGAGAAATTCAGGGAGAAGTGAATATTTCTCTATCAGTATGACCAACTTATTATTGTTTTTGTTCTTTATTGAATAACAATCATTTCTGTTCTATCCATGCTCAGTGGCAGTGTGGTAGCAGAAGTTAGTTTAAAACATTATTTTAAACATTTCCCTTTTCTTTTTTAATGATTGCTAACTGTCATAACATACTATAATGACAATATCAAGCCTCCAAAGCTATTCAATCCATCTAAGAAGACCACATAATTTATGTTAATTGTTGTTTTCAATACTGTATGTAAATCATGATATGACTGTCAAAAGCAAATTGTACGCTGAATATACACAACCAGTAAGCAATAGGTTTATTAAATTACTATAGTACCCCACCCACATTTTATTACTTTAACTCAATTTTAATATCAACGTTCACTTTTTCACAGATGAATTTACATACATGCAGTTCCAATTATTGTAAATCCACAAAATATAAATAAAATTTCTGGACCCTAACGCTGACATTAAACAAATCGCGGCCTATCGCGAATTCTCTGCAGAAACATAATCAGATTTTAGAAATTGCCACCATTTCGGCAAGGGAGATAATATTTTTATTGCTGAAACCAAGCAAGTTATTTCCCTTTTAAATTTTGAGGGATATCTGCGAAACACGTCATCACCTATTTTTAGATCAAATCACGGCTAATTTTGACCGGAGGGAAAACACAGCTTGATGCCGATTAATCTGATAATTAGTTTAAACATATTTTATTTCAACATGAAATGGGGTTGGGCCACAAGTTCTTTCAACATTAGGTTCGGCCTGTCCCTTACATTTTTTACAATGTTTACATTAAATATCAAAATGACATATTTTAAAAAAAATTTCTTAACCAATAATTTGAGAATAGAAAAAGGTAGGAAAGGAAAGAAAGTAAAACATAGTAAAACAAACACATATCATTTCTTCTTTACATTGTCCATACGCATGCATCCAAGACGACACATAGAAAAAAGTATATGAGCAAAGAGAAGAGCAAAATAACAATAACAAATAAATAGCACAAGTATATCAAATGTGAGAATAGTAGTATCATATATGAGTCGGAGCGATTTCCGTTTTCAAATGAAGCGAATATTACTTAAGTATTATAACATCAAAATAAACTGAAACAAATTTACACAAGGTATTCCCAAAGACTCACGTACACTCAAGCACAATCACACATACATACACGCAAACACCACATGCGTGCTTGTAAACAACACGTATAAACATATTTACAATAAGGCAAACATATAGGCAATTGATGTGTAAGTTGATTGTTTATAGGGATAGGGATCAAACAGGCAAGCCAATACAGTGTGACCTTTAGCCACTTATGTAAACGGTATACTGAAAATTAGGACAAGTCTACATAGCATTAGAGAAGTCTGAAAGTTGAATATGACGACGCTTTTGCTAGCTCGGACCCTGAATTCCCCTATAATTATCTTTCAAAGTCATATAGTAAGCACAAACACTAATTATCAGTAAACAGATCTGTAACAATTTGCGAAAAATAATTAATAATTCATTTACTTTCCGCTATATGCGCATCAGAAAAAAACATGGAATGATATTTGACCCTTAAACTAACTTCAAAAGTGGCTAGAGTGTGACGTCATTTGCTGTATCCACACACTACAAGAACCTGATCAGCTCATATATTTAGCAAGAGAAGGACTGGTGAATATCTGTGTTCGGGCCAAGAGTGTCATATCAGTAAACTATCGGCAAATGTTTAACACATGTATGTGATTGACAGTTGATTTGTTTATATACGACTTGTAATTGGGGCAGCAGAGCGCATTTAAACAAAGAAGAGCAGTGTTTTTAGGGCCGAAGGGCGGAGCCTAAAAGCGACAGGGCGCTGCACCCTTTCATTTCACTCTAGAAAAACCCCTAAGTTCATTATTCATTTAGATCAGCGACCTCAAATGAGGTTGCATCCACAATCTTGTAACCACCAAGTATTTTACCCATGATGCAACCGCAGATATACAAATGAGAAGGTCAACTACTAATGAAATGTGCCATCTGTCAAAAAACATGCCGTCTGTCCAAAAAAGTAAACATGGAGTGCTGAAGAAGAAGGTTGCAGGAGAGACATTATCTCATTTTCTACGATCAAATAATTTGACTTTGGAAGGAGAGAACAGTTTCATATGTTTTAAATGCTATACATTACATCTTTGAAAAATGCCATGATGGCAAACAGAAATTTTGTTTTTATTTTTTTGTGTATGCTAGTGTAATAGTTTGAAATTATTAACACGTCAAAATTGTGATTAAAGAAATAAATGTTTTTATGTGATGACATGACACAGTTTGATTTTGGAATGGTGGGAGTGGTTTTGTAGTTTGTAATGATACTTATTCTTATGTCTTCTATTAATTTTAACCACATGTTGGCTGTATTTTTTATTAATGTGTATCTATAATCATAAAGAACATAACAACTTTTAAGTTCAGTATCTTATTTACTCGTGAGCCAAAATCCGTTATTGGGTATTTATATGAATTGTTCAAGGAAATATAGAAGGCGTTCCTTTGAGTTGTTGTTTACCAATGTATCCACATTGATAAATAGTTCAGATGAACAATGTTGATTTAAACTGCAGCATGTCATCTCATGCGGTAAGCTGTTTAGACGACATAAGCACCTATGACTAGGTAATAAACAGTTGCGGGTACAAAATGTAAATAAATGCCGACGCTAACGGAAGTTGGAGCTTTGCGCATGTCTGAAATTTTGTTATTAAACGGGCATTCGCGGTAATAGGTCTATCACAATATTAGGTATACAACGATATATCTCAATAAAAAATGCTTAATTTTAGTCTAATCACTATCCAGTCATGGTGGCGAATCGACCTGACCTAATGCTATCTTGTGAAAAATCTGAGGATAAGTGCAAGTCGCAGATATCACTTCTGCATCTGAAAATTCACAAAATAAAGATGTAAACTGTCTCAGTGCTATCAAATGACTATGCAAAACTTGTACTTTTACAAAACATTCAATGGTGTATTGTGCTCAGGCCTAAAAAAATAAATGTTGTGTTTACGGTTTCCCGACCGACCCATAGTAAAAGGTCCCGACTGTATATTTTTTATTTCAAAAAAAAAAAAATTAAAAAATTTCGCCGACTGTCGTGTTAGGAATGGTTCAGGTGCTGCAAGTATCAGGCGAACACCAATATATAAAACTGTATACCAAAGACGAAACTTTTAGAAAAGTGTGACTTGAAATTCGAAGCACAACTGTGCCTGAAGACCAAAAGTAAACAATCTGAAAAACTGAAAAAGAAATGACACAAATTCGTTTCTGAAATGGTTACAGTATTTATTCTTTCTACATTTCAACGCAATTATAATTATTAAATCATTTGCAAACTAGACATTGAATGTTCCTCAGCAATAAGTTATAACACGAGGAAATTCTTGTTGAATCTCCAAGGAATCTATTCATCGCGAATCGTTCGCCATTTTTTGTATAAGGTATCGAAAAAAAAATAGTCCTACCTACCGACCCAACTTTCTAATCTCGGTTTAAACATCGGACTATTTTCCGGTATTTGCCTCGTTTTTTTTATTAGACGGGAAAATCGCGGGATCAAAGCGGATATTTATCTACATAAGCACTTGTTAAGACTTATTAGGAAGTTAGAATGTTAGGTGTAAAAAAAAAGGTTTCCCTCATTGCTTTCCAAAAAGGTTCACATATATGAACACAAACTCTGGCACAAACTTTGAAATTCAGGATTATGTCCAAGTGTCAAAATTGGTTGGTAGTTTTGAAATATTTTCACAGATATATTAAATATATAAAATTAAATTCCTTTTATATATTTAATAATACTTTTTTAACAGATTCTGTTGAATACCCAATCTAACCTATTACAATATGGTGCACATGGTGCAGAACAAATGAGAATATATTGAAAGTGGAAAGGAAAACATTCAAACTACAAAAGCAGACAAACTACAAAAGTATACAATAATTATGTTGTCACCAAATGCTTTTGAAAAAGGTGTCATTACTTCGCATTCAAAATTGAGTAACTGCGAGAGAAAATGAAGAAAAAAATAACCAAAAAACACCGACCCTTTTATTTTGCATCTAAAAAAATCAGCCAAAAAAAAAAAAATAGTCCTACCTACCGACCCAATTTTTTTTCTGCATGAAACCTTAAACACATCATTTATTTTTTTAGGCCTCAGTTGAAATAATTATGGTATAGAGTTGTGCAATTTACAAAAATAGGAAAGCCTTTGTCTTTGGAGTAACATGGGTTTCAGTTCGTTTGTGACCAAAGTCGTGGTTGAGGGAGGTAAATAGAGAGAGAAAAAAATAAAATCTTAAGGAAAAAAAAACAAAACGCGAAAATCGATGACAATCTCAATATTTTACTTATTTACCTTCCAAATCCTCTTCATATTCCTTAACCTTGTGCTTCTTTAATTTATGCTTCTTACCCATTATTGACAAAATATATTGCAATTATGAATATACAAATATTTAGTTGATATTTATGTCATTAAACAAAAGAAAACATAATCGCGTCAAATAACTATAGCGCATGCGCATTAGTTATACCGGTACAAAAAAGTGTATGACAGAAATGTTGTAGTAACCTAAAATAGATCTAGATACCATTGAATTACTATGAAATAGGTAAAACCTAAATGGCAAGCGAATAGGTAGATGTCAAACCAAATTTTCCATCAGTCATGGTTAGTAAAAAAAAAAAGAAAAGAGAGAATAAAAATGAGGGGAAAAGATATTGTAATTACTAGGGTAATAACTAAGAGTAATACTCACATTGCTGGCAGTTTACTTTTTTCTGTTTACAAATGCTCTTACAGTGGGTATATTGTTCATGAGTGTTTGTGTTGGCGTAGCATAAAAATGCATTGTATGTAATTAAAACAGTCAGATAATGCATGTTATTAATATTTATGTTTATATAAATATTAGCCTTATTAACAAGGCGTGAATGAGCAGTTTGACATTAGGATTCCTGCACATAACAAGAGTTGTCGGATCTAAAGAGCAAAAATCCTCTGTATATGTGCATTAGGTTATATTAAGGCGTACATTTAAGTAACTTATACTATGGTTTAAAACATATATCATACTGTTATTTGAAAGGTTAGCGATTGTCATATCACCCACCAAATTTAACAATACAAGTTTGCTTTTGACATATGCACGCACTTCACAAAGTTATTGATACCGGTAAACAAAATTATCAAGTCCTGTTAAAGTCCCATGTGTCAGCAGACAAATCATCATTGTCTTCATGGTCCGAGTCTGTAAGTGTAATTTCACATTCTTCATTTTTTTTTTAATAATTGTGCAACATATAATGTTATACCACTTTGTATTCAACTCTTGTTTTGCATGTACTCCATCATACATGTTGGAATAGCAAAAAGATTTTTTTTTTACCATGTTTTCCTCTTTTTTTATCTGATGTTTTCATTATGTCCCTATGGAGTCTAACAGTCTTAACACAATGCTCTGTATTAATTTTACATATTTCTTGATTTATAGTCATAATGTCTTTTTCTAAAAAAATCTGTTGTTGTTGTATTTCCACAGCTGTTAAGTCTGTTTCTGTAAGTCTGTGTTTAAGAATTTGAAAAGATGCATATTTTTTAATAGAGGCACTTGGAATTGTTGCAAGAAAAAAGTGTCATGTCTCAGTTTCCTTGAAATTTCATGTAATTCTGTTATAAATGTTTGGAATTTATTGTTTGTTGAATTATATGTAATGTATGTTCCATTTCTGCAGGTCATTTTTTCTGTCAAATTACAAAGGCCAGCTGCTATCAAAATGACTGTTTGCTCAGCAGGATAAGAAGCCATTTTATTTTGAACAGCATGATAGACCTGTGATATTTTACCACCAGGAATGACAATCAAAGATACATGATAGTGATCAGGAAATGGATGAAATTTGTTTATGTGTTGATGCAGATACCTCCCTCTCAAATCTGTTCCAATAATTATATAGTGATGCATGCTGTAAATGAATAAAAAAGAAAAGAAATTACGAATATGCTTTTGATACAACTTACATGGTCCCTGGTAATTAAAATATTTGTGTGTGTGTGTTTATTGATTCCAAGTGAATGTTAGATGCATTAACGTTTTGATAAGCACTCAGTGAGGTTGATTTTTCTTGTTCAATTAAGCTTTTGGTTGATTGGTTTACTTGTTTGCTATGGGCATTGGTAACAAAATTTGAAAATGACCATTGTCAAGGAACAGATTAATTGGGAATATTTCTTCATTTTCAATTTGTGGTGGTTCATATGTACAAAGTGTAAAAGTTTCTCTTGCACCTTTCAGCCAAACTTTAATTTTGCAGTTGTACAGAAGTGGTACCACCTCAATTTCACAAACTGTGGCCCATCCATTCAGTTTCAACATTGAGGTCAAATAGGATCTTTTGGTTATTGACAGACTATTAAAAAGTCTTGCTTCTTCCTCCCACTGTTGCAGTTAAGGTATATATTGCTGCAGATTGCATGTCTGTGCTGCCTTGCGACTCAGATGGAAAAATCCCCACTGTAGACTCTATATGTAACCGAGACAGTGAAAAAAAAAACAATTTCCATCCCCAGGTACATTTTTTACAACGAATTTATTGTTGCAAATATTCATGCATTGAACGAGACTCAAATTATTATTTTTTTTTGCTTAAACTGATTTAACACAAACGTCTTCATAAATAGATATCTCATTATTTTTGTTTTGAAAGTTAAAAGAAAGAAAGAAAAAAAGAAAGAAGAAGAATCATTTTGCAACTTGTAGTTTTAATTAAACTTATTGTTTTAGATTTAGATCTACATAATGTTCAATTTCATGGGAAATAGTGGGGACTAATGCATAAATAACCTGCAGAATATGGAGTGAAATACCCTCTTAACAGTTGTGTTGTTCTTTTACTGTTAACAAACAGAGCACAAACAGCAGACAGCGTTTACTTATCATGCATTGTCAAATTAGCTTCGCTTCGATTGGCTCACTTCTGGTCATACTCATTTGCATACGTTCTATTTTGCCTGGTTTTCGGACCTACTCGATAAATTGACTATTTATGTTGTAGGTCAGGGAACCAGACTAACGTTCTATTTAACGAAGTCATCTGGTAAATTTCCCTATAGCAGAAATTTATTTGTGAATTAAATAAATTATTTTAATTTACGTTTTGTGTATATTTTAGTGTTTTTAAATATATTATATTTTATATGTAATTATAAGGAGAGATTTGAAATAACTATTCATGATTCAAGGTAAAAAAGTGATTTTGTAAACCCAGATTTTCGTATAGAATTTCTATATTTTATGTAATCAAATTAAAAACAATCTACATAGCCGAGTGCTCCAAATTACGCATGAAAACAGTAGAGGGTCATTTCCGGTTTTCAACGTTAGTATATGTTTGTAAATATATCTTTTTTCTTTAATCTTACATGATACCATAAGAGCTCGCATACTCGCTATTATAAACTATCTAACTTTATATGTTGCCACACGCCTTCACAGGCATAATCGGGCAGATGTGCATCGTGTCTAAAGTTAGTATAAAAATAAAAGTAAAGTATAATGAGACAAGGAAAAAAAATGTAAAAGGTGTTAAAATAATTCTACAAGATAAAAGAATGCAATCACGCTGATTCGTGGCACGTGAGGTCATCAACTATTTAAACTACCAGTTTTACTATCTTTGCTGTAAACTGTGAGAACAGTTTGGTTACCCTCCTGCGACCGTTACCTTAGTCTATTAACCTTTGATTCATCATCATGAAAGTACGATACTACCATTGGGACGAACTCTTATCAATATATTTTTCTGAGTTTACCCGTTTTACACATGTATGCATGGATTTAGGGGGAAACAAGAAAAGTTAATCATATACCTCTTTCTTCTTTTTTTCTCTCTGTTTATAGAATGTCTATCTGTTTTTCCCTCTCTCTATCTCTTTCACCACCTCACTCTTTCTTTTTCTCATTTGATCACCTGCGCTATGTATAACGTGTATAATTGTTTATATTAGCATAAACATGTAATTTGTTCTGTAATACTACTGTAAATTTGTTACTTGTAGTGGGAGGGCCGAATCTAAGTTGGAAGAACTTGTGGCTCAACCCATTTCAAAATAGTTCTAATAAAGTATGTTTAACTATGCGTGGACTTTCTCTAATATATTTAAGTCAACGTGGTGCTCATTGTGTTTGTACTTTAATAATAAATCAGTACTTTAAAATTAAAAATAAACTACAGTTTTCTATAAATCATCAAATCTGAACTTGACAGATTTAGCTTTCCTTGATGTATTTAAGTTCTTTTTTTTAAAAAAAACAACAACAACAAAACATCTTTTGTATTTGCCGCATCATGTGGCCAGTAATTCCATGTGTTTCTCTGACTTAGAATTCATTGTATCTCGACTGATTATGAATTTCCAATTACTTTGTTCTTGTATCAGTATTTGTGTTAAGTGATCTAATATCCACATAATGTAAATCCTTCGTGACGTTGAATAGCTGGATCATGCCGTCTTTAAGAATACAATGTTGGTAATCAACCCAATTATCTGAAGTCTTTTTTCGTATGGCAAATTGTTAAGAGCAGATATAAGCTTGAATTTCTACGCTGCACATTTTCTATAGCAATATTATTTTTTTCTAAAAAAGGCGACCAAACGACAGTGGCATATTCAAGATGCGAATTAATGATTTGTATAAAGTAATGCACATTCCTTACTAAAGTTATTGAAAGTCAAAGTCTTTGATAAGCTTTATTTACTGTTTCATGATGTGTTCAATGAATTTCATTCCATCATCAAAAAATGGGGTCTTTTTCTGATTCAATCAGCTGATAGTAATATTATGCCTTTTTTCTTCATATAAAATTTGTGTCTTCGTTTGGCTTACCTAGATGTGATTTTTTTTACATTTTGCGACGTTGAAACCTAATTGCCAGTCACTGGACCACAAAGATAATTTAGTACTAGTAAGGTCTTATTGAAGGGATCCAATCCGTTTGTGGCCTTATTTCTGAGTACATCTTAGTGTCATCAGCAATGTTTGCATGTAGTGTGTTACTACGTCAGATATATCATTGATAAACAAACACCAAAAATAAAACTGGTCCCAATACTTATCCTTGAGGGATTTCACTTGGTGAATATCTACAACTTGAAGAAATCCAGTGATCCAATTCAACATATGAGCTTGTGTTCCAACACCACCATAGAATTAACGCAGAAACCGCAGAATTTTTCTATACATATTTTCATTTCTACATATTTCGTTTAAACTTGAACGGTCACTACTTAAACACAATATACGCTTCAAAACATAATTCTAGACAAGACTCCCATTT
The DNA here is from genome assembly GCA_029582155.1 of Panopea generosa. Taxonomy (NCBI): domain Eukaryota; kingdom Metazoa; phylum Mollusca; class Bivalvia; order Adapedonta; family Hiatellidae; genus Panopea; species Panopea generosa. The sequence goes on from CM055900.1 coordinate 77,390,704, forward strand.
CAGAGCCTAACCCACTAAATCTCCCAAACTTGTGTACAGTCCTATCCTAACTGCCTAAATAAAAACCCCAATTGAACCTGCCTGAATCCCAGACCTAACTGCTGTTCAAAAAGCTCCTCCCCAACCCACTCCCACTCCCCTCTTCTTGTTACTATCTGCTTCTCTTGTAACCACATCTACTGCACTCTTATTGTCATAAAAGTGACAGCTAATTCATATACAAATCACGTTTTTTTTCACGGGCATGCTGGACAAATATATTTTCAATATCTAAAAACTGGATGTACTATATGCTCTGGACAGGTTATTAATCCTCAGATATTTGACCTCTAGTGTACTCCCATTTAGCTAAATACAGACCTACTATATACTATAATGACTCTTAGGTGTTGTCTCGCTTTACTGTATTATATCCCACATAAGTATTATAGCATGGTTCAAATTTTACATTATCAAACTTATAAAATCAATAATTATTGGGTGACTGAATATAAAACAGTTGAATACACGTGATCTTCAAATTTTAAAATGATGAATTGATTGGTACTGTATCAAATGCTTTTCTAAAATCTAAGTTACGGTATATGTTATCAATGCCGTTACTTCGTTCAAACCAGGAGCGTAGCGTGACAACTTTGCAAGTTACTCAGGGCAGGGTGTGCCATTGTGCTTCCGCTTTCGCTGGTGGGAGTCCAGGGGAACTTCCCGCGCGGAAATGTTTAGAAATAGAAGTAGAAATAGTGACTTCTTTTGTTTAGATTTTATATTTCATTTGGTTACAGCATATTACTTTAAAAATATTTCCTACATTGGAAAATGTCGGCCCGAACTGGACCCTCTAGCTTAGATTGATGTTTAACATAAAGGACACAGTGAGCACTGTTGCTTTATGCATGGAACAGTTCATGCCGAAACTTTATTGTACCTAATTGTAACCCCTTCCTGTTACTACTACTACTAAATCAAACATGGCGTCTGGAGGGGGTTCGCGTAGTAACGAGCCAACAAATGCAGACATTATGGCATGCTTGAAGCAGATAGACAGTAGAATGGATAAGAGACTGAGTGCTTTTGAGGAGATGAAAATTAATTTGATGGGTTTGACAAGGAGTTAAAGAAGTTGTGGACTGTTATAGAGGACATAAATAAGTTGACAGACGAGAGGATAAATAGTGTGGAGGAGAAAACCGATAGTGCTGACTTTTCTATAGGCATTCTAAATGACAAAGTTATTTCATTAGAGAAAGAGAAAAATGCCCTGAAAGATGATATTGTTTATTTACAATCGCAGTCAATGAGGAACAATTTGCTTTTTTCCAACATTGCAGAGGCCCAGGTAGAGAGTAACGAGGACGCTGAAGTGAAACTGAGGGATTTTATAATTGAAAAAATGCATATTGCAAAAGAGATAGTGGAGAAGATAGTATTCGAGAGGGTACATAGAGTGGGTTCGAAGGTTTCTGGCAGGTGTCGAAACATAGTTGCCAAGTTTCACGAGTGCAAGGAGAAGGAGTTGGTGCGTAAACAGTGGAAGGCGTTACAAGGGACTCCATATTTTGTAAACGAACAATTCCCCAGGGAGATCGTAGAGAGGAGAAGAAGGCTGGTTCCGAGGATGAATGCTGCGCAGCAAGAGGGCAAGACATCCTGGATTGCATACGATACTTTGTATATCATAGGCAGAGCTGTGAGGGACTAGGGGTACGATGAGGATGAGCTGAACGTGATGTCATTGAATGTCAATGGTCTGTCTTCAGTTAAGAAGAGCAGTGATGACTTTGTAAACATATTAGACGGAAATGACATAATATTTTTATATGAGACATGGACAAGTGCAAGAAGTGACATTGAACTTTCAGGATACATATTTCATAACTTTTATAGAAAATTTCAAAATCGTAAGGCCAAAAGATGTAGCGGTGGTATTGCAGTTTATTATAAAGAAGAACTGAAAGACGGTATTGAGATTGTTAAAAATCATCATGACACCATAATTTGGTTAAAACTCGATCGTAATTTTATTCATTTTGAAAATGATGTTTATATATGTGGCATTTACATATGGGGAGAGGATTCACCAGTTTATAATAATGTTAATGTTGACTTGTTTGAGTTGCTTGAAATTGATATTTATTACTATGATAATTTAGGCTCTGTATTCTTGTCAGGTGACCTCAATAGTCGAGTTGGAACTAAGAATGATTTTATTATTCACGACCGAGTTAACGATTGTATTGATGATGACAGTTATGTTCCTGACGTTCACATGAACCGGGCCTGTCTTGACAAAAAAATGAAATAACTACGGGGTCAAGCTTCTTGAGTTATGTAAGTCGGCACATTTACGCATAGTTAACGGTAGACTCGGAGATGATTACGGCAGTGGTGCGTACACTTTTTTTTTTATCTCACAACGGGTCTTCAGTCATTGATTATTTACTCACTAAAGAATGTAATTTTCCACGCATTTCTCACTTTGAAATTAAACCTATGTATGAATGGAGTGACCACGCACCAATTACCTTTTCTTTGTGCTGTAATAAAAGTTCTCATGTACTTGAAAATGGCGATGGGATTAAATTTAAGTGGAATGGTATTCATGAAAATACTTTTAGATCGGGTCTTATAGCAAAGTTACCTGTTTTTAATCAGCTAACGCGCGATATTGACGCTTCACAATATTCAATAAATGGGATAATTAATGAATTTACCAATATTGTTCGAGGTATTGCTGACCCACTGTTTTCAAAACGTCATGCGCAGAGGAGCACTATTTCTTTTACCGATAAATCTTTCATAAAAAACGCTGAATGGTTCGACGCCGAATGTGTTACGGCTAAACCCCGATATTTAGATGCGTTGCGTGTTTTTAATCAGTGTAATACAGATGTAAGTAGGAAACATTATTGTGAATTGAAAACTACTTACAAAAATATTATGCGTAGTAAGAAAAGACGTTTTGAACTAAAAAAAATGACTGAAATAGAAAATCTAAGACATTGTAAACCACAGCAATTTTGGAAGTATTTTAAAAATAATAATAAAAACAATAAAAGAAGTGAAATTCCTTTAAATGAATTTTATAATTATTTTTCTAATTTAAAAGAAGATATTTTCAGTTGTACAAACAATGAAGCCGAGACGTTTTGTAACGAGCACGATTTTAACGATACCGAACATTTCAACGAGGAGCTTGATACACCTATCACCGTTGCTGAAGTTTTACTTGCCACGAAAAAGTTAAAATCTGGCAAATCTATTGGTATTGATTGTTTATTAAATGAATATTTTATTGAAAGTATCGATATTATAGCACCATATTTGTGCGACATTTTTAATGCTATTTTAAACTCGGGTTATTTCCCTGAGCAGTGGACCGAGAGAATTATTATCCCGTTACACAAAAAGGGTGATAAGAATAATGTTAGTAATTATCGTGGCATAACATTTTTAAGTTGTCTTTCTAAACTGTTTACTACCATTTTGAACAAACGAATTGATTTTTTTTGTGACAAACACGACAGCATTTCTGATGCACAATTTGGATTTAGGAAAAGCAGATCTACAGTGGATGCCATGTTTGCTTTAATTTCTATTGTACAAAATTATTTAAACAATAATAAACGTCTTTACGTAGCTTTTATTGACCTGAAGAAGTGTTTTGACAGTATATACAGAAACGCTTTATGGTTAAAACTATACAAAACTGGCATACAGGGTAAACTCTTACGGGTCATTAAAAATATGTATGAAAAGGTGAAGTCATGTGTTAAAAGTTGTAACAATTTTTCTGACTTTTTTGAATATTCGATAGGTTTACGTCAAGGGGAGGTAATCTCGCCTATTTTAGTATCTCTATTCATGGAAGACTTAGAACTGTATTTGCAAAATAAGGCTGATTCTGGATTATTGATTGATGACATAGTATTAATAGTATTGCTTTTTGCCGACGATATGGTAATTTTAGGCAAATCACCAGAAGAGTTACAAAATAACTTAAACAGTTTACATACATATTGTAATATTTGGAGTTTGGAAGTAAATAGTTCTAAAACAAAAATTATGGTCTTTCGAAAACGCGGACGTCTAGTACATGGCGAGAATTGGTCATATAATGGGCAAAATGTGGAGGTTGTAGATGATTTTAATTACTTGGGTACCATTTTTAATTATACTGGTAATTTTTCATTGAATAACGAACATTTAGTAGGTAAAGCTCTAAAGGCTTTAAACGTTTTATTGATAAATTGTAAGAAAATACATTTAAAACCCAAAAATTTGTGTCAGTTATTTGATTCATTTGTTGGATCAATATTGTGTTATTCTTCTGAAATATTGGGTTTCACTAAGTCCAAGGAAATTGAACGTCTTCATTCAAAATTTTGTAAACGTCTTTTAAACGTTAGGTTAAGTACATGTACAGCAGGGGTTTACGGTGAACTTGGACGTTATCCGCTTTACATTACCTGATATAGTAGAATTGTAAAGTATTGGTGTAAAATTATTAATACTGACAATATCATTATACATAAATTATATCAACAAGGTGTAAATGATAGTGCAAAAGGATGTAAAAATTGGGTTTCCAATGTTAAGAAACTATTAAATGATTATGGGTTTTCTTACTTATTTACAGATGCTTCTTTTGATAAAAAAACTTTTCCTTGTATATTAAAAGAGCGTGTTATTGATTGTTTTATCCAAGAATGGTATGGCTCAGTTAACAATAGTCATGTTATAGAAGAGTATAAATATTTCAAAAGTAGTTTTGCATACGAACAATATTTAGATATTCTCTAAAACGATTTAAGATTGTTTGTTACTAGAATTAGATTATCAGCACATACTCTTAGAATTCAAACAGGTCGTTATGCAAGAAATCACATTCCAAGAAATGAGAGATATTGTCTTTGTTGTAACACTACTGAGGTAGAAGATATATACCATTTTATTTGCATCTATCCTTGCTACAGTGATTTTAGAAAGACGTATATAAATTTTAAAACATGTTTTTCAAAGACCGTCTATGTACAAGCTTATTGAATTGCTTAAAACAAATGATAACAGTATTTTAGTCAGTTTTGCTCAGTATATTAAGAAATCTCTGAAATTAAGAAACAGCATTTTAAACGTTTAATAGTTTATGTAAATATATTGAATATCTTTTATCTATTTTTGGAAACATTTCACTTAATCAATGAAAGAAAATCATTTAAATATTTAATAAATTTGTTCATCGTCTTATTTTAATGAATTTATGACTTAAATTTTTTTCATGCATTATTTCGATATTGATAATAATAAAAAAAAAGAACTTTCTTTAAATGTAAATGTAAATGAAAAATGGCGGTACAATTTATGTATTAATTAACAATATATTTTACGTGATATTATGTATTGTAAATATGTTATTATGACAATGTATTTATGTACAAGTCTGAAATAAAATATATGTTCTGTTCTGTTCCTGTTACATTTCCATTGCTTCTGTCGACTGTTTAGTCGTTTCACTATCTAGGCTTTGGTTTTCAGTATTACTCAGCAGGGTATCTGAGTATGCCACGCTACGCGTCCGCCAACTGACATCAGACCATTCACTCTACTACTACTTCGAGCAACGACCAACTATCACAGCTAGGTGGTCCTCCAGTTTCTACGATGCCCTAATCAATTTCACTACTCCATGTATTGAGAAGCTACTCTCTAATCTGAACCCCCCAAAGGCTGCCGGTCCAGACCTTCTTCCAACTCGTATGCTGAAAATGATTGCTAAAGAAGTTGCCCCGATATCATCGGTCATCTTTCAACAATCATGCGACACTGGGCAAGTACCATCAGACTGGCAAGATGCAAACGTTACTACAGTATACAAGAAAGGTGATAAGACCAATCCAGCAAAATACCGTCCTGTCTCGTTAATATGCATTCTATGTAAAACAATGGAACATATTATATTTAGTCAAATAATGAAGCATTTAGAAGACAAGATTATTTTAGTTAACTTTCAACATGGATTCAAACGTAACCATTCATGCGAGACGCCATTACTTAATACAGCTGAGGATCTATCACGGAGACTTGATCAGAGGCAGACCACCGATTTTGCTGATACTAGTCTTCAACAAGGCTTTTGACACCGTGTCCCACAGAACACTACTTCATAAGATACGGCAATCACTGGACGAACCAACAAGTGGATTGAGTCGTAGCTATGTCATCGTCAGCATCGTTTGCAGACGACTGCCTCCTCTATCGTGTAATCAACAGCGTCGCCGACCAATTACAACTTCAGCGGGACCTCGATACTCTTACAGAATGGTCACATACATGGATGATGATATTTAACACAACTAAATGCCACCTACTCAAAATAACCATAAAACGGACTTTTATCGATACTCCATATTACATAGAAAACAATGCACTACAGTAACTGTGAGTACAGCATCATTCTTACCTCGGATTAGAACTCACTTCAGATTTAACTTGGAAACAACACATAAGTAATATCACTGGCAGAGCTAACAGGATCCTCAACCTTCTAAGAAGACATCTATACAACTGTAATCAAGAAGTTAAGAAAAAATCACCTACATCTCTAGTCCGATCACATCTCGAATATCCATCATCTGTCTGGGACCCCTACTACAAACAGGACATCTCAGCACTAGAAAAAGTTCAGCGCCGTGGAGCAGGCTTTGTTAAAGGCAATTATTCATATCGAGAAAGTGTAACATCCATGCTTGACACCCTGAATTGGCCACCATTGCAGCACAGACGAAAGAACGGTATTAAGACGTTTCGGCCACTCGACATTTCGACCCATTTTGCTTAGGACATTTCGACCCCTCATTCAATTATCGGTTTATATAGGTTTGTGTAAAGGTTTTAGTGTGTAGGTGTCATTTTATGATTGAGCACTTAAGCGTACCGCAAACATATAGCTTTACAGTGTACATTAAAAAACAAAAAATACAAAAATGTTTCTCAGAGTATTAAACTACTCTGCGATTTTTTTTGTTAATGTACCGATTATGTGTAAATTGACAAAACGCAGATAAATTCGTAAGATTTAATATAATTATGCAAACTATAATAATATTTTTCTTTATAAAAATAGTCTAACAAAAATACATACTATTATCATACCAAATACGATAATATTCAATTAAAAAACACACGCATATAGATGACAAATAATTATATACACTTATATACACGGTTTATACATACTATTATCATATCTAATACGATAGCATCCAATTGAAAACATAACACGCATATATCACAAATAATTATATACACTTATATACACTTTTTCAATTTAACTGTTTTTATTTTGGCACTAAACTAGTCACTTTACATGCCGTAAACATCACCGATTCTCTTCAAAAAATCTTCACAAACTGTCTCATGTTCATCATATTGGTCCCAAAGGTCAATTATCTTAGCATCCATATTGACGTATACTTGTCGCCGATTACACCCACCAGCGGCCTCCATCACCAGCTGCATTTGAATGTTGACGAGCTTGTCCTCTCCCAGCAGCAAAGTCACGAGCACGTACATTGGAAGAACGTCCCGCCTTCCCATTCAATCGTCGATACCAACCTGAAATAAACAAATATAACATTTGTTTATTAGCAATTCAAACACAATATATTGAACGTACATATACAAATAGCTTTTATGTCAATCATAATGCTAAGTTCTATCACATCGCCAAACGCTTTTAATATTATTATAAAGTGTTTTGTACTACAATGTTTCTAATCATTATTTTTATACTTGGATGCATACCGCTCTGTAATAGACGAAGTGTCAACCGCATCATCGCTGGTCACGTCAAATGCGTTGACGTGACTGACGTCCATGGGATCAACGTCACTCGATGTGTCTGCCGATGAGCACTATGACGTGACTGACATCCACGGGACCAATAGGCTACAACATCGCCAGACGTGTCTGCCGGTGCCATGACGTACATAGAATTCAACGCTGCGTTGTCCGTTGATGTGACATCACTGATGGCGGTACCCGTGCTGAACTCTAGGTTGAAATTCCCGAATGTTTCACGGTCTCTTAATGGGGACTAAAATAGACGTAATAACAATAGTGTGTACATACATATACACCAATAATGTAATATTACATGTAATAAAGACATAGAAGATGGATATCATTTGTTTATATGTCCTAGTTAACAGAATATCAGAATAAAATTGAAGTTATTTATATTTGTCCAACCCAAAATTGCATGTATTTAAATAACGTAACATTTCTAATTCTGTTGTATCATGTTATTCAGGTTTACACTCAGTATTTATAAGTATATTTACCTCTGCTAATGTCGCATGGAGCACGCTCCCAACATCCTCCGCCAAGGAAAGCACAGATGTGTTGGCTGCAACTGCCGAGGTGTCGTCTGGTAAAGAAACATCTGCGGATTCAACATCTCGACAGGTCCGACATGTAAACTCTAAGATGATAAGACGCCTCCGTGCCTTGAAGTTATCGATTCAGCTGATACCTGTTATAATACATTATATAAAAATGACGCTCTAATGATGATGATGATGATGATGATGATGATGATGATGATGATGATGATGATGATGATGATGATGTTATTGTTGATGATGATGATGATGATGATGATGATGATGACAATGATGACAATGATGATGATGTACTATATGAGATTGATAATAAGATGGTAAATTGTACTAGTAATGTACGGGGTGATGATAAAAAAGATGTAGTTAATGATGTTGATAATGATTATGTGTCAGCCAAAAAAGAAAATTATAATAGTAATGATGGTTATGTTGATGATGATGTAATTGTTTTTTATGAAAATTATACATGCAATAAAGATTATGATGATGAGATAGCACACACTCAGATTGGTGAGATTGAAAAGTGTAGTGATGGTGATAATAACGATGGTGATGATAATGATGATGATGATGTGATTGTTGTTGAAAATTATGTTGAAAATGATATTGTTGTCGAAAATGTTTCAGACAAATATGATAATGATATTGATGAATGTGATGATGAGTTTGATAATAATGATGATGGTATTTACTTAGATGATGTCGATAATGTTGTTGTTTTAGGTGATATGATTAATTCTGATAAACTTACTGATCTAGTTACTGATGATGATGATGATGGTGAGTATGGTAATGATGAGGGAAATGATGATGATGTGGATGGTGATGGTGATGATGATGATGATGGTGGTGGTTGTGATGATGATGATGATGATGATGATGTTGAGGGTGAAGATGATGATGGATTTGCAAAGTTAAATGGAAAGATTACTGTTAATGAAATTATAAATGCAGTTAAGTCATTGAAAAGAAATAAGTCTGCAGGTTCTGATTGTTTGATTAATGAATATTTCATAGAAAGCATTGACATTTTAGCCTCTCATCTGTGTGATATTTTTAATGTAATTCTAGATAGTGGCTTTTTCCCTGATAAATGGACGGAAGGAGTTGTAATACCATTACATAAAAAAGGGGATAAATGTGATGTAAATAATTATAGAGGTATCACACTTGTTAGTTGTTTATCAAAAATTTTCACCACTATTTTAAACAAACGGATTGTATCATACTGTGAAAAGAATAGCATAGTTTCGGATTCTCAGTTTGGATTTAGGAAAGGAAAATCAACTACTGATGCTTTGTTTGTGTTATACACTATTGTACAAAAATATTTGAATGATAACAAAAGGCTTTATTGTGTTTTTGTAGATTTTAAAAAGGCATTTGATAGTATTTATCGAAATGGATTATGGTTAAAATTATATCGGGTAGGTATAAGTGGGAACATTTTAAAAATTATAAGAGATATGTATAATAAGGTTAAATCGTGTGTCAAGGCTTGCAACAGCTACTCTGATTTTTTTGAATATGCAGTTGGATTACGACAAGGGGAGATAATGTCGCCAATAATGTTTTCACTGTATCTTGAAGATTTGGAGCTATTTTTACAGGACAGTGTTTTGTCGGGTTTGAAGATAGATGATATCGTGTTAATACTTTTACTTTTTGCTGATGATATGGTTATCCTTGGTGACTCACCAGAAAACTTACAGAACAGCTTAAATTTGTTAAATTCATACTGTAAAAAGTGGAGTCTAGAAGTTAATGCACAAAAAACTAAAGTTATGGTGTTTCGAAAGCGTGGAAGAATATTGCCAAACGAATGTTTTACTTATAATGGAAATCAATTGGACGTTGTAAATGATTTTAATTACTTGGGGACAGTTTTTAACTATACAGGAACTTTTGCTCTTAATCAAGAACACCTAGTTGGTAAAGCTTTAAAGGCATTGAATGTTCTGTTAATTAACTGTAAAAAGATAAAAGTCAAGCCGAAAATCGCTTGCCAATTGTTTGATGCATTTGTAGGTTCGATTTTAGGATATGCCTCTGAAATTTGGGGATATAGTAAATCAAAGGAAATTGAACGTATTCACTTAAAATACTGTAAATCTGTTCTTAATGTTAGAACTAATACTTCAAATGTTGGTGTTTATGGAGAATTAGCTAGATACCCTTTGTACATATCTCGATATATTAGAATTTTAAAATATTGGTTTAAGTTGTTAAACACAGACAATATATTATTAAAAGTTATGTACAAATTGTCATATGACGATTGCATAGCTGGTAAAAAGTGTTGGTTAACAAATGTTAAACATTTATTATGCCAAAATGGATTCGCTTTTGTTTGGAATCAACAAGGAACAGCAAATGATAAAAGCTTTATTAATGTTTTTAAACAACGTTTGGTTGATAATTTTTATCAAAGCTGGTACTCTGATATAGAAAGAAACCAAGTGTTACATATATATAAATTGGTAAAATTAGAATTTGGTTATGAAAAGTATTTAGATATGTTACAAGTTGACTTAAGAACTTATATTTGCAAGATTAGACTGTCTTCTCACAATTTACACATCCAAACGGGTCGTTTTGGTAGGAACCGAATACCTCGAGCCGAAAGATACTGTACATATTGTAGAACTCGAGATATTGAAGATGAATATCATTTCATCATTAAATGTTCATGTTACAATACTTTAAGACGGAAATTTATTGAACGTTATTATTACGAAAACCCAAGTATGTTTTAATTCATAGAACTTTTAAAGAGTACTGATATTGGTACAATAACAAAACTTGCAAAATATCTAAAAGCCGCATTTATACTGCGTGTTTCACTTTCTCATAACACTTAGTTCATCCTCTATATATTTTATTTGTTTAGATAGTATTATACTTAGTCACGTGACAACAGTTTTTGAAATGTTTTCATATAATAGAAATGTAATATATGTATATATGTGTATATGTGTATATATATGTGTGTGTATATATATATGTATATATAAATGTTCTAGTATATGTATGTATTGTATGATGATGTACTTATGTGCAAATCAATAAAATATATGTTCTGTTCTTCTGTTCTAATCTGTGGGCGGGTGCGTAGATTTAATCAACCTTTTTTGTTTAAAAAAAATCTTTATAAATCAAAGATCGTTTTCGCTGAATCCAGACTCAGTCATCCCTTAAACAGTTTGCATACTACATTAAAAATAAATAAGCGCGTGATTAATAAGGTGCTAATAAACAACACGCGGCTGTGAATACCCTCTTTTACATTGTACAGCACCGATTAATTAGGTGCTAAATACAAAATACACACTTATTCAATCACACAGAGTGATACCCGGGCTGCCAAAATTTAATACATACTGGATTTATGTACACAAACCTAATACATAAAGTTACACAAAAGGGTTTAATTTAAATGTTTAAGATTTGCATCATAATAGTATTAATAATAATATTAATAATTATAATGATCATAGTAGTAGTAATAATAGTTTAGTATTAATAATAATATTTAAAAGCAATAATAAAAATGATAACATTAAACATTTAATATTATTTGAGCAATTAATACAATTCACATCTATTCAATAATTTATTTAACATTAAAAATATAATATCAATAGTATTAGTACAATGAAGTGAATATTCATTTTTAATGAGGGGTCGAAATGTCTTAAGCAAAAAGGTGTCGAAATGTAGAGGGGCCAAAATGTCATTATACAAAGCAATTAACAATGAATCTCCTGTCAACATCCCTGACTACGTTATCACTCCAATCCACCATGATACCAGATCTCACAGCCATCAGGGCAAACTACGAACAATACAAGAACAGTTTCCTGCCTCGAACCATCAGAGACTGGAATGCCCTTCCCCCGAACCTGGTGCTGTCCACATCTGCAGATGAATTCAGTCTTCATCTGCAGAAATACACAGCCTAAGCATACAGAGGCTTTTATCGTTTTTAAATATAAATATGCCTAGTGCTTTTAACCTTTTTGATGACGTCACTTGCCCGCGATGCGTCAGCCCTGGGCAGTATCGAAGTAAAAGAAGAAACTGTGTAACGCAGAACGTTTGGCACGAAATGCATGTTTGTGGACGGAGAAGAGATTGTATCTATTCACATTAATTAATATATGGCCCCTGACCAGTAATTCTAATAATTTAATGGTTAATTAAAACTTACACGTCTATACATTTTTGTGAGCTTGTATAGATAATTATAGTAGGCTACATCAAGATAATTTAGTTGCACTATTTCGCATTCTCTCGGATTGTGATGATTGTTATATAACTGAAGTAATCCAAATTACAATGACATTCACCTTGGGTTTTCACAGTTTAAAATAGAACAAATCTTTCCTACCTTTGTATGCACGTTTTTATTTATTCCAGTTGTTATCTAGAACAAATAGGTAGGTAACACGTCATTTTATCATGTAACATGTTTATATAAAGGTGAGGAATGTTAATTTTCGCCATACTCACACCACCTTCTGTCACTCTACCGGTGTCGTGCAAATCTTCCAATAATCACATTGGCAAGGCGTGTTGTTTGTCGTATGTCAGTTGTCACTGATGAAAGTCAGAGGTAAGCAATTGATCTTTCTAAATAGCATAGCTTAATGAATGAAAAGACCACAATGGAAGTTAAACGACCACAATGGAAATAAGATTTTACTCTTTTTTTGTGTTATCCTTGGTCTGGATCTGGATTAGTATGTTGAAGTGACCACTGCTGGCTTTAACTCAACGGGAAGGAATGCGCATTAGTCCAATTTTGTTATTAGTGACTTGAAACACTCGATGGAGCCAGCTTCCACTAAATTGTACTAAGTTTGTTCCAATCTATGGCAGTTTTCACAAAGAATGAGTTTTTGTAATTCAATGTGTTTGTGAATATTGGTTTAAAGCACTTGTTATTGTTCACACTGTTTTCCACAATAGTTTTCTGAATAAAGTCCTCATACTGCTTTGCCCTGACAGTTCGTTTTGGTCTTAGTGGTTTTAGATAGTGGTCAATGTTGATGGTCTACGTCCCTCAGCATTTGGGTGACACATCCTACTTCCTGGGATCTGTAGTCATTTGTTATGAAGGATGCTGCTGATCTCTGGATACATTCAAGCTTGTCGATGTCACTTTGCAGGTAAGGGTCCCAGACGGTGCATCCATATTCCAGCTTTGATCTGATGACAGTCCTTTGGGCAGTGCCTGAGGTTTTGTCGGAGGAATCCTAATGTAGAGTTGGCATGCTTGACTATTTTGTTGATGTGAGTTTTCCTCTTAAGGTCGTCTGATATAGTGATTCCCAGGTATGGGTTATTCTAAACTTGTTTAAGGATCACATCATTGATAGTGTAGAAGTGACTGGACCAGTTCTTGGAGCTGAGGGGTAGCAATTCTTGGCGTTGAACTTCATGCCCCAGTCTTGAGTCCACTGCTGTAAATTGGTAAGATCCTTTTGGAGTAGTTGGTGGTCTTTGATGGTCTTGATGGTTCTATACAGAAGGCAGTCATCCGCAAACAGGCGTATATGTGATGTAACTCTTTCTGGCAGATCATTTATGTGGCACAGGAACAACAGGGGTCCAAGTACAGTGCCTTGTGGAACGCCGGAACCTACATGGGTAGGGCGGGACTTCTCACATTCGACGACAACGCACATCTCTCCTTGGGTCAGGAAGCTTGTAATCCAAGTGAGTATGGCACCTCTGATTCCGTAGTTGTCGGGCTTTTGTAGTAGGCGCTTGTGTGGTACTGTGTCGAAGGCCTTGCTGAAGTCAAGGATGACTGTGTCGACTTGATTGTTGTTGTCGTAGTAGTTACTTCTTGTTCAATCTCGCAGGAATAGCCTGAGCAGAAGCCGTGATTTAAAGAAGTGAGGACCTTGTGCTTGTCAAAGTGGTTTAGAATGTGGTGGCAGATTATGTGTTCCATTAACTTGGACAGGACGCATGTAAGAGAAACTGGTCTGTAGTTAACTGGAGAATGTAGATCTCCTTTCTTGTATACTGGTGCAACGTTGGCGTCCCTCCAATCTTTGGGGAGTTCTCCAGAGTCCACAGAGCGTTGGAAGATGGCAGTGATGGCTGGTGCTGCTTCTGTGGCACATGTCTGTAGGACTCAATTTGGAAGTTCATCTGGGCCGGTTGCTTTGTTGATCTTGATGTTTCTCAGGAGTTTCGATATACCGTCTATTCCAAAAACTCTAAAGCTGGTACATCTGCGTTCACATGATTAGTAGTTTGTGGTGGCTTAGCGGATTCTTCGTCTTTGGTGAACACCGACTCAAATTGATTGACTAGGATCTCTACCTTGCCCTTACAGTTGCTAACTAGGTGGCTATGGTCCCGTAATGGAGCAATACCAATATTGTCTTCCTTCTTTGCCTTCATGTAGTTCTAGAAGGGCTGGTGGTGTGCATGCTAAGGTTCACTCAATATATATGCCTCATGAATGTAATATTTTTATTTACCCAACATGTTATTTTAATTGTCAATGTATGCAATTATTACCAACATACATCTATCTCTCTATCTGCATTTAGCAGATCCTGTACCAGATGTGGATCACTGTCATTTCCGTCTGTCTAGCTAGAATCTATCTGGTTTAGGAAATCAGGGGGAAAAGTACACACACAATTCATCGTTCAAAAAATAATTTGCCCAAGACTGTAGAAGTGGCTCAAGCTATCTTCATTAAGGAACATTACAGGGTAGTGATATACAAGGATGCTGATTGGTTAGTAGCTTCAGCGGGGAAAAAAGTGATTCTTCAGTCATTCTTATATGTTTATTAATAGACACATAAATGCTAATTTAACAGTTTACAACAATAAAAAATATTGATATTGACCTGTAAATTATTTAAACAATACATATTTACGATTTGCTTTTTTTTTGGCATTGAACCCCATTAAAAAAAAAATATCATTGAGATCCAGTACAATACATTGGTGCTTTTCCAGTGATTGATTACAATTAAAAATTGATCAGTTTCAGCATGGAATTCTTGCAAGGATCAGTTGTGATATCAGTAAATTTGGTAGTTTTCTTATAAATTTAAAAAAAAAAATTAACATTTCATATCTCACAATATCAAACAGATTGTACTTACTATATAATCAGTTCCTTTCCAGAGTTGATCCAATTAACATCATTAAAATAAGTAAATATATCTCCTATCCCAAAACTACTATACATTATAACTTGGTCTGATAATTAAAGTGAATTAACGTCTTCTGTTTCTTTTCTTCAGAATATATATACTGACATTCTAACGACCTTTGATCTCACCAATACACATTTAAGATGGCCTATCGGGGTATGTCGTGTGTCCTGCGGTCCGTGTGTAGTACAATCAACAGAAGGCACACAAGAGATTTTCTTCACAATACAGCCAGGATATCTTCACCTGGTAAGAATGTGTAGGACCAGATATTTTTAAATAGCTGCAAACCGAAGATAACATTGTTGCATAACAGATCATGCTGAATATTTTAATATGTTCTATATTACACATCTAATCAGGTGCTATACATTTATATGTAAAGAAGAAATTGTGAAGTGTCCTCCAGACAGAAATATATATAGAATGTTTTGATATATATATATATATATATATATATATATATATATACATGCTCGGCTCATATATATAAATATCTTTATAACATGAAATGTATACGAAATTCAAAATTGGTTTTAAGATCTGGAATTTATTTCTGTAGGGAAAGACAATGGTTCTACTCAGGTGTTGCATTTTTATTCAGAGATATCAATTAATTGATAACATTTTAACATTGTCTGCCTTATGCCTACCTTATGCCCCCCCCCCCCCCCCCCCGGGGGGGGGGGGGGGGGGGGCGGGGTGAGTTGGGGTTTGTTAGTGAACTGAATATCAATTTGCTTATTTTTCATGGATTGTGAATTATGTTCTTACATAATTTATTAACAAATCCTGCTTGAAGGGACAATAAAAAGCATATATATGCAGATAAAGTGACTTTCTGGTCTGCTGGGGATCAAACCACAACCTGCTGAGTCAGGACCATCCTACACTACTACAACTCACACTTGTCATTAAACTTCCGAAATGCACACTTTTTGATATTAACAAAAATGATTGTAATTAAATGTGTTTATAGTATTGCTTAAGCTATTCCTGTAGACCCTTCAGTGACTGTTTTTAAAAAAGTAAGAAAATAAATAACTTACATCGAAATGTGTGTTTCTTAGAGGAGCGGACCGGATTTTTAACTTTTGTTTTACATTTTTGGAATTCCGTAATGACTCGGTTGCTTTCCGACTGTCCCTCTGCC
Source organism: Panopea generosa (assembly GCA_029582155.1). NCBI lineage: Eukaryota > Metazoa > Mollusca > Bivalvia > Adapedonta > Hiatellidae > Panopea > Panopea generosa. Next base: position 77,407,448 of record CM055900.1, read on the forward strand.
AGTGTTCGGAAGTACACAAATGAATACTGCGGTGGTAGTGTGCAAATTAAGATAGTTAGATAAGGGGTTAATTAACAAAATTAGAAAAGTTACGGCTTCACTAATATTATGTATCGTTATTAGGTTTTATTTGTTTAACATATATATAATATTGATGTCTGCAATAAAACTGTTTCAAACATAGTATGCATTATTTTATTTATATGCACCGAAAAACAATGAGTATGGAATACTGGTTTGGTCTAGCATCTCTTGCTCAGGATTCTCCCTTGCATATATGCGTGATACTATTGCACGCACTATGACATCACAAATCACTTTATCGCAGTCAATATTGAGAGGCTACCAAGAGTGGTTTATTTAGTACAGTTATTAAAAAAATATTTTTATTTTTTATTTAATATGAACGATTCGTCTCTTACATGCCAGTGGGTTCCAGTTCATTAATACACTGAGGGGAATAAAGAGGACATTCTTACTAATCTAACTAACCGCAAGTGGTCATTTAATTTTTAACCGCGTCCCCTACCCATACTATGTTACTCTCTCGAGTGAATTGATCATATATTACCGACCGACGCGTTTCCAAACAAGCTTCATAACTCCCCGTTTTCTGCCGAAGATGTTTATCAGAGAGAGACAAACGTTAATTTGTAAGCAAAACCTGTTCTTAATTATGTAATAATAATGTGCTTTATATTTACTTTTTCATTTGCAAAGTCTTTCAGTGATCAAATAAACATGTATTCTATCATCTGGTATAGTAAAACTCACTTAAATTAAAAGTAAAAACGACTGTTTCGGAAGTTTAATGAGCCTTTAAAATATGAAACTGCTGGGTTGACTACCGATGTTTATTGACCAGCCCTAAACTATCCTATAATGCCAAATACCAACTTGTGCAAATTTTACAAGCTTGTATCATAAAATCAATACTGTTTTTATTAGAATTGTTTCTATTATACATAATTATGCTCCCGTCATTGGAAGAATGGTGAAGGGGTATTTTAAAAGTGTTACCCTTGTCCATTTGTTTGTTGGACTGTCAAAAATTGGTTTCAGATCAATTACTTCTGAAGGCTTCTATATATTTCATATTTTGTGTGTTCCTGTATAATTATAAAATACAAGTTTGATATTTGTCATCATCTGTCAAATTTTACAGGATTTATGTCCCCTTTTCGACTAAACATTTTGGTAAAAATTCGGTTTCTGATCAAAAGCAGGGGCATTCCTGTCGGTAGACACAGTTCTAATTTTAAACAAGCATTCTTCTATCTCTTTACCTAAGCACTAAGAAGACAGTACACAAACTCAACAGACAACAAACATGAGATTTTGTCACGGCAGATGACACTGAACAGCGTACGAACCAATCAGACATGGAGAGACAAGAAGCCTGCAGTTGTGATATTTGACAAAGATGGAACTCTTATATGCTTCCATACCATGTGGTTCCCATGGTTACAGAAAATTAGTAACAAGTATGTGTCAATTATATTAACAAGTTAGTTTGATATATATACCAATGGTACTGTGTAAACGTTCTCTCATAGGGTCGAAACCTTTTGAATATTAAGTCTCATAGTTGTAAGCTGGGCCCGATTAGCTCAGTCGGTTACGCGTCGGACTATCAATCGTGAGTTCATCGCCACGCAACAGTCACCGTGATGATTGATGTACGACATTTTGTCTCATTATCATCCGTCTCTCAACGCTGATTCAGGTGGTAAAGTTATTATAAGTTACTTGCATAGATGGGGTTTGTTCGAGTACTGGTTAACCTTTCAGGATCCCAGGTCCGTTATGGATAGTAATAATGAAAACTAAACATTTTTTGTGATAACCATAAACGTAATCTCAATGAATGGATAACTTTGAGTACACAACATTAAAGTTTTGCATTAAGCTTATTTCTCAGAAACCCTTTTTGTTCTAGTGTCACCAAATTTGTGTTTTGGGTGGTACTCCTCAAAACCATGCAACATTTTTGAAGTGACATGATGACCTCTTCAGATGAATAATTTGTATATTTTGCATTAAGCTCCATTTCTCAAAAACAGTTTGATCACTAAATTGGTCATAACTGTAACTACTCAAAGCTGTTTAAAATGTTTTTGCAGTTAACTTTGCTTCCGAGAAACTGTTGAGCCTGCTAGTTTCCAATTTTGGTCCAGGACCTAAATTCATCAATATTTTGAGTCTGAGATTAAGCCTCAGACTCATATTGTCATAAATTTTATATTCCAATAATATCTATTGAACAAGCAAATTACTGATCTATCTATTTGCAAAAACAAGTAGTTTTAATGATTATTTAACAGAAAATGTTACAGAATCACATTTCTTACTCATTATTGTATGTTTACAGGGTTTTAAAGAAATGTAAGATTTGGTTAAAACATATTTATTCATTCACATTTACATACATACAAACAAATCAGTATAAAAGTATAAATATTGATTACAATGGAAGATAAAATCTTATAAAGTTCTTCTCCATAAGATCTGAGTCTGTGTCTCAAATTGTTGATGAATTTAGGCCCAGGTAAAAAGAATAAATATTGTAACAGTTTTGAAAACAGCTTGATGTTATTTCTTTTTGATAGTTTTTCAGTCTTTTTTTCCCTGTGTGCTCAGAATTTCAATTGGCATTTTCTAAAATCTGCTCACATATTTTAAGTATGCTAGCGCTAATTCGGAACCAAGGAAGTGGCGGAATCCATTTTCAAAATAAGAAAATCTAATTTTTTTTTTTTTTACATAACTTTGGCCATTTTATGAGTGAAATTGCGAATAATCTATTTGTCAAATATATGTCAAAACTAGAGGTAATCATATGATTGGATAACCTGGAATAGACACTAATGAATTAGTTTCTTTACTATTATTATTTTTGCCAAGCCCACTTGTGGTTAACTCGACATACCTGTCACAATGCTGTTCGGTGTATGTACATTTTGTGCATATGTTTGTCTGGTCTGTAACTTTCTCTTGCAAACAGGGATTTTATAATAACTTGGCAACAATGAAACGACATGTCCCACATAATGCTCATGTCTGTAACTCAAAGGTCAAGGTCATATTTAGAGGATAGATACAAAACTTCATGTCTGCTTCATTTTTTATAAACCACTTGACAGATTATTAAATAACATGATATAATTGTTCACCATAATCAGAGGATATGTCGCACTCAAAACCCAAGTCCGTAGCTCAAGGTCATGGAGGTTGGAGGTCAGAAAATAGGTACACTTTTACGTGTCACCTCTCTATCTTGTAAACAACTCTAAAAATAACATGCCACAAATGTTTGCTATAATAAGACAATGTTTGCGTGCAAGTCTGTCCTGGCAGGCTTGACTTTGTGGCCCTTTGTTATCTAATATTTAACTGTGTTTTATTTTTCAGATTGTGCAAAATTACTGGTTTGAACATTGAAGATAAGATTTATGACCTTCTGGGCTACTGCACGAGTAGTCAGAAGTTTATCCCCGGGTTGCTAGCCCAGTCAACAAAACCCATCATCCTGAAAGAACTGACCAAGCTTCTGATAGAGGAGGGGTTTGACGAAACCAAGGCCGCAGCTCTAGTTAAAGATGTATATGAAGAAGGAGACTCGGACACTAATAATACCCTTAAAGCACTTGCCAACACTAGAACACTGTTTAAGATACTGAAATCACATGATGTGAAAATAGCCGTGTCAACTTCTGATTCCAGAGAAGGCACGCTGATCACGCTGAAGAAGTTAGGTATTGAAGAGTTTGTAGATCTTGTTGTTTGTGGGGATGATCCAGACATTGAACCTAAACCAAGTCCATATTCTGCCTTCAAGATCTGCAGTCAGCTAGGTGTCGACCCATCAGATGCTGTAATGGTCGGTGACACAAAGGCAGATGTGGGAATGGGAAAGGCAGCAAATATTGGCTGGAACATAGGTGTCCTCAGTGGAGTGGGCAATAGTCATGACCTCCTACCCGAGGCGGACCATGTGATACACAGTGTGACGGACTTACTGCCGCTGATACTGCCTGGCAAGGAATGGCATCAGTACTACAAGTACAAGTAAGAAAACAATGTTTAACTAGATGTCAGAAGTGAATCTTTAAGTAAATATTGTAATGTTAAATGTTTGAAAACAATGTTTGAAAATGTTTGTTTAACCTGAGATAAATGTCTGACATTTGTTCCAGTTTTGTATGAAAACGTTTATTTCAGAACTGTGACATTTAAAATGGGAAAAAAAAGTGAAATTTATATTTTTTAAAAATTCCCTCATTTATCACCATCAGGGAAGTTTCTAACAACTCAGTTAGTTTATTTACTGATGTAATATTTTGGGTACATATGTTTTTATATAAATGGACTAATATTGTGTTCATTTGATAAGCATGGTAGTTGCAATAAAATGAAATTAATCATTGGTGAAAATCTTTATTTCAGTTTTAGTGTTTAATAAATACTTTCAATAAGTATTGGTTTACATTTGATTATACTTAATTAATTGATAGATTATCATCCCCACCTGCCCCCTAATTTTCATGCCATCACAACCTATTTTATTTTCATAAAAAAAAAAATAAAAAATAAAATCTTCTCTTCCCTTTTTTAAGAAATTTGGCTGATAATATAGCAATTAATTTATAATGGCCTTATTGATATTTTAAATATTGACTCCAAATTAAATATTACCAATCTGGTGGCCATTTGTAGGGCAGACCACCTTCACCTAATTTTCCAAAAATCAACTCTATTAAATCAGCTTGCTGACCTCTCTTTTAGATTCTTAGTAAAGGAGTTGAGTGTTTAATATGTAACTTAATGTGAAATAGAGTGACAGATCAAAAGTAGTTAGATTTCTATTTAATGTTTGTTCAGCTGCAGAACATTAGCCATTATTGATACATGAACTATATTCAACAGTACTGAACACTGAACTGTACTGTTATCTTGTGAAGTTATTGATAATAACCAGAACTATTTTTAACTTCAGAGCATCTGAGCGAGTGATGGTTGAGCCGTACCACCTGGAGGATGATGTGCACTCCACCACGCAGACAGCTGTTGTCAAGGACGGAGTAGATCTGGTCATCTTCGATCTCCATGGTACCCTCTTGTGTACACAAAACAGATATGTCAAGTGGCTGGATACACTATGTACAAGGTTTGTGTAGTACTCTTTTCTTTCTCATGTATAAAGCGCATATTTTATCCAACTTAGATAGATCTTAGAGAAGGGATGCGCATTATACACAAGTACAGACGATTTTTTCCCCATGGTAATTTGTTAGAGATGACTGAGATTGGACATGTTATAGAGACTGGTATGTTCAGATGTTAATTTTTCAGGACAATTTCTTGATTACAGATGTTGGCCTTTTATTGAAATTCAGTCCATGTACATTACATTTGCAGTAGAAATAATTTAATAAATCAAGAAGTACAGAAGTGTTTTGTCATTATGGGGTATTGAAATTGGCTTCTGTCATATTACCATAATTAAAATGTTTTGCCATATGCCAACTCGATTAAGTATTGGGAACAAGAACAAAATCAATCATTTTTAGTGAGTACCGTCTACTGACAATTTTTTGGATGCCAAAAATAGTAATGATTTTTGTCTTTAACATGTCAGCACCAGACCAGTTACCTCTCACCACTGAAGTGATGTGATTGAGCCCTTTTCTGTTCACAATCCTTATATGAGAAAGTTTTCCAGTTGTTTGAGGTCTTCGTCGACCTGTAATATGTTGAAAATGGTGATCAACATCACTCATTAATGTGGACACTGTAGAGGCAATTCTTTTGAGTTTGAAAATGGTTGGTTTTACAGTAACACGATAAGTCAAAACCAGCCTCTTCTTTAAGTATTGTAAATTTTTAATGATGCTTGTTTCCAGAATGTTCATTGTTACTGACACCAAAAGTTTATTTCAGTATATCTGTCAATAAACTGTGACTGGCAACTTCAGAATGCTTCCCTACCAAAATAATAAATTATGTACGTAAACTGTGACTGGCAACTTCAGAATGCTTCCCTACCAAAATAATAAATTATATATGTAAACTGTGACTGGCAACTTCAGAATGCTTCCCTACCAAAATAATAAATTATGTATGTAAACTGTGACTGGCAACTTCAGAATGCTTCCCTACCAAAATAATAAATTATATATGTAAACTGTGACTGGCAACTTCAGAATGCTTCCCTACCAAAATAATAAATTACCGGTATATAATACATAAACTGTGACTGGCAACATCAGAATGCTTCCCTACCAAAATAATAAAATTATATACATAAACTGTGACTGGCAACATCAGAATGCTCCCCTACCAAAATAATAAATTGTATATGTAAACTGTAACTGGCATATTCAGAATGCTTCCCTACCAAAATAATGCATTATATATGTAAACTGTGACTGGCAACATCAGAATGCTTCCCTACCAAAATAAAAAATTACGTACGTAAACTGTGACTGGCAACTTCAGAATGCTTCCCTACCAAAATAATAAATTATATACATAAACTGTGACTGGCAACATCAGAACGCTTCCCTACCAAAATAATAAATTATATACGTAAACTGTGACTGGCAACTTTTGAATGCTTTCCTACCAAAAAAATGAATCATAAACATAAACTGTGACTTGCAACTTCAGAATGCTTTCCTACCAAATAATAAATTATATATTATTACGTAAGCTGTGATTGGCAACTTCAGAATGCTTACCTACCAAAATAATAAATCATATATTTAAACTGTGGCTGGCAACTTCAGAATCCTTTCCTACCAAAATAATAAATTGTATATGTAAACTGTTACTGGCAACTTCAGAATGCTTACCTACCAAAGTAATAAATTATATGCATAAACTGTGACTGGAACATCAGAATGCTTCCTACAAAATAATAAATTATAAACGTAAACTGTGACGCGCAACACCAGAATGCTTCCCTACCAAAATAATAAATTATATACGTAAACTGACTGGCAAATAATGAATGCTTCCCTACCAAAATAATAAATTATACACATAACTGTGTATGGCAACTTCAGAATGCTTTCCTACCAAAATAATAAATTATATATGTAAACAGTGACTGGTAGCTTCAGAACGCTTCCCTACCAAAATAATATATTATATATGTAAACTGTGACTGGCAACATCCCAACCCTTCCCTACCAAAATAATAAATTGTAAAAGTATCATCACAACACTTCCCTTCCAAAATAATAAATTATAAACGTAAACTGTGACGCGCAACACCAGAATGCTTCCCTACCAAAATAATAAATTATATACGTAAACTGACTGGCAACTAATGAATGCTTCCCTACCAAAATAATAAATTATACACATAACTGTGTCTGGCAACATCAGAATGCTTTCCTACCAAAATAATAAATTATATACGTAAACTGTGACTGGTAGCTTCAGAACGCTTCCCTACCAAAATAATATATTATATACGTAAACTGTGACTGGCAACATCACAACACTTCCCTACCAAAATAATAAATTATATACGTAAACTGTGACTGGTAGCTTCAGAACACTTCCCTACTAAAATAATATATTATATATGTAAACTGTGACTGGCAACATCCCAACCCTTCCCTACCAAAATAATAAATTGTAAAAGTAACATCACAACACTTCCCTTCCAAAATAAAAAATTATATACGTAAACTGTGACGTGTAGCTTCAGAACGCTTCTGTACCAAAATAATAAATTATATACGTAAACTGACTGGCAACTAATGAATGCTTCCCAACCAAAATAATAAATTATACACATAACTGTGTCTGGCAACTTCAGAATGCTTTCCTACCAAAATAATAAATTGTATATGTAAACTGTGACTGGTAGCTTCAGAACGCTTCCCTACCAAAATAATAAATTATATATGTAAACTGTCTTAAAGGGCCACTTTTGCTCCTTCCCTTGACTGGCTGCTTAAGACAGGTTTCACTGTATACATAAACTGTGACTGGCAACTTCAGAACATTTCCCTACCAAAATAATAAATTATATACGTAAACTGTGACTGGTAGCTTCAGAACGCTTCCCTACCGAAATAATAAATTATATACGTAAACTGTGACTGGTAGCTTCAGAACGCTTCCCTACCAAAATAATAAATTATATACGTAAACTGTGACTGGTAGCTTCAGAACGCTTCCCTACCAAAATAATAAATTATATACGTAAACTGTGACTGGTAGCTTCAGAACCCTTCCCTACCAAAATAATAAATTATATACGTAAACTGTGACTGGTAGCTTCAGAACGCTTCCCTACCAAAATAATAAATTATATACGTAAACTGTGACTGGTAGCTTCAGAACGCTTCCCTACCAAAATAATAAATTATATACGTAAACTGTGACTGGCAACATCACAACACTTTCCTACCAAAATAAAAAATTATATACGTAAATAAAAGTGTGATATGATAGAATTGCATCACAATATATCTCTGGCAGGTATGGATGAAGAACTCTTATCAACAAGATGAGAATGTTATATTTTTCTTTCCCAACGAAAAGGGTCATCCTTGGTCAAATTATTTAAGGACTGTCAACTTAAGATAACTTGTCTCTCTAGGCTGTGGTCACAAGTCTGAACCAAGCTCAGCCCAAACTACATTTGAGAAAGTTTGACAAATACTTGCAGAATGATGTAGATTCTGATTCAGACATTAACATGATTGTATCAGAGTTTTTCCATCAGCAGTAAAACTGGACAATAGCATGTGTAATTTGTTGAAATGGCATAACAGTGATAAACAGAAATAACAAGAAAAACGTTTGCAATCACTATTTGTCATATATCTGTACTTTTTTCTGATAATTATGATTTTTTTAGCTCACTGGGACATGCCGGGCCCGATTAGCTCAGTCGGTTACGCGTCTGACTATTAATCCTGGGGTCATGAGTTCGAATCCCCTGCCCGGCAACAGTCTCCGTGATGATTGATATACGACATTGTGTCTCATTATCATTCGTCTCTCACCACTGATTCAAGTGGGAAAGTTATCAGTTACTTGCGGAGATGGGGTGTGCTCGAGTACTGGTTAATCCCAGGAAACAGTGGTTAGGTTAACTGATCGTCTGTTAGCCCTCGATGGCATAAAAATGACGCTAAATATTCAATCAATCAATCAATCAATCTCACTGGGACAAAGTCGAAGGAGAGCTATTGCCATGACCCCGGCGTCGTCTGTAGACACCCAGGTTAAACTTTTGTGTTTAAGTTTAAGATATCTATGCAGCCACTCATTGGATGTGAATGAAACTTCGCATGTGTGTTCACCATCATCAATGGAACACACAGAGACAAGAACTATAACTCTGGATTGCATTTTGGCACAGTAATGGCCCTTTTGTAATTTTGTTGTCTTCTGACAACTCTTGTTTAATAAAACAACATGAGGAACTTTTTTTGTTATGCTTGTTGAAATATATTTTCTCTTCTTTTCAGGATAGACCAGATGACGGGCTTGATGTTAACACCACTCATCCACAGAGAGCTAGGGGTGTGTAGCGAGAATAAGAAACTTGAACAGGGTTTGTTGTCTGACGGCACTGTATCGCAGGTCAAATGTGAGATTGCCGACATTCTGCTGGACAATGGATTAGGTTATGAGGAATCCATTCTTGTCGTAAATCAAGCATGGAATGAATGTAGTTATCTGCTAGAGCAGAACACAAAATCTAGTGACATTGAGGCAAAGAAAATATTCAAAACCTTGAAACAAAATGGAACGAAAATTGCGATATGTACCTGTGATTCAAGAGACTCAGCTGTGTCAGATTTAGACACGTTGGGGTTGTTGAAATATGTTGACATGATGGTGTGTGGAGATGATCCCCACTCAGAATCCAAACCTCTAGTTAATAGTGTATCCCTAATCTGTAATGAATTTAAAGTTGATCCAAAAAATGCTGTTGTCATTGGAGATACAATGAAGGACATTAAAGAAGCATCAGCGGCAAACATTTTTAGGACAATTGGTGTTCTCAGTGGATTAGGTGACAAAGATTCATTACAGAAACATGCCGATTATGTTGTACAAAAAGTAGGAGATGTGGCGCAACATTTGTTTGAGCCTCTTAAAAAAGTACAAGTAAGATCTTATAGTACAGTGTCCCAGTCTGTCTTCTCCGCCACGTCTTCAGTACAGAAGCGGAGTTTCAGCACAAGTTCAGTCAGAACTAGCACACCTTCTTATGATTATGTGATTGTTGGCGGTGGATCTGCTGGCTGCACGCTGGCAAACCGACTGACTGAGAGTGGGGAGGATAAAGTCTTGCTGATGGAGGCAGGTCCAAAAGATAATACATGGAAGATTTGGATGCCTGCTGCACTCATGTACAATCTCTGTGATGACAAATATAACTGGTTCTATCACACAGAGCCTGAAGCACACATGAACAACAGGGTCATGTACTGGCCCCGTGGTAGAACACTGGGAGGGTCATCAGCACTTAATGCTATGGTGTACATCCGTGGGCATGCCTTTGATTATGATAGATGGGAGAAAGAGGGTGCCACAGACTGGTCCTATGCTTCCTGTTTACCTTACTTCAAGAAGGCACAGTCACATGAATTAGGGGAGAATGAATATCGGGGTGGTAGTGGACCGCTGCATGTTTCCCGGGGAATAACAAACAACCCTCTACATTCAGCTTTTATTGAAGCTGGTCAACAAGCTGGTTACCCATTCACAGACGACATGAATGGGTACCAGCAGGAGGGGGTGGGTTGGATGGACATGACGATACACAAGGGTTGGAGATGGAGTGCTGCAGAGGCATATCTTCATCCAGTCAAATTGCGTTCAAACCTTGAAACCAAAGTGAAAGTTTTAACAACCAAAATTTTATTTGATCAAAACCGAGCAGTAGGTATTGAATACACGGAGAAGAATGGAGAGATGAAAAAAGTTATGGCTAACAAGGAGGTGATTCTGAGTGGAGGGGCTATAAACTCACCACAACTGTTGATGTTGTCTGGTGTTGGAAATGCCGATGATTTGAGAAGTCTTGACATTCCAGTTGTTGCACATCTTCCAGGAGTGGGTGAGAACCTCCAAGATCACTTAGAGATGTATATACAGCAGAAATGTACAAAACCAATCACCTTGTACAGTGCCCAGTGGAAATTTCCACACAATATGGTCAAAATCGGACTTCAGTGGGGCCTGACACGTACTGGGTGGGGTGCAACTACCCATCTGGAGTCTGGAGGTTTTATACGTAGCAGACCAGGAGTGGAGCATCCCGACCTCCAGTTCCATTTCCTGCCATCTGTGGTGAAGGATCATGGGAGAAAAACAGGAGATTGTCATGCTTATCAGCTTCACATTGGATCACTGAGACCAACGAGTAAAGGATATTTAAAGTTGAAGTCAAGAAATCCAAAAGAGCACCCGAAAATTGTTGCCAACTACCTTTCAACAGAAGGAGATATGCAGGAGTTCAGAGATTCATTGAGACTGACTAGAGAGATCTTTGCACAGAAAGCCTTTTCTGAGTTCTGCGGTGGCGAACTGCAGCCGGGGGCAGACGTACAAACACCAAAACAAATAGATGAGTTTATTCGCAATGTTTCGGACAGCGCCTATCATCCATCTTGTACAAATAAAATGGGACAGCCGAGTGACCCTATGGCTGTTGTTGATCCAGAAACGAGAGTGATTGGCCTTGAAGGACTCCGGGTTGTTGATGCATCAATCATGCCGAGCGTTGTCAGTGGCAACCTGAATGGTCCAACAATCATGATTGCAGAAAAAGCTGCAGATATCATCAGAGGAATTTCTCCATTACCAAAGTCAAATGCCCCAGTTTATAGACCAAAAACATTAGACACTCAGAGATAGACGTCTTGTCAGTACAATATATGTCGATGACAGGAGTTATGGTATAAAAACTCAGATTCAGCATTTTAAAACTAATATTTAAAATTACGACCAATTGAACAATAAAATGACTTTATATCTCACTGGTGTAGCAACACATAAGCATGCACTACGGGCCCAGGTTTGCACTTTTGTTCTAAAAAATCTGATTTAATTGAAATTTTCGTAATAAACTAATTGATATGTTTTGCATTAACAGAAATACACACAAAACCCCTGAGAATACATGAATTACATTTAAAAAAAAAATTGGGGAAAGGACCCCGGACCCTCAGACAAATGTGTAGGCTTGCACTTTTAAATCTACCAAGCTACATCCCTGAGTCTTGCATCTTATTCAAACAGACTGTAACTCTGACTATATATCCGGTGTTTTTAACAATTTTCAGAATTTACAATTAGTCTAACTTGGAAATTTGAGTTTCAGTTTCATGCTCAAAGGTTTAATGCACTTTACATCTGTGAGATCAGACTTCTGTATTCTAGACTGTCCTAGCTGTATATACATGTATGAAGATATCACACATGTATATTGAAAAATTTGTGGACCAAATAGCGCTTCAGTATTGGCTTGGTTGTGACTAGTGTACCACTGGGTACTATGTGTAAACCCCAGTTGCAACATTTACTCTATTGGAGACTTTTGTTTCTAGCATTATGACCAAACAAAGATATCCAGAGATTTGATTGTTATGATTGTTATTATTCCATTTGTTTATACCGGTAGTGTCATCCGAGGCAGCAAACTTTTATCAGTTGTTTTTGTAAATAGTAATTATTTATTGTCCAATAATATGTGACTGTTCATTAAATGAACCCAGAAATATACTATTCAAAATTTGCAATGGATCACTGTAGATTTTATTACAATGAAAGATTGAAATGCTGTGTTCAGTTATCTGATCAGTATCTAATATATTGGTGAATGTTTGATGACACAGTCTAACTAAACTACAATTATATGTTCGCTGCCACCTTTTAGACACTATTGCTTGTTTGATTATATGATTTAAAAAATGAAATGGAGGCACAGTGCCAACGTAATCTGATTTTCATTTCATTTTCAGTCAATTGAGGAGTGTTACACCATTAGTTTTTATAAACACATATAACAGGTTACTGAACAGACCTGGTATACAGTTATGCTTAAGGAACAGAGATATTTTAACATATGATATTTACATTTGTTTCTATTATTACCAAACCACATATACAGATATGTGCAATATTTCACACTATTTAAGCATTTATTCATGGACATTTTGAACAAAACTAAAAAATAGAACTAAGTTGATATTTCAATGTTTAATACATGTTATATAAGTAATCAGCGTACTGTTTTACCATCTTATTTTATGGAAGACACATATGTTTTAGTATGTTGCTGGAGGCTGGAAATTGATTAGTATTATATTATAAAGTTTGCTGAAAGTCTGCAGTTATACAAGTACTCGGGGGATCCTGAAGATGTTTGTCGAAAACCAAGTATTATTATATATGTTTTATCCGGTAACTTAGCTGCATATACTGAGTGGAAGAGCTGACCCGCCACTTTTATATTTCCAATATATTTGTCAAGATATTTAGTAGCTTTAGTAACATTTATATATGACATTTACTGTCTAATTTTATAATACATACTGGGTCATTGTTATACTAAATATTCTGTCTTATTCATGTCCAAATTTCAAGAAAATTGCTTTAATACTTTCTGAGAAAATACACAAAATGGCATGTGGTGAGTTAAATACAAAATGGCAGGTGGTGGGTTAAATACAATAATGTCAGGTGGCAGGTTAGCTGTTCCGTTTAGTATATAATCTATGTTATATGAAATCCAAATTCTATAAATGACTATAAACTTGTAAATATTATTCTACAATGATTTCAGTACTGTGATCAAGTCAAGATTTCCTTTTGTTTCATTGTTAGAGACATCACTTCTGTTAGAGACATCACTCCTGTTAGAGACATCACTCCTGTTAGAGACATCACTCCTGTTAGTCATCACTCCTGTTAGAGAAATCACTTCTGTTAGAGACATTACTCATGTGTTATGGCAAGAATATGATCACTCTGGCTCATGCATGGTGTAAGAAGCGACAATTTGAGTAATACAGTAGAATTTGCTGAAACTCTGCAGTTCTCCAGGTATCAAGGTTCTAGGTTCATTCTGCATATTCATTTGTTGATGTTTTTTTTTTATCTATATGTTAATTTGTTATTTTAAGCTCGCTAAGACGAAGTCCAAGGAGAGTTATTGCCATGACCCTGGCATCGGCATCGTTGTCGTCTGTAGACACCCAGGTTAAACTTTTGCATTTAAGTTTAAGATATCTATGCAACCACTCATTGGATGTGAATGAAACTTTGCATGTGCGTTCACCATCATGCGGTGGAACACACAGAGACAAGAACCATAACTCTGGATTGCATTTTGGCACAGTTATGGCCCTTTTTGGACTTGGACACCTAGGGGCGAGCTTTGTTGTCTTCTGACAACTCTTCTTTTACATGTATAATCTGGAATCTTCCTTCCTGTTGGTGTCGAATAACCTACAGTGTGTTGGTATGCCGTAAAACCCCATTCATTCATTCATTCATTGACTCGTGTGTTAAAGTGATCACTTTGATTTTCATGTGTGAACACCACAATTTAGGGCATTCAAGGATATAACTGGGATATAAATTATAGGTATAATTATGACCACTTTTATCCTTTGTTCAAGTTTTATGATGAGATTCTATCTTAGTAACAACCAGTGATATACATGTATTAATGAGACTCACAAACTTTGTCTTAACTACCATTAAAAGGATTGCAGGGGACAATTAATGATAGCTTTGACTTCACGTAGCATTTAGCCCCTATAATACTTGCATATCAGTAACTACTGGACATACATATGTGGGATTACTCTGTTTTAGGCAGAACTTGTGTCCTTTTTATACTTAAAAAGGTCATAAGGTCATAAACGTGTTTTAGAAAGGTCATATCTTCGTTTTCAGTTATCCGACAGATGTTATATAGAGACAAACTTTGAAAAGTCAAGCATTTAGTCCTCCAACAGCTCTTATTACAAAAAAATTTCATCTTCGAGTTTTGTGTATTTCTGTGCATTCACTGTGATGTGTTAGGTAAAGTGCTAAAATCTATTTTTTTCAAAAAAGAAATCCCATGATTAATTATCTTTAATGGCAATATTAGATATTTCTGTAAGTATGATTGCGAGTGTGTTGGTTATAAATGTTGTTTTGTCAGTATTATTATCAGCATTATAAGGTTTATGAATGTGTTCATATGCCCCATGTCAATAATTATGTGTGTGTGCTTGTGTAGGGAGAGGAAGGCTTGGGTTACAATTAATAAGTTTATCATAATATACAGGGTAAAACAGCAGCAATGCCCATTTCTGCATATAAAGGTGTTGATTTTTGTTTATATTCCCTTTAAATACCAGCAGTATTCCATTGGGTCCACAATATTGTTTTGCTTGTAAAATGTCACAGCAGGAGTGTTGTGATGTAGGTTATTTATATTGTTATTCATATTTTATTGTTTATCACTGTGTTATATACTGAATGGAACAGATACCCTGTTACTTTTTTATTTCCAATATCTTCGTCAAAATATTGAGTAGCCTTATTAAAAAATATTATAACATTAAAGAGACAAAAGTGTATCAATTAGTTGTTTATAACATTAATAGACAATAATGTATTGATTTGTTGTTTATAACAGTAACAGACAATAATGAATTGATTTGTTGTTTATAACAGTAACAAACAATAATGTATTGATTTGTTGTTTATAACATAAACAGACAATAATGTATTGATTTGTTGTTTATAACATAAACAGACAATAATGTATTGATTTGTTGTTTATAACAGTAACAGACAATAATGTATTGATTTGTTGTATAACATTAACAGACAATAATGTATTGATTAGTTGTTTATAACATTAACAGACAATAATGTATTGATTTATTGTTTATAACATTAACAGACAATAATGTATTGATTTGTTGTATAACATTAACAGACAATGTATTGATTAGTTGTTTATAACATTAACAGACAATAATGTATTAATTTGTTGTATAACATTAACAGACAATAATGTATCAATTTGTTGTATAACATTAACAGACAATAATGTATTGATTTGTTGTATAACATTAACAGACAATAATGTATTGATAAGTATTGGCCATTGTTTTCCTTAATGTTCTTTTTTATCACAAGTTCAAATTTTTAAGGAAATTGCTTCGATACATTTTGAGTAATACATAAAATGTCAGGTGACGGGTCAGCTGTTCTGTTCAATTTAACCACAAATTGTGTGACCATTTACTAGTCATAATGTTTTAATTTGTCTCATAATAGGTACAATACATCATTGCTTTAAATGAGTATCATTTAACAGATATAACGAAACTGTGTTTTATAAAGCACTTAGTTTGAAAGTGTTTCTTGTAGATGTCAAATATTATAAATTATGTAATTTACTTTTGCAAGCGAGTCTAACTGCCTTATTGTTATTCAGATATTTGGTGCAGAATTTTTGAGATTAAAAATTAATTTTATTTAGATTTGTTTAATTGGTTTTGCTGATTGAATGGTTGTAAGATCAATTGGTGTATCAATTTTATTCACAGGTCCAATGTGTTGTATTTTATTTTATTTGCTTGCCTTTAATTAAAGCTAACAATCACAAATGAATAAATAATAAGACAATGCCTGTTGCTTTATTCTTTGGTTTTCCATGTGATGATGGATAGCAGATTGCAGACCACATGTGTAGAAAGTTGCCGACCCCTTTCTAGACCACCTGATTTTTTAGTTGCTGGTCACCTGTCTAGAGGGTTGCCATCCACTTATCAGTTGCAACAGTTGAATACATACTGAATATTTTGATTTCATATTTGGTCCTGTGCGCATGTATAATTTCCCGAGATTGTGAATATTTAATTAAAATTGCTATGTGCCCCTTTAAACTCGTATTTATTAACATGATAGTCAAATAATCTGTCAACGTGATAGTAAAATAATCTGTCGACATGATAGTCAAATAATCTGTCAACATGATAGTCAAATAATCTGTCAACATGATAGTCAAATAATCTGTTGAAATGTCCAATAGTCTTAATGTGATTGTCAAAATATCTATGAAAGTGATAGTCAAATAATCTGTCAATGTGATAGTCAAATAATCTGTAAACATGATAGAAAAAAAAATGATAGAGTTATAGGCAAATATCTGTCAACATGATAGTCAAGTTATCTGTTTGCATGATATACTGACAGATAGTCCAATAATCTGTTAATGTGTCAAATAATCTGTTAACATGTCAAATAATCTGTTAATATGATAGTCAAATAATCTGTCAACGTGAAGTCAAATGAAATGTCAATGTGATAGTCAAATAATCTGTTAATGTGTCAAATAATCTGTCAAAGTGATAGTCAAATAATCTGTCTGTTTCATGTATAGTATGAGCCAAGAACCATGAAAGTACTGCAATCATCACCAAATACAAACTGATTTCTCAAACGATACTGTGGAAGGTATACCAATGTCAAATAACTATGCATCACCTATAATGTGTAACTTTCCAACCGCTAGTTTTGACTTGTTCTTCATTAGCAAAACTTACAATCTCTTGTTGGAATAGGTTGTGCTTTACCAAATTTCTTTCTGCAAACTTTTCTGATTTCTAAGGATTCTTTTTTAAGTGAATTTGTTTATCTAACATCAAACGTCCTACGTGGCCGAGTGGTCTAAGGCGCCATCTCATGATCACTTACTTCTCATCGCTATGGTTGTAGGTTAGAGTCCTGCTCGCTCCAAAAACTTTATGTGAGAAAGTTTCCAGTTACTTGCGGAAGGACGGTGGTTCTACTCAGTCTGACACAGTATGAGGTCTTCCTCCACCAGTAAAACTGGATATGCCATATATAACGTGAAATGTGTTGAAAATGGCATTAAACCCCATTAAATTTTTTTTTTTTTATCCAACATCATGTACTCATTTCGAATGCAGTAGGATCTAAAGGAGTCGGTTTAGTATGTAGGTTTAGTAACTGTTCTCGAGGAAAATTGTTGTAATTGTTGATCCCAGTGAGGCTGTTTGTACCCTGTATAAACTTTTTTGTAACCCCAGCTCTCCTCTCCATACACACACACACTTACTGACATGGGGCATATGAACACATTCATAAACTTTATATTGCTGATAATAATAATGGAAAAATCCCACAATAATCATAATGGACAGACTGATGCGTCTACAGAAATATTTAATATTGTCTTGTATAGACAGTAATGGGATTATTTATTCAATATATATACAGATATACATACATATATTGAGAAAAAAAGAAGTTGAAGGAATTCCACCTAGAGTTACATATTGATTTAATGTAAGTATTGTCCAACAAACAATGTAACTACACTCAACCAGTTTCAGTGCTGTTTGATTGGTTCTTATTTTTGATTTGATAGTTTAAGCGATTGCGGGCTCCACCATAGCTCCCTTGATGGGCATTTATCCTACTGACAAGACGTCTATCTCTGAGTGTCTGATGTTTTTGGTCTGTAAACCGGAGCATTTGATTTTGGTAATGGAGAAATTCCTCTGATGATATCTGCAGCTTTTTCTGCAACCATGATTGTTGGACCATTCAGGTTGCCGCTGACAATGCTAGGCATGATTGATGCATCAACAACCCGGAGTCCTTCAAGGCCAATCACTCTCATTTCTGGATCAACAACAGCCATAGGGTCGCTCGACTGTCCCATTTTATTTGTGCAAGATGGATGATAGGTGCTGTCTGAAACATTGCGAATAAACTCGTCAATTTGTTTTGGTGTTTGTATGTCTGCCCCTGGCTGCAGTTCACCACCACAGAACTTATTGAATGCTTTTTGGGCAAAGATCTCTCTAGTCAGTCGCAATGCATCTCGGAACTCCTGTTTATCTCCTTCTGTTGAAAGGTAGTTGGCAACAATTTTCGGGTGCTCTTTTGGATTTTTTGATTTCAATTTCATATATCCCTTGCTTGTAGGTCTCATGGGTCCAATGTGAACCTGATAAGCATGACAATTTCCTGTCTTTCTCCCATGATCAATTGCTACAGAGGGCAGGAAATGGAACTGGAGGTCTGGATGCTCCACTCCTGGTCTGCTACGTATAAAACCTCCTGACTCCAGATGGGTAGTTGCACCCCACCCAGTACGTGTCAGGCCCCACTGAAGTCCGATTTTGATCATATTGTGTGGAAATTTCCACTGAGCACTGTACAAGGTGATTGGTTTTGTACATTTCTGCTGTATAGATACATCCAAGTGATCTTGGAGGTTCTCACCCACTCCTGGAAGATGTGCAACAACTGGAATGTCAAGACTTCTCAAATCATCGGCATTTCCAACACCAGACAACATCAACAGTTGTGGTGAGTTTATAGCCCCTCCACTCAGAATCACCTCCTTGTTAGCCATAACCTTTTTCATCTCCCCATTCTTCTCCATGTATTCAATACCTACTGCTCGGTTTTGATCAAATAAAATTTTGGTTGTTAAAACTTTTACTTTAGTTTCAAGGTTTGAACGCAATTTGACTGGATGAAGATATGCCTCTGCAGCACTCCATCTCCAACCCTTGTGTATCGTCATGTCCATCCAACCCACCCCCTCCTGCTGGTACCCATTCATGTCATCTGTGAATGGGTAACCAGCTTGTTGACCAGCTTCAATAAAAGCTGAATGTAGAGGGTTGTTTGTTATTCCCCGGGAAACATGCAGCGGTCCACTACCACCCCGATATTCATTCTCCCCTAATTCATGTGACTGTGCCTTCTTGAAGTAAGGTAAACAGGAAGCATAGGACCAGTCTGTGGCACCCTCTTTCTCCCATCTATCATAATCAAAGGCATGCCCACGGATGTACACCATAGCATTAAGTGCTGATGACCCTCCCAGTGTTCTACCACGGGGCCAGTACATGACCCTGTTGTTCATGTGTGCTTCAGGCTCTGTGTGATAGAACCAGTTATATTTGTCATCACAGAGATTGTACATGAGTGCAGCAGGCATCCAAATCTTCCATGTATTATCTTTTGGACCTGCCTCCATCAGCAAGACTTTATCCTCCCCACTCTCAGTCAGTCGGTTTGCCAGCGTGCAGCCAGCAGATCCACCGCCCACAATCACATAATCATAAGAAGGTGTGCTAGTTCTGACTGAACTTGTGCTGAAACTCCGCTTCTGTACTGAAGACGTGGCGGAGAAGACAGACTGGGACACTGTACTATAAGATCTTACTTGTACTTTTTTAAGAGGGTCAAACAAATGTTGCGCCACATCTCCTACTTTTTGTACAACATAATCGGCATGTTTCTGTAATGAATCTTTGTCACCTAATCCACTGAGAACAGCAATTGTCCTAAAAATGTTTGCTGCTGATGCTTCTTTAATGTCCTTCATTGTATCTCCAATGACAACAGCATTTTTTGGATCAACTTTAAATTCATTACAGATTAGAGATACACTGTTAACTAGAGGTTTAGATTCTGAGTGGGGATCATCTCCACACACCATCATGTCAACATATTTCAACAACCCCAACGTGTCTAAATCTGACACAGCTGAGTCTCTAGAATCACAGGTACATATCGCAATTTTCGTTCCATTTTGTTTCAAGGTTTTGAATATTTTCTTTACTTCAATGTCACTAGATTTTGTGTTCTGTTCTAGCAGATAACTACATTCATTCCATGCTTGATTTACGACAAGAATGGATTCCTCATAACCTAATCCATTGTCCAGCAGAATGTCGGCAATCTCACATTTGACC
The DNA here is from genome assembly GCA_029582155.1 of Panopea generosa. Taxonomy (NCBI): domain Eukaryota; kingdom Metazoa; phylum Mollusca; class Bivalvia; order Adapedonta; family Hiatellidae; genus Panopea; species Panopea generosa. Next base: position 77,428,246 of record CM055900.1, read on the forward strand.
TGCGATACAGTGCCATCAGACAACAAACCCTGTTTAAGTTTCTTATCATCGCTACACACCCCTAGCTCTCTGTGGATGAGTGGTGTTAACACCAAGCCCGTCATCTGGTCTATCCTGAAATGAAGAATAAATATATTTTAACATACATAACCAATAAAATTCCTCCTGTTGTTATATTTGAAAACTAAATTATCAGACAAAATTATAGATATGACAAGTCAGCACTACACATGGTCATGAACAGAAATTAACATCGAAAAGGTAGTATCATTATAAATATTGCATGAACAATTTTGTAGTCAGGATTATTAACGATTGGACTGAATCATGCATAGGAGCAATAAATGCATTTTATGTAATAAAATATCACATCTATATCACTTGATTACAAAGTGAGGCTATGAAGAAGTTAAGCAGTTTTACCCAGTACACACAAATATGAACAGCATTTGGTGACTCTTGGGCAATCAGTTTCAAAGAAATGGAGCATAAAGGAGATATATCAGGAAAAAATGCTATAAAATGTCTTAAAAATAAAATAACTATTCAAATTGATAAAAAGCATCTCATTATCATAAATAAATGGTTTGGTATGTCACATCCACCAAAACGTGACAACTCAATATTTAAATTGGAATGGAAACAAAATCCCCATTCTAAAAATAGACAGAACTTAATTACTGTTTGACAACCATTACACTATCGACTTCTCTAAATTTGGTGACTCCAGGCTAAAGAGTTTCTGAGACGATAGCTAAATACACAGTTTAATGTTATATAGGCGAAATTGTTCACTCATAGAGATTAAGGTCAATGTTACCCCCCACACAATGCTGCATATTATCTAGTTATTCAGTTAGCCAAGCAGATATGTGGTGGCAGTTGCAGAGCAGTAAATAGGCAATTTTTTGTGTTATGGAAACTTAACATGTTAGTTTTCACGATATTTAGCTTATTACATGGAGACAGTAAATTGCACTTACATACATTTATTCTAGTTAAGATATTTATCTCAACTAAAAACTTATTGTGTTAGTTAACTAAATACCTAGATAATTTTTGCAAAAAATTAAGAATTAACTAGGAACTTATTGTGTTAGGTAAGTGGATAATGGGTGGCAGAAATATGCCACCATAATTACTAGACTTCACAATGCTCACTTAATAACAAGTTCCGTTATCAGTATTAATTACTAGACAGCACAATGCACATTTAATAATAAGTTCCGGTATCAGTATTAATTACTAAACAGCACAACGCACATTTAATAATAAGTTCCAGCATCAATATTAATTACTAGACAGCAAAATGCACATTTAATGACAAGTTCCGGTACCAGTATTAATTACTAGACAGCACAACGCGCACTTGATAACAAGTTCCATTACCAGTATTAATTACTAGACAGCAGAATGGGAACTTAATAACAAGTTCCAGCATCAGTATTAATTACTAGACAGCAAAACCCGCACTTAATAACAAGTGCCATTATCAGTACAAATTACTAGACAGCACAATGCGCACTTGATAACAAGTTCTGTTACCACTATTAATTACTAGACAGCAGAATGGGCACTTAATAACAAGTTCCGTTACCAGTATTAATTACTAGACAGCAGAATGGGCACTTAATAACAAGTTCCAGCATCAGTATTAATTACTAGACAGCACAATGCGCACTTGATAACAATTTCCGTTACCAGTATTAATTACTAGACAGCAGAATGGGCACTTAATAACAAGTTCCAGCATTAGTATTAATTACTAGACAGCAGAATGGGCACTTAATAACAAGTTCCAGCATCAGTTTAAATTACTAGACAGCACAATGCGCACTTGATAACAAGTTCCGTTACCAGTATTAATTACTAGACAGCAGAATGGGCACTTAATAACAAGTTCCAGCATCAGTATTAATTACTAGACAGCAGAATGGGCACTTAATAACAAGTTCCAGCATCAGTATTAATTACTAGACAGCACAATGCGCACTTGATAACAAGTTCCGTTACCAGTATTAATTACTAGACAGCAGAATGGGCACTTAATAAAAAGTTCCAGCATCAGTATTAATTACTAGACAGCACATCGCGCACTTGATAACAAGTTCCGTTACCAGTATTAATTACTAGACAGCAGAATGGGCACTTAATAACAAGTTCCAGCGTCAGTATTAATTACCAGACAGCACAATGCGCACTTGATAACAAGTTCCGTTACCAGTATTAATTACTAGACAGCAGAATGGGCACTTAATAACAAGTTCCAGCATCAGCATTAATTACTAGACAGCACAATGCGCACTTAATAACAAGTTCCAGCATCAGTATTAATTACTAGACAGCACAATTCGCACTTGATAACAAGTTCCGTTACCAGTATTAATTACTAAACAGCAGAATGGGCACTTAATAACAAGTTCCAGCATCATTATTAATTACTAGACAGCAGAATGGGCACTTAATAACAAGTTCCAGCATCAGTATTAATTACTAGACAGCACAATGCGCACTTGATAACAAGTTCCGTTACCAGTATTAATTACTAGACAGCAGAATGGGCACTTAATAACAAGTTCCAGCATCAGTATAAATTACTAGACAGCACAATGCGCACATGATAACAAGTTCCGTTACCAGTATTAATTACTAGACAGCAGAATCGGCACTTAATAACAAGTTCCAGCATCAGTATTAATTACTAGACAGCAAAACCCGCACTTAATAACAAGTGCCATTATCAGTATAAATTACTAGACAGCACAATGCGCACTTAATAACAAGTTCCGTTACCAGTATTAATTACTAGACAGCAGAATGGGCACTTAATAACAAGTTCCATTACCAGTATTAATTACTAGACAGCAGAATGGGCACTTAATAAAAAGTTCCGTTACCAGTATTAATTACTAGACAGCAGAATGGGCACTTAATAACAAGTTCCAGCATCAGTATAAATTACTAGACAGCACAATGCGCACATGATAACAAGTTCCGTTACCAGTATTAATTACTAGACAGCAGAATGAGCACTTAATAACAAGTTCCAGCATCAGTATAAATTACTAGACAGCACAATGCGCACTTGATAACAAGTTCCGTTACCAGTATTAATTACTAGACAGCAGAATGGGCACTTAATAACAAGTTCCAGCATCAGTATAAATTACTAGACAGCACAATGCACACTTGATAACAAGTTCCGTTACCAGTATTAATTACTAGACAGCAGAATGGGCACTTAATAACAACTTCCAGCATCAGTATTAATTACTAGACAGCGAAACCCGCACTTAATAACAAGTGTCATTATCAGTATAAATTACTAGACAGCACAATGTGCACTTGATAACTAGTTCCGTTACCAGAATCAATTACTAAACAGCAGAATGGACACTTAACAAGAAGTTCCGTTACCAGTATTAATTACTAGACAGCAGAATGGGCATTTAAGATCAAGTTCCGTTACCAGTATTTATTACTAGACAGCAGAATTGGCACTTAATAACAAGTTCCGGTAACAGTATTAATTACTAGACAGCACAACCCACACTTAATTACAAGTTCTGTTGCCAGTTTTAATTACTAAACAGCAGAGTGCACACTTACTAACAAGTTCCATTACCAGTTTTATTTAGTAGACAGCACAATGCACACTTAATAACAAGTTCCGTTATCAGTATTTATTACCAGGCAGCGCAACGCACACTTAGTAATAAGTTCCGTTATCAGTATTAATTACTAGACAGCACAATGCGCACTTAATAACAAGTTCCATTGCCAGTATTAATTACTAGACAGCACAATGCACACTTAATAACAAGTTCCGTTGCCAGTATTAATTACTAGACAGCAAAACACGCACTTAATAACAAGTTCCGTTACCAGTATTAATTACTAAACAGCAGAATGCACACTTTATAACAAGTTCTGTTACCAGTATTAATAACTAGACAGCACAACCCCCACATAATAACAAGTTCCGTTGCCAGTATTAATTACTAGACAGCAGAACACGCCCACTTAATAACAAGTTCTGTTACCAGTATTAATTACTAGAGAGCACAACGCACACTTAATAACAAGTTCTGTTACCAGTATTAATTACTAGACAGCACAACGCGCACTTAATTACAAGTTCCGTTACCAGTATTAATTACTAGACAGCACAACGCCCACTTAATTACAAGTTCCATTACCAGTATTAATTACTAGACAGCACAATGCCCACTGAATAACAAGTTCTGTTACCAGTATTTATTACTAGTTAGCACAACGCCCACTTAATAACAAGTTCTGGTATCAGTATTAATTACTAGACAGCACAATGCGCACATAATAACAAGTTCCAGTATTAGAATTAATTACTAGCCAGCACAATGTGCACTTAATAACAAGTTCTGTTAACAGTATTAATAACTAGACAGCATAAATGTATAAAATTTTAATAAAATATATAATCATGCCAATAGTGTGATATTTACTGTAGGACCCAAAGTTTTGTACTATTTAAACATACTCACACATACACAAATGCACACTTATGCATGCAGGCATCATTGTGTATATATGTACATGGATGAATCTATTTTAAAACACATACTCGCAAGAATATGCCACAAGATCATACATATGATGTATAAAATAAGGAGTGTCAGAAGAGATGTCATTTGCAATTTTCTCACATTTACTTCTAGTACATTTTTAGGAAAAGTTGCCATATTGGATAATGAACAATGACACGTTTCAAATCTGAAAGATCCCACCAAAGGACAGCAAAATGAAGTTTCTATAATATTTGTTAATTGGTTTCAAAAGATGGATTTACTTTTAAGAAATTGGGGACATTGAGAAACAACAATGACAAATGGGGACATATTGATTGCTACCTATAGAGTCTTAGGTCTGCTGAACTTTGCTCTGACAAGATAAAATGATGAGATTTCTGTCCGAGACTTACCCGGTAAATACAACAGTTTGAAGATTTAGACCCCGTGCCAGAAGGTTCACACAGTACCGTTGGTTTATGTATCAAACTAACTAGTTACTTAGAAAAATGTAATTGACATACTTGTTACTGATTTTCTGTAACCATGGCAACCACATGGTATTGAAGCATATAAGAGTTCCATCTTTGTCAAATATCACAACTGCAGGTTTCTTGTCCCTCCATGTCTGATTGGTTCGTACACTGTTCAGTGTCATCTGCTGTGACAAAATCTCATGTTTGTTGTCTGTTGGGTGCGTGTACTGTCTTCTTAGTACTTAGGTAAAGAGATGGAAGAATGCTTGTTTATGATTAAGTACTTGGCTTCTGTATCATGTACTGACATTATCTTTAGTTTTACTTTAATACTTAAACAATTGTTCTGTCTGGTTACTTATGTATTAGTTAATCAATAGCACATAAATCATTTGCACTTGCATTGGAGCCAGTCAAAAATCATGATCAACAGGATGATTTCTTAGAATAATGCTTTTAAATATTTAAGAAATGTTGGTGAAACAGAAGTCTGGTAGCTGGTCAAAACAGTATTGATTTTAACGTGTCAATGTATTCATTTCTGTTGATAAACCACCTGACTGATTAACATATGTTTATCATGTCAATGCAAGTTTATCAGGCACATGATGTCATTATTATAATTATACATTTTGACATGGATGGAATCCCTACAAGCTGTAACAAAAGTTTAATGCTCATTTTCAATTTCATAAATGCACTAATTAGAAAAAGAGACACTATCTTAGTGTCTGAAATTATCAACTTCATCTGAAAAATAACAAGTACTCTACAGAGCCTGATAAATTTAATAATATCAGACACTAACATGGTATTCTCTAAATATATTAATTGATTGAACAGTTGCCTTCTTTGTCGTATCGGCATCTTTATTATCAATAATTTTGCTGAAATTGGACGCGAATCTCTTGTTGACAGCCATTTGAAAACAATGCTGCATTCGGAACATCTCAGTTTCTTCATTGCGTTCGGCTAACACTTGGAATTCCCAGTGGCTTTTTTAGTAACCATGGTATTTTGTAATTTTATGCACAGTTTTGCAAGACGCAACGTACAAACTGTTCAATATCATATAGTATTTTGTTCAATGAGGGATCATTCTGGCCAATCAGAATTAATTTATTTATAGATTTTATGATAATATCTGTTATACAACAACTTTATCTTTGGTATGCAGTTGTTCCCTACACAATCTTTTCAATCTTACCAGGTAAAAATACCCCGGCTGTATTGTGAAGAAAATCTCTTGTGTTCAACCTGTTGATTGTACGCATGATGCACGACATACCAGAGCAGGCCATCTGGAGATCAAAAGGTCGTTATAATGTCAGTATACATATTCTGAAAAAAAACAGAAGATGTTTATTTATTATAATTTAATATAAGACTAAGTTATAATGTATTGTAGCTTTAGGAATCAGAGACTGTTGACAATCGGATAAACTTTTGAAAGGAACTGATTATCGACATGTCAAAATGTTTGATGATATTGCGAGATTTTAATCGTTAAAAATCAATTTCCATACAATGCAACCTGATTTCAAACTTCCGATAATGCCATATATATATGGCGAATAAGACAGATTGCCTTTTTTTGTCACGAGACGAATTAGAATAATAAAATATTGGTTTAAAGTGATGAAAAACCCCGAGTTTAATAAGTAAAGTTTTTAATAATGATATAGATGTAGATGTTAACATACTGAATAAAAGCTTGTGGTCATATCAAGTAAAGTCTATGCTTAACAGCCTAGGATTTAAATAAACATGGTACAATATGTAATGATGTGTACATGTATATGTTGTACTTGATAAATGAAATTATTAACTTACTTGTATCTACCGATAGGAATGTTTTGTTCTGCATTAAATATGTGAAAAACCAATATAATGTCATTATAATTTGTATTACTTCTGTTACAGTTCAATCTACACAATCCGAGATAATGCAAAATAGGTCAACTAGATTATACCTTTGTGTAACCTACTGCATATAGCCAGAGAGAGAGAGAGAGAGGGGGGGGAGGTTAAATGTTGACAATAGTATATTTTGTTTCACTTAAATAGTTTAGCTTAAGATTAATTGTTAAAATATGCCATTTTGATATACAATGTAAACATTGTAAAATGATGTGGTGGAGGTGCCTAATGTTGAAAGAACTAATAATGTGGCCCAACCCCATTTCATGTTGAAATAAAATATGTTTAAACTAGCTTCCTGGGGACATAGACTTTGAATGAAAATATTAGAAGCTTAAAAGAATAGATATACAGAGTTGAGGAGTGTATTAAAAACAGCTGATTTTCAAGGAGACACATATTCCGCTTGGCTGACTGTCTGGTTATCTGCAGAGACCAATCAATGTCATCCTGAAGAATGATGCATGGTGTTGGACATGAAAACAATATTTGTTAGGAAAAAAGGGTCTCTTTTTATTACTTCAAAGCTTAAGTGTGACATTGATATTTGAGATACAATCCAACCTGTCTTAAGCAGCTTGTCAAGGGAATTAACGAAAGTGGCCTTTTAAGACAGGTTGTTGCTTAATATAGGTTAATTTGCTCTGAAAGCATTGCAATGGGTAATAGCAAATATGGTTGCTTAAGACAAGTGGCTGCTTAATATAGGTGAGCACTTACACTTGTTTGTTGAATTCTGCATGTTTTCTTGATGTGAGGAATAATTGTACCTAGTTATATAACAGTCATTCCATACATGTAGGAATTATATAAATATAGGAATTCTTATGAGATGGGGTTTCAATTTTGTTCTAGGGTTCATTTGGGCCCAGTGAGGTGCCTTTTATTTTTAAATATTAGTACTAGGACTAATAAACAATAGTGAGTTCTTTTCTCTATTTAAGGTATTAGTATAATCAGCTTCAAGTTTGGAAAATGATTTAGTCATAAGAGATGCACTTATATCCTTTAAATTGGACTTGATATCTATAAGGGATCCAAAAAGTGATAAAATTGTGAATTTGTGGCCTCTATGACTGAGTATTTCACTGCAGAGGAGGGGATGGTGGGGTGAGCTTTGTAACTGAGTATTTCATTGCAGGAGGTCCACTGTGACTGAGTATTTGAATGTAGGAGGCCCTCTGTGAGTGAGTATTTCATTGCAGAGGGTCCTCTGTGACCAAGTATTTCACTGCAGGGCATCCTCTGTGACCGATTATTTCACTGCAGTTGGTCCTCTGTGACCAAGTATTTCACTGCAGGGTGTTCTCTGACCGAGTATTTCACTGCAGGGGGTCCTCTGTGACCAAGTATTTCATTGCAGGGGGTCTTCTTTGACCAAGTATTTCATTGCAGGGGGTCCTCTGTGACCAAGTGTTTCACTGCAGGGGGTCCTCTGTGACCAAGTGTTTCACTGCAGGGGGTCCTCTGTGACTGAGTATTTCACTGCAGGGGGTCCTTTGTGGCTGAGTATTTCTCTTCAGGAGGTCCTCTATGACTGAGTATTTCACTGCAGGAGTCCTCTGTGGCTGAGTATTTCACTGCAGTAGGTCCTCTATGACTGAGTATTTCACTGCAGGGGGGTCCTCTATGACTGAGTATTTCACTGCAGGGGGTCCTCTATGACTGAGTATTTCACTGCAAGGGGTCCTCTATGACAAAGTATTTCACTGCAGGGGGTCCTCTATGACTGAGTATTTCACTGCAGTAGGTTCTCTATGACTAAGTATTTCACTGCAGAGGGTCCTCGTTGACCGAGTATTTCATTGCAGGGGGTCCTCTGTGACCAAGTATTTCATTGCAGGGGGTCTTCTGTGACCAAATATTTCACTGCGGGGGCCCTCTTTGACCAAGTATTTCATTGCAGGGGGTCCTCTGACTGAGTATTTCATTGCAGGGGGTCCTCGTTGACTGAGTATTTCACTGCAGGGGGTCCTTTGTGGCTGAGTATTTCACTGCAGGAGGTCCTCTATAACTGAGTATTTCACTGCAGGGGGTCCTCTATAACTGAGTATTTCACTGCAGGGGGTCCTATGTGGCTGAGTATTTCACTGCAGTAGGTCCTCTATGACTGAGTATTTCACTGCAGGGGGTCCTCTATGACTGAGTATTTCACTGCAGGGGGTCCTCTTTGACTGAGTTTTTCACTGCAGTAGTCCTCTATGACTGAGTATTTCACTGCAGGGGGTCCTCTATGACAGAGTATTTCACTGCAGGGGGTCCTATATGACTGAGTATTTCACTACAGGGGGTCCTCTATGACTGAGTATTTCACTGCAGGGGTCCTCTATGACTGAGTATTTCACTGTAGGGGGTCCTATGTGGCTGAGTATTTCACTGCAGTAGGTCCTATGTGGCTGAATATTTCACTGCAGTAGGTCCTATATGACTGAGTATTTCACTGCAGGGGGTCCTATATGGCTGAGTATTTCATTGCAGGGGGTTATATGTGACTGAGTATTTCACTGTAGGGGGTCTTCTGTGACTGAGCATTTCACTGTAGGGGATCCTCTGTGACTGAGTATTTCACTGCAGTAGGTCCTCTGTGGCTGAGTATTTCACTGCAGTAGGTCCTCTATGACTGAGTATTTCATTGCAGGGGGTCATATATGGCTGAGTATTTCATTGCAGGGGGTCTTCTGTGACCAAATATTTCACTTCAGGGGGCCCTTTGTGACTGAGTATTTCACTGCAGGGGGGGGCCCTCTATGGCTGAGTATTTCACTGTAGGGGGTCCTCTATGACTGAGTATTTCACTGTAGGGGGTCCTCTGTGACTGAGTATTTCACTGCAGTAGGTCCTCAGTGGCTGAATATTTCACTGCAGGGGGTCCTCTATGACTGAGTACTTCACTGCAGTAGGTCCTCTGTGGCTGAGTATTTCACTGCAGGGGATCCTCTGTGACTGAATATTTCACTGTAGGGGGTCTTCTATGACTGAGAACTTCACTGCAGGGGTCCCTCTGTGACTGAGTATTTCACTGCAGGGGTTCCTCTGTGACTGAGTATTTCACTGCAGGGGGTCCTCTGTGACTGAGTATTTCACTGCAGGGGGTCTTCTGTGACTGAGTAATTCAGTGCAAGGGGCCCTCTGTGACTGAGTATTTCACTGCAGGGGGTTATCTGTGACCAATAATTTCACTGCAGGGGGTCCTCTGTGAACGAGTATTTCACTGCAGGAGGTCCTCTATGACTGAGTACTTCACTGCAGTAGGTCCTCTGTGGCTGAGTATTTCACTGCAGGAGGTCCTCTATGGCTGAGTACTTCACTGCAGTAGGTCCTCTGTAGCTGAGTATTTCACTGCAGGGCTCTGTGACAGAGTACTTCACTGCAGTAGGTCCTCTGTGACTGAGTATTTCACTGCAGGGGGTCCTCTGTGGCTGAATATTTCACTGCAGGGGGTCCTCTATGGCTGAGAACTTCACTGCAGTAGGTCCTCTACCACTGAATATTTCACTGCAGTAGGTCCTCTATGACTTAGTATTTCACTGCAGGAGGTCCTCTATGACTGAGTATTTCACTGCAGTAGGTCCTATTTGACTGAGTATTTCACTGCAGTAGGTTCTCTGTGGCTGAGTATTTCAATGCAGGAGGTCCTCTATGACTGAGTACTTCACTTGAGTAGGTCCTCTGTGGCTGAGTATTTCATTGCAGGGGGTCCTCTATGACTGAGTACTTCACTGCAGGGGGTCCTCTATGACTGAGTACTTCACTGCAGGGGGTCCTCTAAGACTGAGTACTTCACTGCAGTAGGTCCTCTGTAGCTGAGTAATTCACTGCAGGGGATCCTCTATGGCTGAGTACTTCACTGCAGGGGGTCCTCTGTGGCTGAGTACTTCGCTGCAGGGGGTCCTCTATGGCTGGGTATTTCACTGCAGGGGGTCATCTGTGGCTGAGTATTTCACTGCAGGAGGTCCTCTATGACTGAGTATTTCACTGCAGGGGGTTCTCTGTTGCTGAGTACTTCACTGCAGGGGGTCCTCTGTGGCTGAGTATTTCACTGCAGGGGGTCCTCTGTGGCTGAGTATTTCACTGCAGGAGGTCCTCTATGACTGAGTATTTCACTGCAGGGGGTCCTCTGTGGCTGAGTACTTCACTGCAGGGGGTCCTCTGTGGCTGAGTATTTCACTGCAGGGGGTCCTATGTGGCTGAGTATTTCACTGCAGGGGGTCCTCTGTGGCTGAGTACTTCACTGCAGTAGGTCCTCTGTAGCTAGGTAATTCACTGCAGGGGATCCTCTATGGCTGAGTACTTCACTGCAGGGGATCCTCTGTGGCTGAGTACTTCACTGCAGGGGGTCCTCTGTGGCTGAGTACTTCACTGCAGGGGGTCCTCTGTGGCTGAGTATTTCACTGCAGGCGGTCTTCTATGACTGAGTATTTCACTGCAGTAGGTCCTCTGTAGCTGAGTAATTCACTGCAGGGGATCCTCTATGGCTGAGTACTTCACTGCAGGGGATCCTCTGTGGGTGAGTACTTCACTGCAGGGGGTCCTCTGTGGGTGAGTACTTCACTGCAGGGGATCCTCTATGGCTGAGTATTTCACTGCAGGGGGTCCTCTATGGCTGAGTACTTCACTGCAGTAGGTCCTATATGGCTGAGTATTTCACTGCAGGGAGTCCTCTATGACTGAGTATTTCACTGCAGGGGATCCTCTATGGCTGAGTATTTCACTGCAGGGGGTCCTTTATGGCTGAGTATTTCACTGCAGTAAGTCCTCTATGGCTGAGTATTTCACTGCAGGGGGTCCTTTGTGGCTGGGTATTTCACTGCAGGGGGTCCTCTATGACTGAGTATTTCACTGCAGTAGGTCCTCTATGACTGAGTATTTCACTGCAGTAGGCCCTCTGTGGCTGAGTATTTCACTGCAGGGGGTCCTCTATGGCTGAGTACTTCACTGCAGGGGATCCTCTGTGGGTGAGTACTTCACTGCAGGGGGTCCTCTATGGCTGAGTATTTCACTGCAGGGGGTCCTCTGTGGGTGAGTACTTCACTGCAGGGGATCCTCTGTGGGTGAGTACTTCACTGCAGGGGATCCTCTATGGCTGAGTATTTCACTGCAGGGGGTCCTCTATGGCTGAGTACTTCACTGCAGTAGGTCCTATATGGCTGAGTATTTCACTGCAGGGAGTCCTCTATGACTGAGTATTTCACTGCAGGGGGTCCTCTATGGCTGAGTATTTCACTGCAGGGGGTCCTTTATGGCTGAGTATTTCACTGCAGTAAGTCCTCTATGGCTGAGTATTTCACTGCAGGGGGTCCTTTGTGGCTGGGTATTTCACTGCAGGGGGTCCTCTATGACTGAGTATTTCACTGCAGTAGGTCCTCTATGGCTGTGTATTTCACTGCAGTAGGCCCTCTGTGGCTGAGTATTTCACTGCAGGGGATCTTCTATGACTGAGTACTTCACTGCAGTAGGTCCTCTGTAGCTGAGTAATTCACTGCAGGGGATCCTCTATGGCTGAGTACTTCACTGCAGGGGATCCTCTGTGGGTGAGTACTTCACTGCAGGGGGTCCTCTGTGGGTGAGTACTTCACTGCAGGGGATCCTCTATGGCTGAGTACTTCACTGCAGGGGATCCTCTATGGCTGAGTTTTTTACTGCAGTAGGCCCTCTATGGCTGTGTATTTCACTGCAGTAAGCCCTCTGTGGCTGAATATTTCACTGCAGGGGGTCTTCTATGACTGAGTACTTCACTGCAGTAGGTCCTCTGTAGCTGAGTAATTCACTGCAGGGGATCCTCTATGGCTGAGTACTTCACTGCAGGGGATCCTCTGTGGGTGAGTACTTCACTGCAGGGGATCCTCTGTGGGTGAGTACTTCACTGCAGGGGATCCTCTATGGCTGAGTACTTCACTGCAGGGGATCCTCTATGGCTGAGTATTTCACTGCAGGAGGTCCTCTGTGGCTGAGTATTTCACTGCAGGGGGTCCTCTGTGGCTGAGTATTTCACTGCAGGGGGTCCTCTGTGGCTGAGTACTTCACTGCAGGGGGTCCTCTATGGCTGAGTATTTCACTGCAGGGGGTCCTCTGTGGCTGAGTATTTCACTGCAGGAGGTCCTCTATGACTGAGTATTTCACTGCCGTAGGTCCTTTATAACTGGGTATTTAACTGCAGGGGGTCCTCTATGGCTGAGTACTTCACTGCAGGGGGTCCTCTGTGGCTGAGTATTTCACTGCAGGGGGTCCTCTGTGGCTGAGTACTGCACTGCAGGGGGTCCTCTATGGCTGAGTATTTCACTGCAGGGCGTCCTCTATGGCTGAGTATTTCACTGCAGGGGGTCCTCTATGGCTGAGTACTTCACTGCAGTAGGTCCTATATGGCTGAGTATTTCACTGCAGGGAGTCCTCTATGACTGAGTATTTCACTGCAGGGGGTCCTCTATGGCTGAGTATTTCACTGCAGGGGGTCCTTTATGGCTGAGTATTTCACTGCAGTAAGTCCTCTATGGCTGAGTATTTCACTGCAGGGGGTCCTTTGTGGCTGGGTATTTCACTGCAGGGGGTCCTTTATGACTGAGTATTTCACTGCAGTAGGTCTTCTATGGCTGTGTATTTCACTGCAGTAGGCCCTCTGTGGCTGAGTATTTCACTGCAGGGGGTCCTCTGTGGCTGAGTATTTCAATGCAGAAGGTCCTATGTGACTGAGTATTTCACTGTAGGGGTTCTCTGTGGCTGAGTATTTCACTGCAGGGGGTCCTATATGGCTGAGTATATGTACTGCAGGGGGCCCTCTGTGGCTGAGTATTTCACTGCAATATGTCCTCTGTGACTGAGTATTTCACTGCAGTAGGTCCTCTGTGACTGAGTATTTCACTGCAGTTGGTCCTCTATGACTGAGTATTTCACTGCAGGGGGTCCTCTGTGGCTGAGTATTTCACTACAGGGGGTCCTCTATGACTGAGTATTTCACTGCAGGGGGTCCTCTATGGCTGAGTATTTCACCACTGAGAGAGTCTTCCCTGACCAAGTAGTCCAACACACAATCTCAACATCATTCTACTCTGACCATCAAAGTCATGGATTTTCTATTACCTTGGTCCATAAATGTTTTATGAGAAAGTCTGCCATTTTATTACGAAATGTGTTTACCCCTATAAAAAGACAACTGAGGACCTTCACATCTTTATTTTGGAATTAAAGAAAAGAAAAGAAAAACACGGTATGGGTTTGTTCATTTATAATATTCCTGACATTGTTAACAATAAATTACACAACTACAAGCCAGTGATAGCAAGCTATAATCCACAAAATTGTCTTCCAAAATACTGGAATTAATATACTCCCAATATTCTCTTTTCACGCACTACCAACTCTGTTTATATTTTACGTCAAGCAGATTCGGCACTACAAAATAGTGAGCATATAATGCATTAGGACTTTTCAAAGTTTAAAATTTACTGATTCCATCTAGTAGATGATCATAATTATTGACACACACAAAAATAATGGACTTCATAACTGGTACACAGCTGTGGTTATGCAATGTATGGACAGATACAGTAGCTGTAATAAAACTTAGCTGAAGCAGCAGCTGAAGTAATGTAAGAGATAGACTGGTACTTCGGCTGAAATAATGCAAGAGATAGACTGGTACATCAGCTGAAGTAATGCAAGAGATAGACTGGTACATCAGCTGAAGTAATGCAAGAGATAGACTGGTACATCAGCTGAAGTAATGTAAGAGAAGAGATAGATTGGTACAGCAGCTGAAGAAATGCAAGAGATAGGCTGGTACTTCGGCTGAAAAAATGCAAGTGATAGGCTAGTACATCAGCTGAAGTAATTTAAGTGATAGACTGGTACATCAGCTGAAGTAATGCAGGAGATAGACTGGTACAGCAGCTGAAGTAACACAAGAGATAGACTGGTACAGCAGCTGAAGTAATGCAATAGATGGACTTGTACAGAAGAACACAAGAGATGGACTGGTACAGAAGCTGAAGCAACACAAGAGATGGACTGGTTCATCAGCTGAAGAAATGCAAGAGATAGACTGGTACTGCAGCTGTAGTAATGCAAGAGATAGACTGGTACATCAGCTGAACTAATGCTAGAGATAGACTGGTACATCAGCTGAAGTAATGCAATAAGAGGACTGGTACAGAAGCAGAAGTAACATAAGAGATGGACTGGTACAGAAACAAAAGTAACACAAGAGATGAACTGGTACATCATCTGAAGTAATGTAAGAGATCAACAGGTACATTAGCTGAAGTAATGCAAGAGATGGACTGGTACAGAAGCATAAGTAACACAAGAGATGGACTGGTACAGAAACAGAAGTAACACAAGAGATGGACCGGTATATCAGCTGAAGAAATACAAGAGATAGACTGGTACATTGGCTGAAGTAATACTAGATAGACTGATACAGCAGCTGAAGAAATGCAAGAGATAGACTGGTATATCGGCTGAATTAATGCTAGAGATAGACTGGTACAGCAGCTGAAGTAACGCAAGAGATAGACTGGTACATCTGCTGAAGTAAAGCAAAAAGTTGACTGGTACAGAAGTAGAAGTAACACAAAAGATGGACTGGTACATCAGCTGAAGTAACACAAGAGATCAACTGGTACATCAGCTGAAGTAATGTAAGAGATGAACTGGTACACCAGCTGAAGTAATGCAAGAGATGGACTGGTACAGAAGCAGAGGTAACACAAGAGATGGAATGATACATCAGCTACTTGCAAACTGATGCCAATAAAATGGTTAGTATTAAGAAAACATTGAAGTTTATATAGTATTTGTGTAAGCCCAATGTGGAAATGCCAAAATGCAATGTATGTCTTAGCAAAAACTTCCTTTTAATCAATACTGCATAAAATTTATTGAATATCATTGCTTAATTAGTGAACAAAATCATTAACATTCAGTAATTATAATACCAAGTATTCCAAAGCCGTCTGCTTGACAACATAAAATAAACAACAACAACTGAGTGATTAAGTATAGCTTATTACCACAATGTATGCTACACTTTGTCTTCATTATAACGCTAGCATAACAAAATATCAAATACATCGCCAGGTCTGCAGCAGACGATTTGCTATCCCTATATGCTTTATGCTTATAAAGTCCTATAATAATATATATTTGTCTACAATATAATACAAAACTTAACATGTATACTACTCTCCTTTATATTCTGTAACTACTTGTTATGGCTTTAAGGATATCTTGAGGTTTGAAAAAAATTATATTCTAACTGAATGACAGTACAATTTTGTATTTGTAGTAACAGAAGTGAATAATATTTCAACATTTTTCATTTTTCAGCATCTTTATTGGTAAGTATAATTAAGCAGAGGAACACACTTGAAATGGAAATATTGCAATAAAATCTGGCATAAATAAATTACCTGACAATGACTGCCACTTCACTAGGATGAGATTTTTTGTATTGTAAATGATTACAATTATTTACCATTATGTCATGGTGAGCTTGTTACATATTTCCCCGAGGGTTGATATGAAATATACATGCTTACAGTTCACACTCAAATCTTTCCTTTTTGTAAATAACAGTATTTCTCATCAACATATCATGGTCAAGATTAAAATTTCTGTTGTTTTTTTTTACTTTGAATATTGGCAGAGCCATTGCTCCATGAATAACTGCTTAATATTTAGTCCAAATACGCCTTTATCTGATATCCATAAAATAATTTTTAAAATGACACTGTTCTGTCTCTCTGTTTTCCTTGATTACAAATCTACAGAAGTGCCACAAGCTTACTGCATATAACAATAGTTCCATATCCAGGTAAAAACAACATTCTGTAACATAACATATATGTAGTTTAAAAAGAGTAAACAGCAATAATGAGGGAGTATAAACTAAAACAAATTACTTCCCTTTATTACTGTTCCTCCATTAAAATACCAAACAAAGAGAATATTAATAAAGAGTTAAACTGTTGTTAACATACAGTTAATTATTAACCCAGTCATTTTCTACTAGCATTGAAACAAAGTACTTAATGGTCATGTGACAATATTCAACCAATCAGGTAACGTTTCCAAACAGATTGATCAGCCAATCAGAGCATGTCCCTAACATCATAACTTACAGGTTACTTTCAGGTCCGAGACCATACCTGAATTAAGTGTGGGCCAATAGATACAAGTCAAGCAATAAAGTAATGTTTATAGACAGTAAATAAAATTTATTTGTTATTATTGAATATGTCATGCTGATATACTAATGTAATTATAAGAAAAAAAAAAAGATTTTGTTTAAATCAAATTCAATAATTTTGCTAATTGCAAAGAATAGACATGTGAATAAAGCCGACCATTTGACCAGACGCGGAATGTCAGTCAAACAAGTCGCTATTCCAATCAGTGATCGATATTGGTTCCAGCTGCTCCATTTTCCTTATACAAGCTGACAATTTGTAAGTAAACACTACACTATCAACTGTACAAACAACGCCACGTGGCCAGTAGGTGGAGCGATACATGTTCTCACGTCAGGTCGATTACAATCTGGATGTACTTAAACACTGATTGGTCAATTGTCCAATGACACATATTCTACTGTGTATTTCTCACATACAATATAAAGCAATAAAAACACTGCACTACTAATGGTCATGTGATCACACCACAACCAATCAATAAAACTTATATACAACACATATCAATATAATACAATGGGTACACATGCTACAACTATATCACAAAGAGACCTGCTCTTTATTCATTTCAAGTAGGTAAACCACAGGGTCATGTATATATTTACACATTGCATGTTAAATCATTAGTTCTCCACACAATACCAATCATTTATATTTTATTTACAGACTTATGTAGTACTTGATGTCACAGACAAAATGGATTATTCCCCATAAATTTGGAATTCGTCTCCAATTTTCATAAAGACCAAAAAAAACATGTGAATGTTTCTCCAAATATATCACGTGAATGTTTCTCCAAATATATATAAGTCGCAGTCCCTCGTTGGGTGCCAATGTAACAGTATGCTCAAAGTCAAAAGGTCTTTGCTTACAGGAGGAATGCTCTACCAACTGAGCTAGCTGGACTGCTGAAAGTATTATTTTTTCTCCCAGAAGATATGTACACACTGACATAACTTGTATGCATATGTTCTCGACAGCATAGTCAGAATGGCAAGCCTGTGTTCACAAGGTGCTTTTTGCTACCACGAAATGTTGTTGATGTTAGGATTACAATATAATTATATAACACAATAAGCATGCACACCTTTTATGAGTAGAGTAGAAAGGTAGAAGAGGAGAAAAGAGATGGTCAAAGAACTCTGAAGATGAACTTGCAGACTGAAAAAATGCCACACATACAAAAAGCACCATGGAAAACATGCAATATTTTTGTACAAACCTTTTACTTCCATTTAATTCTTACTATATTCACCCAGTTATGAACTGTTAGTGCTTGACAGAATTATAATCATAATGAAAACACTCAAGACACTTGGCATATCTGAATATAAAATTTAAACAATGATATTGTCGTGGACACCATTTCTCTACCATGACTGAGGAAAGTGTTTCATAATGTCTATGACTTATAAGTTGCACCATTAACACACCATCAACCCAACAATCTTAAAGGCACACTGTCCAACTACATAATTTTTTATGTATTGTTATTTCAAAATAACTTTTATGTGAACATTTCAAAAATACTCAATACCTTTACCCATAATTCATTATCATAACACATTTATTTTACATTGATATTGAGACACAAACTTAAAAAAAATCAAGCTGGGTGATTTCCGGAGTAGAGCCAGTGCTGCCCTCATGTGGATTAAGTGCCTTGACAACTTGACAACAAAGTGATGGTCAGTTGATGATCAAATACATGTTCTCCATTATTTGACCTGGTATCAGGTATCATTTCAGATTTCATCGTCCTTGTTTAAGACTGGAGTCCTATTTTTCATACAAACAGATCATAGCCATCCTTATAGGCTTACCGGCACACAGCCAATGTTCAATGTAATTTACATAAAGTATATATATGTGACATCTGAATAAAAAAAAAATGTTTGTTTTTTAACCAAGTAACTACCATACTTTTATTAACAAAGAATTTATTATATAACGATTTATTAGCAAGTTTAAGGGTTTATATATCTCACCCAACAAATGCCAGTTTGGGCTGAATGAACAACTTCAATATTTTATGTACAAGCATCACTGCAGAAAGAAGATCATGCAAATTTGAATCAATGTAAAAATCAATGTAAATGTGAACCTAACTTGCACTAGAAGTGCACGATGATAATTTGTTAGTCTGAGTTTTGCATTTTATCATATCTATATAGGTGTAACTTTAAACAAAATCACAAAAATAACTGAGACCTGCACCTTTAAATATATGTACATCAGGCCTTCTAAAATTGCCAGTTTTTCGTTTTTTGGACCGATTTCTGAAGTTCAAAACCGGTTATCAATTCAAAGTCCAGATATTTTCTATCGGTCTTATAAAATCTCATAAATTGCTCTTACCAGGCCATACTGACCTGTGAAATATGCCCTGCGGCAATATCATTTGACCCAATAATCCGATTGTTTTGTCACCTGCTGTGCGAAATGATGTCAATTTTGACTTAACCATTAACAATATTAGGGGAAGTTTATCGGAAGAGTCTATTGCTATGTAGCATACCTTTGATGTGTGATCAGCGACCCATACCGTTCTGTCAGTTCAACAAAAGATTGTGTTTGTGTCTGTAATTTCTTTGATATACCGCTAGCCAAAGCTGGGACGGTTGGACCGAATACTGTTTGTGTCATTAAAATATTTGATAAAATGTGCAGTGTTACTTGTTTGTTTCATTTTTTTAAAAAAAAATCTTTAATCTTATATACAAGCTGGTTTTGGTAATTGTATATAGTGGCTAGCTACAGCACAATGCATATCAAAAATAAAAAGTTGAATGAACCTTTACATTGGTTTCCACGGTGATATTTCACGCAGCTTTCGGTACTTGCGACACTTCCAGTTCGATAGAGCATTTTTTATTTAATGAAAATTATTCAGTAAAGTGGAAACATAATGTCAGTCATTAAAATGTACACAATGTGATAAAGTATACACAAATGAACTTGAAATAGTTCCCTATTAATGAATAAACGGAGAAAATACATGTTGCAGCGGACATGGTGGGTGGGGTATGCATATATGTAAAGGCATATAGTGATTTTAAAATAAGTGCGACTCTTACGGTAGTACAAAACCTGGACCGATTTGCATTTTGGAATTTTAGAAGGCCTGATGTACATGTTTAATTCCAAGTGAGGTACAATTAATTATGCATCCCAAACCATCTACATGTACAGGTCCGAGAATAATTTATAAATTGACTTTGAGTAACAGACAAAGCAACACATATTAAAGGTAACTTGTATCAAAATCTTTAAGAAATGTGTCATGTATAATACAACAAAGTTGACAGTACAACCCCCACCCTCACACTCCTATATCAATATACAACTTTCACATATTTATTAAAGAACAGTACAACCCCACCTGCACACTCTCCCACACCTATATCAATATATAACTTTCACATATTTATTAAAGAACAATTGATTAAAGAAATTAACTTAAAAATATTCAGTAAATTCCTTTGAAAAATTGCACATTACTAAAAAATCATACATTTAGCTATTTCGGCAAAATAGATTTCCATTGAAATCCTTTATATATACAAACATAGAGCTAAGTCACTGATGTGATCATAATATATACAAATTAAAATGTACATAACAAAAAAATAATAACATTATAAACTTTTGCATTTTCATTCCTTATACAGGCAAAATTGTCAAAATGTTATAAACAGTAAATGACAATGAAACATTTCACTTGTCAGTGTTTACCTCAACTTGGGTTACAAAATAGCTGTATAGGGTAGACACAAACAGTCTGTGGTGCAGTTTGTACATGTGAACTTATTTGCTAATATGGCAGAATTTCAAATTTTCAAATTCCTTTTTTGTACTATTCATATGAACAGTCATGATAAGCATGAAGCATTAGCTAAACAAAGACGAGGGGATGAATCTCGAATCTCGACTTATAACATGCTGAGTATATACAAGTATGACTGAATACTGACTTCCTGTAAGAACTGATAAGCGAGCGAGAAAACTGGATGAACTAAAAACAAATAAAAAATAAAATCTAGCGTCCATTGCAAATATTCTGTATAAATAAAATAAGTTTTGGCACAAAACCACTGAGGAGCAACAACTTCAATACAGTCAGATATGACGCACTGCCTCATTCCTCACTGCAGGTTTGCAGATGAGGTCAAATCTCTTATTTCAATACAATGTGACCAGGCGTATCGAGGCCAGAAAACTGTATCTCATAACAATGTGAGCAGGTGTATTGATATCATATATATGTTCAGAATGTCAATAATTAATTCATGATAACATTTAAAATTTATATATGAAAGCAAAAGTAAAAATACAATCTTGCTGGACTTAAGAAACAACCCAAAATGAAGTATTTATCAACATCATTATACTATTAGTACTGACAGCCCTTTTTGTGTTTTGACTCCATTAGTAGCTTTTATGACTTGTAGAAGCTGTTATAATTCTATTAATGCCTCCAGTTATGTAGAATTTAATTACACAACTACACAAAAAATTAAAATTTAGTAAATAAAAAACTTTTTCTTCCAATCTCTAGTTTTCTAGAGCTCAGAGATGACAATGAA
The DNA here is from genome assembly GCA_029582155.1 of Panopea generosa. NCBI lineage: Eukaryota > Metazoa > Mollusca > Bivalvia > Adapedonta > Hiatellidae > Panopea > Panopea generosa. The sequence goes on from CM055900.1 coordinate 77,449,959, forward strand.
GTGTTGCACAACAAAAACAAATGAGAAGGAACACTGTCAAGAAATATAAATCTTACAAGACAAAAACTAAAGCATAACAGTCAGTTACTTCCCTTTCTCATTTCATCTGACATTAAAATCTAAATGTTTTCACCAAAATGTATTCTAATCACATGTAACAATAATTTTTTTTTTCTTTTACAAACTGCAAATATTCCATTCATTACCAGGCCCGAGGTAATGAAACTAACACAGAAACAGGTTTTATTTATATCTTGCCATGACAAATGTGTGTAATACAACACCTTAATTATCTTAATGGTACCCTAAATACAGTTCAATCGTGTTCTTGCATTTTGAAGTATGTCAAATATCATCCTTTAATCTGGTTAATTACATCACTGTTGTATGACACTGGTTAATTACATCACTGCCGTATGACATTGGTTAATTACATCATTGCCGTATGACATTGGTTAATTACATCACTGCTGTATGACATAGGTTAATTACATCACTGCCATATGACAGTGGCTAATTACATCATTGCCTTACGACAGTGGTTAATTACATCACTACCGTATGACATTGGTTAATTACATCACTGCCGTATGACACTGGTTAATTACATCACTGCCGTATGACTTTGGTTAATTACATTCCTGCTGTAAACATTGGTTAATTACATCACTGCCGTATGGCATTCGTTAATTACATCACTGCCATATGACATTTGTTAATTACATCACTGCAATATGACAATGGTTAATTACATTGTTGCCCTATGACATTGGTTAATTACATCACTGCCGTAATTATAACCTTGGTTTATTATATCACTGCCATATGACATTGGTTAATTCCATCACTGTAGTATAACACTGGTTAATTATATCACTGCAGTATGACATTGGTTAATTAGATAACTGTCGTACAACATTGGTTAATTACATCATTGCCATACGACATTGGTTAATTACATCACTATTGTATGCCATTGGTTAATTACATCACTGTCGTATGACACTGGTTAATTACATCACTGCCGTACAACATTGGTTAATTAGATCACTGCCTTAAGACAATGGTTAATTACATCACTGTCATATGACACTGGCTAATTACATCACTGCCATATGACACTGGCTAATTACATCACTGCCGTATGACACTGGTTAATTAGATCACTGCCGTATGACATTGGTTAATTAGATCACTGCCGTATGACATTGGTTAATTTCTTCGTAGTTATTAAGTGTATGATTTGCTCATAAAATTAAAGATATTTATGTAATATTAAAAAAATCTCAGGATTATTAACTCTTAATGACATGGTTGATAAGAAGTCTTCGAAAAAAAACAAACAAGATATGCCTGGAGATAAAACATCCATCTATAATATACACCCTTCACTGTCCAAAACAAGGCCAGGACAGAAATTGCAGCTCGGGTTTGCACTGGTCAGATATAGTTCAATATAAACTGCACTAGTGGGACTTTCCTTAAAAACAATACTTGAGAAGTTAAAAACAAACATAATAAAAGTAGTCTATATATATCTATAAATTTGTTAATAAACATATGCAGTCCACTACACTATGCATGTGCTAGTTTAATGTTTGCATGCTATAAAAAAGGAAATATGAGTGATAAAACATTACAATGGGTATATGGTATTATTTTCTAATACAAAAGGAATATTGCACAGTTATTTCAACCAAATATGATGACTTTGGTGTTACGATTGCAGACTTCCTTGGATATGAGATACAGATAAAGCAGAATCACACACTTCCATTAAATCCATCTATACTGTACACCAGGGGTGTGTTACACAATACTAGATGTTGTTATATTGAACTAGACTAAGTATTGACACTCTCCATCTATCTGTATGCCAGGGGTGTGTTACACAAGACTCAGTGTTGTTTATATTGAACTAGAGTTTGTATTGATACTCTCCATCTATCTGTATGCCAGGGGTGTGATACACAAGACTCAGTGTTGTTTATATTAAACTAGACTTAGTATTGATACTCTCCATCTATCTGTATGCCAGGGGTGTGTTACACAAGACTAGGTGTTGTTATATTGAACTATACTTAGTATTGATACTCTCCATCTATCTGTATGACAGGGGTGTGTTACACAAGACTAGGTGTTGTTTATATTGAACTAGACTTAGTATTGATACTCTCCATCTATCTGTATGACAGAAGGGTGTGACACAAGACTCAGTGTTGTTTATATTGAACTAGAGTTTGTATTGACACTCTCTATCTATACTGTATGCAAGGGGTGTGTCACACAAGACTGGGTGTTATTTATATTGAACTGGACTAAGTATTGACACTCTCCATCTTTCTGTATGAGAGGGATGTGTTACGCAAAATTCTGTGTTATTTATAGGAATGTGTTAAATAAGACTTGCCAGTGTTGACAATTATTGTATGACCGGTATGTGTTATGCAAGATTTAGTGTTTACTACATGGTGACAATTATTGTATGACCGGTATGTGTTACGCAAGATTGAGTGTTTACTACATGTTGACAATTATTAAGTGTTTACTACATGTTGACAATTACTGTATGACCGATATAAGTTACGCGAGATTGAGTGTTTACTATATGTTAACAATTATTTAGTGTTTACTACATGTTGACGATTATTGTATGACCGTTATGTGTTACACAAGATTTAGTGTTTACAACATGTTGACAATTATTGTATGACTGGTATGTGTGTTACACAAGATTTAGTGTTTACTACATGTTGACAATTATTGTATGACCAGTATGTGTTACACAAGATTTAGTGTTTACTACACGTTCACAATTATTGTATGACCTGTATGTGTTATGCAAGATTTAGTGTTTACTACATGTTGATAATTATTGTATGGCCGGTATGTGTTACGCAAGATATAGTGTTTACTAAATGTTGACAAGTATTGTATGGCCGGTATGTGTTACACAAGATTTAGTGTTTACAACATGTTGACAATTATTGTATGACCAGTATGTGTGATGCAAGATTTAGTGTTTACTAAATGTTGACAATTATTGTATGACTGGTATGTGTTACGCAAAATTTAGTGTTTACTACATGTTGACAATTATTGTATGACTGGTATGTGTTACACAAGATTTAGTGTTTACTACATGTTGACAATAATTGTATGACCGGTATGTGTTACGCAATATTTAGTGTTTACTACACGTTCACAATTATTGTATGACCAGTATGTGTTACACAAGAATTAGTGTTGACTGTCCACCTATTATTAATGAGAGGTGTGTGTTACAACGATTTAGTGATGATGCTCTATCTATTATTAATGAGAGATGTGTGTTACACAAGATTTAGAGTGGACAGTGTTAAAACTCACTGAATGACTGGTGTTAAGTTTTGACAGTGTATGAGATGGTATTACACAATACCTATAAGCCATGATAAACCATCTTTATATTAGGAGGAAGCATGTCATGTATATGAAAAGAGTTTGTGGTAATGTACATAATATTCATGGAAAGATGAGTTGACAGCATCTGCAGGAAAGGGAAGCACATAGTAGGTAAACATCAATTTTTGTTTACATGGATATGATGCTTGTTTGAGTTTTACATAAATATCACACTGTCATAACCAGCTCCCTGCCAACATAAACATACTGAGCCAATTGTCGGATACATACTTTAAAACCTTAAATATTAAGAGAAATAGGGAACTTATGTAGTCTTCTCTCGCTTGTCATATTTTACAATAAGTGAAACAGTTTTGGATTAAATCATCTGAATATAACAAAACCATAACTATAGAAAATATAGACCAATATAAAAATTAAACAACACTCATACTTAACATAAGAATAAATTTAAAATGTGTGCCGTCATGTTGCCAATTCACCATGAAACTATTCAAGCAGAATATCAACCGACGAAAAACTACCGTCACTAGTTTCATGATCAACCCTAACATAACAACAATAAAATCAAACACTTATGAGCAACCCAGCCCCCAGAAAGTCTGCTAATGAAATTTATACTAATTAATACTCAGGTAACGATATGGTATGAATACAATGACATCAACCAATGTTTAACTTCCTATCTAAACACCCTGTTTTCTGAGTCATTCCAACACCATTATTTTGAGTATGATAACAAAATATGAAAGAAACAGTGAATATAATCTCAGATAATGACTACTGACTGCATGAAAGAATACAGGAATATTTCTGTTAAGGATTTTAACCCAGAAGTTTTCAGATTTTTATGTGTGCTAATTTTATATCTTAAATAAAAGTTGTATTTCTTTTAAGAAACCACCTTTTTTGTTGAAGTCTTATGGATATGGATACATTGAACAATTTAAGCCACAATTATGTCCATTTTTTTACAAAAACATTTTTTTAATAAGTTTTTTTTCAACTTTTGGAACCATTTTCTTACCTTGAGGAAAATAGAAGTGGAAAAGGTATTTTTTCATAACAGAAAATCTTGTTTCGTTACTTCAAAAAGTGAATGATATAGAGAAAATCATAGGCTGCCATGCATTTTAAACAAATATTTGTAAATTCACCTTAAATAATGTATATTTTGGAGTTATTTTAAAAATGTTAATATTTGATAACACCAGAAAATAATCATTGTTTATGTTTTGGTCCAATACCTGTACATGTACAAGACATATGTTACCCATTTTTATTATGATGCTCATTTCAAGTTTAGTTTCATATGTATAATAGAATAATATCTTAATGACCTAATTTTTTTATCAAAATTTACAAAATTAGATTTTGACGTATTAATCATCTTAAAAATGAAATAGCATAAATATGAGCATGGCAATTTATCTGTTGTGTGACCAATTTCATCTTAGATAATAATGAATATTTTTTAACTGAAGTAAAAAAAAATCTAATCACTTTCACTTTGATGAGCCAACATCCTAAAATATCTTAAAACACAGAATGGGAAATCCCTGAAAAATGATAAAACAGCACTGCTAGGTACAAGAACAATTAAATTGGGTACCAGCACAATACAGGGCCAGGTAGACCTTGTTTCGCATTCTTATTTTTTATTTTAAAGTTTTACCATAACTCCAATACCACATTTATCTGACCTTTATTAGTCACATGCATGCCTTTTTCACAAGTTCTACAAACTTCAATAAACTATTTCAGTTTCTTTTTTTTTTTAAAAATTAACAACATTCTGATCAGCTTAGAACTGAAGATAATTATATTATATTGTCTTCTTAAAATAAACATGTTGGACAGAATGAACAGATCCCACCAACAAATTTGTTATGATAAAAGGGAAATAAGAGCATGCCGTAGTGAACGTAAAAACCAATCTAAATGATAAAAAAAAAAAAAAAAAATGATATTTAGTAGAATGAAGTTGTGATAATGAAAATGAGACTTCACGAGCCTCCTTTACACAAGAGAGCAGCATTTTGTCTCTATTTTCATTGGAGAGTTGACCTGACATTGCTTTTTACAGTACATGTTACTATTTATATCCATCTTCAGGGCCAACGATCCACATTGTTTATTTCCACCAATCATTTGATAGTCTGGTTGATAGTTTGGGATTACCAAGTCTCCACTACCTTCGTCAATCTTTCGTATATCAGTCAAACTACTAAACTCTTTGTTAGATTCATTCTCCTTATTGTTGCTGAAATTCTCACGAGTTAATTTTTCTACATAGGACTGTTTTAGATCCCTTGTGTCTACATTCGTCCTGTTTTCATTATCACCATTATCTTCTGCATCACTGTCAGACACATTCTCATCTCTTTCTAAAACATATTTAAGACTACTCTTACTATTCAAGCTAGCTAGACTTATATTGGAAACTCCAGATGTGACACTCATCTCACTAGTTCTTCCTGTTAGGGAATGAGGTATCAATTCATTACCAAGTTTAAAACTGAGGTGATTTTGCTTCCCTCTGCTATGATTTCTTCCACTTTTAGGGCTGCCTCCTTTTCCTTCTTTCTTCCCACCTCCACCTCCCTTATCATTGCCATCGCGATCTCTACTAGGTTCATTTCCACCATTACCACCACCACCTAGCCCTTTACCAAACCCCCCTCCACCATGTCCGCTCGGACCTCCATCTGTATCACTAGAATGGTCACTGCTATCACGTCGGTGAACAAACTTGTGTTTGAGTTTATCTTTACGGGATCTTCCTTCTGTGTCGTCTGTGTCACTTGCATCAGAACTACTACAACTAGTCCCCCTTGATGTAGATGTGCGATGTTTCCTCCTAGCTTCATACTTCCGTATAACCTCGGGAGATGCCACGCTGTTCCTCTGGGATATTATCCTCGTTGCATTTAATTTCGGAGGAACAAAATCATCGTCCTCTTCAGATTCATTTTCCTCAAAAATCTGATTTAACAACTGAGGGGAACTTGCAACACTAAGCAATGGACGTTTCATCAGAATAGTTTCATTGTTCTTCGACGGTGATGCAGAGTTATTTCTATTGTAACAGCTGTCATCATCGAGATTTTCTGCCGATTTAGACATGTGAATATTATCAAACTCCATCTCTTCCTCATCGTCATCATCTGACCTCTCCTCCATGCTCTCCTCCTTAATCAAACTGCACTTTCTGTTGCCCTTCACCAACCCAGTGGGACTGTCTCTGAGGGATGTTGACGGTGTCGGGTGTATTCCCTGGGGAGACAGGAGTGACATCACAAGCCCTTTTTGTTTTGGAACCGGTTTCTTGTCATCTTTGTTTTCTGCTTCTTTGCTAAGCACACTGAAAATACATATAAAACCATACAAATATATGAAATTCAGAATAAAATAGAAATGTGTCTGTCAACACAAATGTCCCCACTTTTTATCGACAACCAATTTTATGCCCCCCCATTATTTATTTGAAACCAATTTCATGCACCCGCTATTTAGCAGAAATCAATTTTACGCCCCCACTATTTATTGGAAACTAATTTAATCCCCTCAAGATTTATTGGAAACCAATTTTATGACCTCACTATTTATTGGAAACCAATGTTATGCCCCCACTATTTATTGGAAACCAATGTTATGCCCCCACTATTTATTGGAAACCAATGTTATGCCCCCACTTTCTATCGACAACCAATTTTTTACCGAAAATTAAGTTTTCCTAACTCATTTTTAAAGGATATGGAACTTGGCCTGTATTTTACAATTATACAGCTACACACCAATCATTTATTAAATACGTAGACCCTTCAGAAGTTATTTGTTTGAAACCAATGTTTTACATGGACAAACAAACAGACAGACAGGGTTAACACTTAATGCCCCTTAACCATTCTGTGAAAGGCAAGGGCATAAACATTCAAACATACAATGACAGTAATGATGGGACTTTATATAGAATTGAATCTTTTATAATTATGTGATGATATCCTTGTCCTTTGACTCCAAGGATGCATCTGACTATAATTCCTATAAAAATCTGGGTGCATAATCATACAAATGTCATATGACCTATTGGAATAGATCCAAAATGTTGGCTAGATTCTGTAATTTAAGGAGTTTCTCAAAAAATCAATATGGAGATGTTGTTTTTTCCCATGACATCAGTCAGGTATTACACATAAAGAATAATTGTGACTGCTGATGTAGAATGGCAGACGACAATAGACAAAGTAACACCGCAGCAATCTCCAGACACATTGCCAACAACATAAATAACTGAAGGTCATTGATTATTGATACATGCAAACAAGCGATTATCATGCTGCGAAAAACAAAGAAAAATGCAAACTAAAAATCTAAAGCTACATAGCTGTTCAGCATTTTCACCAACTCCAACAAACTCACTCTTCTGAGGCAATGGAGCAATAATGTCTGAACAATATCATATTCCTAATAAACAAAATATGTCAAAATTCACATCCATGTGGTTTTAGATACCAAGAAATTAAGATTACAGTCATGTACACACAAGTTACTTTTTAATAACAAGAGGCCTAGGCCCCTTATGGAAAATGCAAGGGACACCAATGTTATTTATCTGATAGAACTATATTTGGTGGTCATTTCTAATACCTGTTTGCAAGGAATTATATAGAGAAGGAAAGGCAACTGATTGAGATTTTGTGAACACTTGAGTATTCACGCAAAATCTCGCAATATCTAGTTTTCAATTATCTTAGCTTCCATTCATCTCAGGAATACAAATCAAAATTCTTACATTGCAAATTGAAGTTCTCATCAAAACAAAACCATTCCCATTTTGTTTAACTCTTTGCTCCATAGGTACACATTTTCCCGCACCAATCAAAGAAGGCCTTTGAAAACAGTGCAGGAAGAGTTCAGATTGCTCATAACGAGCAATCTGAACACTTCCTGCACTGTTGTTTTCCACTCTGTCAGTTAAAATAAACATAATTCACCCAATAATTCAAAAGCCTTCTCTATATGAAGTAAAGGGTTAAGTTCTTGTGATTACAAAATTTGTATACTGCAGCTAAATTAACAACAAATTACGAGAAATTTTACTTCAATCCTCAATATCTTTAATTCAAGATCATTTTGCGTAATCCAAACATTTTAAAACATCTAAAATTACATATAAACTTACATTTCAATTTGTACACAAAATAAGTTGCCTGTAAATTATGAATGATTAGTTTGCCAAATATTTAATCCTTTGTGTGCTATTTTATCAACATTTAGTCAGGAGATGCAAGTTTCCTATCCTTCTATAAAAGTCCTTGCTGTTTGATAGTTCATGAGTAAAGATCTTTTAAATTATTTGCTATTTTAAATAATGGTGGCCATCTTATATTTAAGATCTTACATACAAGAGAAACATCCATGTAAAGTTTGAGTATAATTGGCCTAGTGGTTTTAGAGAAAGCTGCTTATGGACGATGACAGACAACAGAGGATGGACATTAAACACACCATCCCATAAGCACTTCTGACCTTTTACCAGTAGAGCTAAAACCAGTCTCTGAGACATAAATATATCTTTGACATTTCTATATGGAATATATTTACAAAGATGATTACAAATTTGTAAATATTGTATATAATAAATATATGACAGTCTAATGAATTTCTAAGTATTTATATGTAAATGTGAAAACAATCATAAAAAAACATCTACAGCAAAGATGACCTGCCAGAATAGGGGATAAAAAAAAAATCTGAAAAGAAAGTCAAAGGTGATCAATCTGATGACGTTTATTTAAAATTGCTTTGGATTCTTAGTTAATCTAGATGCAAACACAAAAACTAGTTACACTGTTATACTGAAAAACAACCAAATATAATAACAAAAACATTAGCAACAAATATGAAGCTAAAATCAATGATACACGTACATTGCACAATAAAAAGCTGAAAAGGTTTAAAAGAGATTAATGGTAGGTGTTACATGAGATTTTGAAATTTCAGTTGCAATTAATAGCAGCAGAAAAAGAGAATGATTACTAGTTTCAATGAAATAACAATTTTATTGGAGTGTCTTAACACTGCAGTGGTAATTAATCCAAACTTTGAGTGGCAAAGTCACATGACAGTAAGCATACCAAATTCATTGAACGTGAGAGAATTTCAAACAATTCACTGAAATCAACAATTTTTATTTTTGAATTTAATTCACCAAAAAGACTTCAATATGCCTCATGATGATATTTAGGTGTTTAAGTTAATTATTAATGATTGACTCTGTATTCTCCTTTCCACGTCTTGACTGCCTGTATTTATAAACAAATTACAGAGCCACTTGAAAACTTGACTGCCTATATTTATAAACAAACTATGGAGTCGCTCCAAGTCTTGAATGCCTATATTTATAAACAAACTATGGAGTTGCTCCAAGTCTTGACTGCCTATATTTATAAACAAACTATGGAGTCGCTCCAAGTCTTGACTGCCTATATTTATAAACAAACTATGGAGTCGCTCCAAGTCTTGACTGCCTATATTTATAAACAAACTATGGAGTTGCTCCAAGTCTTGACTGCCTATATTTATAAACAAACTATGGAGTCGCTCCAAGTCTTGAATGCCTATATTTATAAACAAACTATGGAGTTGCTCCAAGTCTTGACTGCCTATATTTATAAACAAACTATGGAGTCGCTCCAAGTCATGACTGCCTATATTTATAAACAAACTATGGAGTCGCTCCAAGTCTTGACTGCCTATATTTATAAACAAACTATGGAGTTGCTCCAAGTCTTGACTGCCTATATTTATAAACAAACTATGGAGTCGCTCCAAGTCTTGACTGCCTATATTTATAAACAAACTATGGAGTCGCTCCAAGTCTTGACTGCCTGTATTTATAAACAAACTATGGAGTCGCTCCAAGTCTTGAATGCCTGTATTTATAAACAAACTATGGAGTCGCTCCAAGTTTTGACTGCCTGTATTTATAAACAAACTATGGAGTCGCTCCAAGTCTTGACTGCCTGTATTTATAAACAAACTCTGGAGTCGCTCCAAGTCTTGACTGCCTGAATTTATAAACAAACTGTGGAGTCGCTCCAAGTCTTGACTGCCTGTATTTATAAAGAAACTATGGAGTCACTCCAAGTCTTGACTGCCTGAATTTATAAACAAACTATGGAGTTGCTCCAAGTCTTGACTGCCTGCATTTATAAACAAACTATGGAGTCGCTCCAAGTCTTGACTGCCTATATTTATAAACAAACTATGGAGTCGCTCCAAGTCTTGACTGCCTGTATTTATAAACAAACTATGGAGTCGCTCCGAGTCTTGACTGCCTATATTTATAAACAAACTATTGAGTAGCTCCAAGTCTTGACTGCCTATATTTATAAACAAACTATGGAGTCACTCCAAGTCTTGACTGCCTATATTTATAAACAAACTATGGGGTCACTCCAAGTCTTGACTGCCTGTATTTATAAACAAACTATGGCAAGGTTCAGTTCTGAAGGGTCAGTATTCATACAGCATGATTTAACACCAAACTCCCAGGCTAAGTTCAGTTCTGAAGGGTTCAGTTTTCATACAGCATGATTTAACATCAAACTCCCAGGCAAGGTTCAGTTCTGAAGGGTTCTGTATTCATACAGCATGATTTAACACCAAACTCCCAGGCAAGGTTCAGTTCTGAAGGGTTCAGTATTCATACAGCATGATTTAACACCAGACTTCCAGGCTAGGTTCAGTTCTGATGGGTTCAGTATTCATACAGCATGATTTAACACCAAACTCCCAGACTATGTTCAGTTCTGATGGGTTCAGTATTCATACAGCATGATTTAACACCAAACTCCCAGGCAAGGTTCAGTTCTGAAGGGTTCAGTATTCATACAGCATGATTTAACACCAAACTCCCAGGCTAGGTTCAGTTCTGATGGGTTCAGTATTCATACAGCATGATTTAACACCAAACTCCCAGGCAAGGTTCAGTTCTGAAGGGTTCAGTATTCATAGAGCATGATTTAACACCAGACTTCCAGGCTAGGTTCAGTTCTGAAGGGTCCAGTATTCATAGAGCATGATTTAACACCAGACTTCCAGGCTAGGTTCAGTTCTGAAGGGTTCTGTATTCATACAGCATGATTTAACACCAGACTTCCAGGCTAGGTTCAGTTCTGATGGGTTCAGTATTCATACAGCATGATTTAACACCAAACTCCCAGGCAAGGTTCAGTTCTGAAGGGTCCAGTATTCATAGAGCATGATTTAACACCAGACTTCCAGGCTAGGTTCAGTTCTGAAGGGTCCAGTATTCATACAGCATGATTTAACACCAAACTCCCAGGCAAGGTTCAGTTCTGAAGGGTTCTGTATTCATACAGCATGATTTAACACCAAACTCCCAGGCAAGGTTCAGTTCTGAAGGGTTCAGTATTCATAGAGCATGATTTAACACCAGACTTCCAGGCTAGGTTCAGTTCTGAAGGGTTCTGTATACATACAGCATGATTTAACACCAAACTCCCAGGCTAGGTTCAGTTCTGAAGGGTTCTGTATTCATACAGCATGATTTAACACCAAACTCCCAGGCAAGGTTCAGTTCTGAAGGGTCCAGTATTCATACAGCATGATTTAACACCAACCTCCCAGGCAAGGTTCAGTTCTGAAGGGTCCAGTATTCATACAGCATGATTTAACACCAACCTCCCAGGCAAGGTTCAGTTCTGAAGGGTTCTGTATTCATACAGCATGATTTAACACCAAACTCCCAGGCTAGGTTCAGTTCTGAAGGGTTCAGTATTCATACAGCATGATTTAACACCAAACTCCCAGGCTAGGTTCAGTTCTGAAGGGTTCTATATTCAAACAGCATGATTTAACACCAAACTCCCAGACTATGTTCAGTTCTGAAGGGTCCAGTATTCATACAGCATGATTTAACACCAAACTCCCAGGCTAGGTTCAGTTCTGAAGGGTTCAGTTTTCATACAGCATGATTTAACACCAAACTCCCAGACTATGTTCAGTTCTGAAGGGTCCAGTATTCATACAGCATGATTTAACACCAAACTCCCAGGCTAGGTTCAGTTCTGAAGGGTTCAGTATTCATACAGCATGATTTAACACCAAACTCCCAGGCTAGGTTCAGTTCTGAAGGGTTCTATATTCAAACAGCATGATTTAACACCAAACTCCCAGACTATGTTCAGTTCTGAAGGGTCCAGTATTCATACAGCATGATTTAACACCAAACTCCCAGGCTAGGTTCAGTTCTGAAGGGTTCAGTTTTCATACAGCATGATTTAACACCAAACTCCCAGACTATGTTCAGTTCTGAAGGGTTCAGTTTTCATACAGC